>JALMRO010000014.1:0-40826 GCA_037428765.1 Rubia yunnanensis | reverse complement strand
TAGTATGATAAATTCATTTATTGTGCGTGCTTCTAAGATCGAAGATGTAAAAGTAGCGCAGCGTTGATACCCCGAAGGGGTAAGGGGTAAGCAAGAGCTCGCGTATATCCCTTACTAGCTTCGACTCAGACGCTTCTAATTCCTTACTAGCTAGCTTCTGATACCCCTCTGCTATTACTTACTAGCGTAGCGTTGGAGGGGTTTAGTACAGCAAGCCCCTATGGGGTCCACAAACGCTTGTACGAAGCTGTACAAAGCCTTACTAGCTTAACTTCTGTCGTACCCCCTTACCCCTACGGGGGTATCAACGCTTGTACGAAGTTAAGCTAGTAAGGCTTTGTACAGCTTCGTACAAGCGTTGTGGACCCCATAGGGCTTGCTGTACTAACCCCCTCCAACGCTACGCTAGTAAGTAATAGCAGAGGGGTATCAGAAGCTAGCTAGTAAGTAAAAGCAACAGGGTAAGATGTCAGAAGTTAAGTTTTTGCATAAGCTAGTAAGGGGTTCATTTTAGTGGAGCTTAATAGCTACGCCATAAATAATCACAAGTAATTAAAATAATTAAAAATTTATGCCTATTGGTGTTCCTTTAGTAACTTTTCGTTTACCAGGCGATCCCGAACCTCAGTGGATTGACCTTTATAATCGACTTTATCGAGAACGTGTTCTTTTTTTTTGTGTCAAGAATTAGATGATTATCTTGCCAATCAGTTTAATAAGTTATCATGGTATATCTAAATATAGAGGATGATTCAAAATCATTATACATGTATATTAATTCACCAGGTGGATCCGTAACTTGTGGAATTGGTGTTTTATGATTGTATGAATTTTGTAAAAGCTGATGTAACAAACAATATGTGTTGGTACAGCTGCTTCAATGGCATCTTTTGTTCTTACGGGTGGCGAACGAGGTCAGCGAATTGCTTTTTCCAAATTCTCGAATTATGATCCATCAACCTGAAGGAGGTAGTGAAGGACAAAGTTCAGAAATATTAGCTGAATCAGCTGAAGTCATGAGACTTCGTCGTGAAGTTGGGAGAATTTATGCTGAACGTACAAGTCAAAGTTTTTAGTCAAATTTCCCGGGATATGGATCGAGATCAATTTATGTCAGCTATCGAAGCAAAAGAATATGGTCTTATTGACCAAGTTGCTACTGAATCCATTAATACAAAATAAAATTGGACGTAGTTATTAAGCTCCTTACTAACTCATTACAAGTAATCTATTGACTCTCTACTTAGTAGTAGCGAAGCGAGACCCCTCTGCTTCTTGTTGACCCCTTACTAGCGCAGCGTTGGCGGGGTATCAATGCTTCGCTAGTAAGAAGCAAATCGAAGATGTAAAAGCCCTATGGGATAACAACGCTTGTACGAAGCCGACGCTTCGCTACTACTAACATGATAGAAGTTAGCTAATAGGGGGTACGATCAAAGTTAAGCTTTGTACGGGAGAAGTAACAGCCCTACGAGTAAGAGCTTTGCACTTACTTACTAGTAGCGAGGCGATACCTCGTAGGGGTTAAGGCTTCTCACATCTTACCCTGCTGCTTTTACTTACTAGCTTAACTTCTAGAAAAAAGCGTTGGAGGGGTAAGTAAAGGGTCAGAAAGTTAAGCTTTGCTAGTCTACAAATTGAAGGTTTCTCCGAAAACCCATTATTTGTAATAGCTGATGTTAAAGCTGTTGAGATATGTAAAAACTTTGCAAGAAGTTCAGCTTTGATTCCTTACTAGCTAACTTCTGATACCCCTACGGGGTAAGTACTAGCCCACTAAAAATGAATTCGTAATAGCGTTAAAGGGCTTTTACTAGTAGCGAAATGATACCCCTCTGCTTCTTGTTGACCCCTTACCCCTACGGGGTATCAACGCTTCGCTAGTAAGAAGCAAATCGAAGATGTAAAAGTAAAGCTTCGCTAGTAACAACGCTTTTTCATCTTCGATGACAAAAGTTAAGCTAGTAAGGCTTCGTACAAGCTTTACTTGCGAAGCAAAGAGGCAGAGAAGATACTTTGCTAACTAGCGTAGCGTTGATACCCCGAAGGGGTGAGGGGTTCGCAAAACAGCGTTAAAGGGGTGTTAGCCTCTAACTTCGTACCTACCGCTAGTAAGGCGATCTAAGTTAAACTAGGATAGGGCTTTTACTCCTTCGTGCACTAGCGCAGCGTTAAAGGGGTAAGAAGTTCAGCTTTGCTAGTCTACAAAATCGAAGATTTGTAATAGCTGGTGTAAAAGCTGGCTGGTTAGGGGGTTGAATAAAAACTTGCTTAACTTCGTACAAAACTAAAAAAGTTGAGGGCTTGCTTAACTACTTTGCTTCTAACCCCCTTACGCCCCGATACCTCGTAGAGGTAAAGAAGCAAGAAGGGGTAGCGAAGCGTCGGCGCTATACCCCTTCTTGCTTCTTACTAGCTTAACTTCTGTCGTACCCCTTACCCCTTCGGGGTATCAACGCTTCGCTAGTAAGAAGATAAAAAAAGCGTTTGACTGCTTCGCAAGCCCGAAGGGGGTAAGGCTTCGCTACCCCCTACTTGCTTCTTTACCTCGACGAGGTATCGGCGTAAAGGGGTAAAAAGCTGAGAAGAATACGAAGAATACGAAGGGTACGCATAGTAGTTGATAAAGTTAATAGACACATCTAATAATCTAATAAAGATGATTTCTTTGCAGAAAAAAAGAAGAAGGTTTAATCACACGGTATCCAATTGTGGGTAGTCGAAGATTGAGCAATTACTGGTGGTCGATAGTTATTTTTTTAGGAGGATGTGGTTTTTTTATTCACAGGATTCTCTAGTTTTTTTTAAGAGAAAATCTTTCATTAATACCGTACCCCAGCCTGCTACGCAAGGTAAGCCCTTACCTTGAAGGGGTAAAGGGGATACGTTGATAGTTTCTAGAGTCGGAAAACAGAGAAGTTCCAATACTTAATCAGGTTCCAATTTTTACCCTTTTTCCCTCAAGGTTTGGTTCTTTCTTTTTACGGATTTCTCGGAGTAGCTTTTAGTTTTTCACTTATTCTTTGCTTTATTTTGGGAAATTGGTGGAGGATTTAATGAGATAAATAAGAAAGAAAAAATCTGTTAGAATTTTTCGATGGGGAAGACCAGGGAAAAAATCGACGCATTGATCTAAAAATATTCTAATGAACTAATGAATACCATTAAGATTGAATTGAGTCCAAAACCAGCTCTTTTTTTTATGTCTTAAAGGAGATAAAAAAATTCCATTAACTAGAATAGGTGAATTACTTCCTTTAGAAGATCTTGAGGACTCAAGCAGCTGAATTAACAAGTTTATTACAAGTACCTTTAGAAATAGCGGATTCATAAATACTTACAAGTAATTTATTGACTAAGAAGCTTCTTGCAAAGCACTACTTACTAGTAGTAGCGAAGCGATACTAGAGTAGCGTTGATACCCCGAAGGGGTAAGGGGTAAGGCCTTCGTACAAGCGATACCCCTTACTAGCTCCACTAAAATGAATTCTGATACCCCGTAGGGGTAAGTACTAGCTTAACTTCGTACTAGCGTTAAAGGATTATTTGTAATCTTTTGTTCAGGCCCCCCTTACTAGCAAAGCGTTGGAAGGGTGAAATGAATGTAGGGGTGGAGAAGATGAGAAAGCGTTGATAGTAAGGGCTTGCTATACTAACCCCTCCAACGCTTGTACGAATTCATTTTAGTGGAGCTAGTAAGTAATAGCAGACAATGCTTTTTCATTTTCTCCACCCCTACATTCATTTCACCCTTGCAACGCTTGTACGAATTCATTTTAGTGGGCTAGTAAGGGGGCCTGAACAAAAGATTACAAGTAATCCTTTAACGCTATTTCATCGTACAAACTGTTCTTACCCCTACACCCTTTCAGGGTAAGGGGGTACGATAGAATTCATTTTAGCGGCCCCCTTACCCTGAAAGGGTATAGGGGTGGGCTAGTACGGACAGAAGCCTTAGTATCGCTTTCGCTACTAGTAAGGCTTATGTCCAGCTTATACGTAGTTAAGCAAGCCACTTACTATCTAAACTTCTGTCCGTACTAGTAGCGAAGCGATACCCCGTATAGGTAAGACTTCGTACTAGTGAAGCTTTACTTTTACATCTTCGATTTGCTTCTTACCCCCTTACCCCTTCGGGGTATCAACGCTTTTACTTCTATCATCGAAGATGAAAAGCTAGTAAACAAGAAGCAGAAATGTCTTACCCCTACGGGGTTATCGCTTCGCTACTAGTACTTTACCCCTACGGGGTATCAGAAGCAGAGGGCTTGGGAAGCAGAGAAGCTGATGCTTTTCTAACTAGCTTAACTTCTGTCGTACCCCTTACTAGCTGTACGAAGTAAAAAGCGTTGGCGGGGTATCAACGCTTCCACTAAAATGAATTCGTACAGCTAGTAAGAAGATGAAAAAAACGTTGTCTGCTATTACTTACTAGCTCCACTAAAATGAATTCGTACAAGCGTTGGAGGGGGTTAGTATAGCAAGCCCTTACTATCAACGCTTCCACTAAAATGAATTCGTACAGCTAGTAAGGGGTTAGCAAAAGCAGCGTCTAAGTCAATATATTACTTGTAATGAGGGTTCTACACTAATTGATGTGTTAAATGAGCTAGAAATTTTTTTGTAAGGATATTATGTTAATAACTACGTCATATCTATTAGTAAGATATGCATAATTTTGTATGTAAATAATTATTTTTGCTTTAAAAAACTGCGCTAGTAAAAAAAATGAAAGATTTTGAGATACGTTGTGGACGAATCACGCTTAGAAACAACTAATTTAATTTATGGAAAAATTTACGTTAGGACCTTTTTCTTCCAGGTCAAGCAACTACTTTTGGAAAATGCATTAAGGCGTAGCCTTTTAGCAGAATTATCAGGCTTGGCTATTACTGCATTTGAAATTATTGGGGTAATGCAAGAATTTTCAACTTTACCTGGTCTTCGCGAATCAATTTTAGACTTATCACTAAATCTTAAACAAATAGTTTTGACAGGTGTTTTTACCTCATTCTACTCCACCTATCGGTTTTTTTGAACGTAAGAGGACCGGCCATTATAAAAGCTATTGATCTTAAATTACCAGCAGGAGTTTTATTGTGCTTCACCTAATCAATATATTGCTACATTAGGTTCAAATGGTATGTTGCATATTAAATTCATTGTTTTCTATTGGAAAGGGTTATTCTATCCAGCCTTATTCTATTTACCGTTCTCTTTCTAAAATAAGATTACAGCCAGCATCCAAACTTTGATAATACTGTTGTTGCTTCTAACTCTTTACTAGCGGAGCGTGAGAGGAGTACTGAAGTAAAAGTAGCTGAGCTTAACCCCTCTGGGCTTGCGAAAAGTAAACAACTGCTTACTCCTTTTTACTACTATGGAGTCAGTAGCTTCTAATTCCCTTACGCAGCTGGGAGTAAAAGACTTACTAAGCGGAGCGTGGGAGGGGTGAAATGAATGTTGCTTCTGATTCTGCCGCCAGCCTCGCAAGCCCCTCCACTAAAATGAAACCCTTCGGGGTCAGGGCTTTTATACCAAGGGAGTCAGAAGCAAAAAAGTTCAGCTATACCCATTACTTTACCAGCGCAGTAGTGCTTCTAACCCCTTACCCCTACGGGGTATCAACGCTTCGCTAGTAAAAGAAACGATACCCCATAGGGCTTTTACATCTTCGATGTTAGAAGCAGAGGCTTCTGTCATCAAAGATGAAAGAATGGTAAGTACCAAAGTCAACAGCTGAACTTCTTGCTACCGCACAGGAGGGGTATCAACGCTCAGCTACTGACTCCACAGGAGTAAAAGCCATTACAAGTAATGAACCTAATCTTTTGCTTCGCGAACCCAAAAAAGAGTAAACCAGCCAGTAAAGCGGAGTCAGAAGCAGAAAAATTTGGATTCTTCTCAGTCTACTTTTTTTCACTAATGAACAAAATTCAAGTTTTATTAAATATCCAAACACAACTTTTTCAAAGAATTACCCCGCATCAAGTTTTTACCCATTGATGCCGTTTTTACACCAGTATCTCAAGTAAAATTTTTTTAACAGAAGTAAATGATCGTTTTGAAACAGCGAGAGAAAATATTGTTTTAGAAATTTGGACAAACGGGAGTATACACCCCAAACGAGCTTTAGAAGAAGCAACACTTTCGTTAGTTCAAAAATTTTGAACACATTATTAAAAAAAAATTCAACAAGCTTCCTCATTTTATAAAGGGCTCCGTTATTGGACTTATTTGCAACCGTTTAAGTCTTCTCTAGAATCTTCTACTGAGTCCGTAGCTGAACAGGGAGAGAGACCATCGCAATTTTCTTTAACAAAACCTTCCTTATTAACGGTAGCGAAGCGTCCAAACCTGTAGGGCTGCTTTGCATAGCAAAAGCATCTCCTCCACTGAAATCAACCCTTCTTGCTTCCCAGCCAGCTGTTACTCAGCCTGCTACGCAAGGCAAGCCCTTCCGTACGGAGTTCAGCTTCGCTAGTAAAGTACAGCAAGGCAAGCCCTTCCGTACGGAAGGGCTTTGCGAAGGCAGAGGGGGGACTATACGTAACGAATTGCTAGAAAAATTATTTAAAAAGGATTTACCTCAATCAATATATAACTTGGATATAGGAAATTTAAATTCTTTCTTTACAAACATTTATTTTTTTAAAAAAAGCTAAAATACACACCTTGTTACAACTGTTAAACCCAATTTTCTCCAGCTACTGGCTCATTACTTACTAATACTAGCGGTATTACTAGCGAAGCGCCGAACCCCTCCGACGCTGCGCTAGCTAGTACAAAGCTAGCAGTAAAAGGGTTTTGCAAAGCAGAGAAGCATCTGAGTCAGAAGCTAAGGGGTATAGCGAAGCTTTACTAGCACAGCGTGGCAGGGGTGAAATGAATGTTCGTACGGAGGGCTTTTATTCAAAAAGTAAATCTATTAATTACGTTAATAATAATAAAGAAAGTAAAAGTAATCTCGTAAATGAAAAAAATAGTTGAAGAATTAAATAATGTAATTAGACAATTTGGGTCAGAAGAATAATATTAGCATTAGTAGTAGTGCTTCTAACCCCTTACTAGCTTAACTTCGTATAAGCGTTGATACCCCGAAGGGGTAAGGGGTATCAACGCTTATACGAAGTTAAGCTAGTAAAAGAAGCGATACCCCTCTGCTATTACTTACTAGCTCCACCCCGCGGGGGCCGCTAAAATGAATTCGTACAAGCGTTGGAGGGGTTAGTACAGCAAGCCCTTCGGGCCTTTGCTGTACAAATCTTCGATTTGTAATAGCAGTCAACGCTTCCACTAAAATGAATTCTGTCGTACCCCGCCAACGCTACGCTAGTAAGAAGATGAAAAGCTAGTAAGGGGTTAGAAGCACTACTAGTATGAAGTTAGATAGTAAGGGGCTTGCGTAACTATGTATAAGCTGGACAGAAGTTAATTAGTACAGCAAGCCCCACAGGACTTTTACTCCTCTGGAGTCCAAAAGTAGCAGGGTAAAATATTAGCAATTGAAATTACTAAAATATAATTTTAGTAACGTTAGGTGTTTTTTAATTTCTATAAGGGCTAGCAATTTTTTAATTTACGTTGTAAAATGTACAGAAAAAAATAATAGGTGTTTTTAATTAATATTTTTAATTAAGAAAATTTAGAGAACATTAGCGTTGCAAAGCTTATTCCGTTACGTTTATACTTATATCCCTTTTTAGCTTCTTTTATCCCTTATACGTTTTACTAACTAACTTCTTTGCTTTTTGTTGACCCCCTTGCAAAGCAAGTCGACGATGTAAAAGCATCTTACCCTTACTAGTAGCAAAGCGATACTAGCTTAACTTCGTACAAGCGTTGATACCCCCGAAAGGGGTAAGGGGTAAGGCTTTAAGCGCCTTGTTAGCTGTATTACTAGCTAACTTCTTTGCTTCTTATACCCCGTAGGGGTAAGTACTAGCTAACTTCTGTCGTACTAGCAAAAACGTTTGTGACCGCCTTACTAGTAGTGCTTCTAACCCCTTACTAGCTTAACTTCGTACAAGCGTTGATACCCCCGAAGGGGTAAGGGGTATCAACGCTAGTACGAAGTTAGCTAGTAAAAAGAAGCGATTACCCCTCTGCTATTACTTACTAGCTTAACTTCGTACAAGCGTTGATACCCCTTACCCCTTCGGGGTATCAAACGCTTGTACGAAGTTAAGCTAGTAAGGGGTTAGTACAGCAAGCCCTACGGGGTATCAACGCTACCCTAGTAAGGCTTCCGTCGTACCCCTTACTAGCTTTACGAAGTAAAAAGCGTTGTCTGCTATTACTTACTAGTAGTGCTTTCTAACCCCTTACTAGCTTAACTTCGTACAAGCGTTGATACCCCGAAGGGGTAAGGGGGTATCAACGCTTGTACGAAGTTAAGCTAGTAAAAAGAAGCGATACCCCCCTGCTATTACTTACCCCCTACGGGGTTAGTGCAGCAAGCCCTTCGGGGGATCAACGCTAGTACGAAGTTAGCTACTTTTACATCTTCGATTTTGCTTTGCTAACCCCTTACTAGCTGTACGAATTCATTTTAGTGGAAGCGTTGATACCCCTTACCCCATAGGGGTAAGGGGTATCAACGCTTCCACTAAAATGAATTCGTACAGCTAGTAAAAGAAGCAGAGGGCTTGCTGTACTAACCCCTTACCCTTACGGGCTTGCTGTACTACCCCCTCCAACGCTTGTACGAAGTTAAGCTAGTAAGGGGTTAGAAGCACATACTAGTAAGTAATAGCTGAACAAGAAAGCAGAGGAGATGCTTTGCTATTCAAAGCAGCGTTATAATAAGGGTCTAGGGCTTTTACATCTTCGATGTTAGAAGCAGGTCAGAAGCTGGGGGGGGGTGAAATGAATGTAGCTTCTAACTTGCTAGTAAAAGCAGTTAATAGATAAAAGTTAATATTAATTGATAAATTCAACATAGTTGATGGAAATGGGCCAAAAACTTTTTATAAATAAAATAAATGGAAAAAATATAGATGGAAGATTTTTTTATCATTATCAGTTTGGTCGAAGAAAATCAGCTATCGCTAAAGTGGCTTTTGTACCTGGAACAGGCAAATTAATTATAAATGAAAAAGATGCATTTCATTATTTACAACAAAATGCTCTTTCAATGGCAATCATACAGGCTCCTCTTAAAACTGTAAGTTTTTGAAAAAAGATATAAACATTCTTATTCAAGTTTACGGAGGTGGTCTTCAAGCACAAGCAGAGGCAATTCAATTAGGTATTGCACGAGCTTTATGTAGCAACGCGTCGGCAGGAAAAACTTTTCGTTCTCCGTTAAAAGAAAAAAGGTTTTCTAAGAAGGGATCCTCGCAAGAAAGAGCGGAAAAAAATATGGTTTAAAAAAAAGCTCGAAAAAGCCGAACAATATTCAAAACGATAATAATTACAAAACCTTCTTAGCTGCTGGACTCTTTACCCCTACGGGCTTGCTATACTAACCCCTTACCCCTCCAACGCTACGCTAGTATCAAACGCTTTTTCATCTTCTTTACCCCTTCGGGGTACGACAGAAGTTAAGCTAGTAAGTAATAGCAGGACAACACTTGTACGAAGTCTTACTAGCATAGCGTTTGATACTAGCGTAGCGTTGGAGGGGTAAGGGGTATCGCTTCGCGACTACCTTGACTCCTGGCTATTCCTTTACCCCTTTAACGATGCTTTGCATAGCAAATATCCCTTTAACGCTGCTTTGCTAACCCCGTAGGGGTTAGCAAAGCATCTTCCAGCTTATACGTAGTTAAGCAAGCCCTCTGCTTCTTACTAGTAGCGAAGCGATACCCCGTCGGGGTAAGGCTTCTGTCGTACCCCTTACCCCTTCGGGGTATCAACGCTACGCTAGTAAGAAGATGAAAAAGCGTTGGGGGGGGTAAAGGGGTACGTCAGAAGCTGAGGGAAAAATGATAGAAGCAGAGGGGTTAGAGGCTAATGTAAAAGCTTCCCAAGAATACCCCTCCCACGCTTTTACTTCTGTCCAGCTTCTATGTAGTTGGGGGTAAAGTAATAGCTAGATAGAAAACCTTACCCCTACGGGGTATCGCTTCGCTACTAGTAAGTACAAAGTTAATAGATTACTTGTACTGAGCGCCTTACCCCTACGGGGTATAGCTTCGCTACCCCTAGCTTCTGACACCGAAGATGTAAAAGAAGCGATACCCCGTAGGGGTAAAGGCTTCTGTCGTATCCCTATACCCTTCCAACGCTTTACTAGCGAAGCTTTACTTTTACATCTTCGATTTGCTTTTCTGCTATTACTTACTAGCTTAACTTCTGTCGTACCCCGAAGGGGTAAAGAAGATGAAAAAAGCGTTGATACTAGCGTAGCGTTGGAGGGGTAAGGGGTTTAGTACAGCAAGCCCTGCTTGCTTCTTTACCTCTACGAGGTAGCGAAGCGATACCCCGCCAACGCTACGCTAGTAAGGCGGTCAACAAGAAGCAGAGAAGTTAGCGAGTAAAGGTTCATTTTAGTGGAGCTTAGCTACTCTTTATTTCAACTTTACGTATCTCAAAGGGGTAACCCTTAATTTAACTTAATTAATATAATAATAGTAAAAAAATTAAAATTTATGTCTGCAACAACTGATGAAATTCTTGAAAGTTTAAAAGGTATTACTTTATTCGAAGCTACGGAACTAGTGGCGCAAATTGAAACTACTTTTGGAGTAGATGCCACACTAACTAGCAGTGGGGGCCGCTGCCCGCTCCTTTAGAAGGTGCTGCTGCTGCTTCAGAGGCGGCCGAAGAAAAAAACGCAATTTGATGTTATTTTAGAAACTATTGCTAGTGATAAACGTGTTGCAGCATTGAAAGTAATACGTAATCTTACCGCTTTAGGATTAAAAGAAGCTAAAGATTTTACTACAGCACTGCCTAAAGCAGTAAAAGAAGGTGTTTCAAAAGAAGAAGCAGAAACTGCTAAGCAACAGCTTGAAGAAGTTGGCGGTACTGTTAAAATAAATTAAACCCTCTTTCTTAAATTATGGTAACGCAGCTAAGGCGATATACTAGCAGTAACTTTTCCCCCCCCACGCTTCCACTAAAATGAATTCTGTCCAGCTTATACGTAGTTAAGCAACCCCCCTTACTAGCTCCACTAAAATGAATTCTGTCCAGCTTATACGTAGTTAAGCAAGCCCCGAAGGGGTAAAAAAGATAAAAAAGCGTTGTTACCCCGCCAACGCTTTTACTTGGTACAGCTAGTAAGGGGTACGACAGAAGCCTTACCCCTACGGGGTATCGCTTCGCTACTAGTAAGTAAGATCCCTGACCTTAAAAAGCTTACGTAGCTAGCTAGGGGGTTGACCTTTTACTCCCTTTAGTTGCTTACTCAATCTCCTAGTGACCCCACAGCTTCTAACCCTTTACCCCTGACCCCGCCAACGCTACGCTAGTAAAGGGGGTCCAACAAGAAGCAGCAGGGTAAAAAAAGTTAAGCAAGCCCCCCGGGGGCTCTTACATCTTCGATGTTAGAAGCTGAGGGCTTGCATAGCTTTTGCGCGACCCCTTCTTCAAAGAATCTTGCTTAACATCTTACCCTTACCCCTGCGGGGTATTGGGTACATGTAAAAGCTGGGGGGTACGAAGGATAAAAAAATGAAAAGCTGAACTTTTTACTCAACCTCTTAATGACCCTTTAACAAAAACGTGGGGTACTAAGAGTGTAAGCCCTCAAACTTCTGACGTCGAAAAGCCCTTCTAGAGTAAGGAATTTGAAAGGTCAAGCATACTTCTATCAGCTGTTAACTCCTTTGCTTCTCTGTACCCCTACGGGGTTAGTACAGCAAGCCCTTACGTGCAAAGCTAAGAAGGAGTAGCAAAACGTTGGCGAAATAAGGTGCTTTACTAGTAAAAAGCCCTGTTACTAACGGTATTACCCCCTACGGGCTTTTTTTATTTTCTTACTAGCTCCACTAAAATGAATTCTGATACCCCTCTGCTTCTTTTACTAGCTCCACTAAAATGAATTCTGTCCAGCTATTACTTACTAGCTAACTTCGTACTAGCGTTGTCTGCTTCGCAAGCCCGAAGGGGTAAGGGGTTTAGTACAGCAAGCCCCCTTACCCCTTCGGGCTTGCGAAGCAGACCAACGCTAGTACGAAGTTAGCTAGTAAAAGGGTTGCTTAACTTCTCTGTTTCTAACCCTTTACCCTTACGGGGTCACAACGCTTCGCTAGTAAACAGCCCTGACTAGCTAATTTCTATCATCGAAGATGAAAAAGCGTTGATACCCCGAAGGGGTAAGGGGTAAAGAAGATGCTTTGCTATGCAAAGCAGCGTTGTGGACCATTATACTTCGTAGAGGTAAAGAAGCAAGTAGGGCTTTTACATCTTCTTACCCCTTACTAGCTAACTTCGTATAAGCGTTGGAAGGGTATAGGGGTACGTCAGAAGCAGAGGGGTAAAAAGATGTAAAAGCCCCTTACCCCTGCGGGCTTGCTATACAAATTTTCGATTTATAATAGCAGACAACGCTTTTTCATCTTCTCCACCCCTATACCCTTTTAGGGTAAGGGGGCCGCTAAAATGAAACCCTTCGGGGCTTGCGAAGCTGGATAGAATTCAATTTTAGTGAAGCTAGTAAAGAAGATGAAAAAGCGTTGTCTGCTATTATTTACTAGTAGCGAAGCGATACCCCTTACCCCTTCGGGGTATCAACGCTTTTTACTTGGTCCAGCTAGTAAACGCTTCTGTCATCGAAGATGAAAAAGCGTTGTTTGCTATTATAAATCGAAGATTTGTATAGCAAGCCCGTAGGGGTAAGGGGTTAGTACAGCAAGCCCGTAGGGTTTTTACATCTTCGATTTGCATTGCACAAGAAGCAGGGGGGAATCAACGGTCAGAAGCCTTACTAGTAGTGCTTCTAACCCCGTAGGGGTTAGAAGCACTACTATTAGTAAGAAGTTAATAGATACATATACGAAACAATATAATTTTTATGGCAGTTACTATCGATAAGATGTTTCAAATGGGTCTTCATCTTGGTCACCAATCAAATCAGGTGAACCCAAAAATGGCTTCCATATATTTGTGGAAAAAAAAAATGGTGAACATGTTTTAGATTTAATTCAAACTTACAGCTTTCTCAAAAAGGCTTCTCGTTTTTTAGCGAAAGCTTGCGTCTCAAAAAAAAAACTTTTTTATTTGTTAGTAGAAAAAAACAATTAACCGAACTAATTGCAAACTATTGCACCTAAATGTGGTTCTTTTTACGTTAATCAACGATGGCTTGGCGGCTTGCTTACTAATTGGGAAAACAGTAAAAAAAATCTCTCGATAAACTAAATAATTTTTGAACATCAAGAAAAAAGTGGTTTTTTTAACTGGTTATTCAAAACAAGAATTAGCAAACTGGAAACGACAAAAAGATCGCTTAAATAGAGAATTAGGGGGATTAAAAGGTATGGTTAAATTACCTGATGTTGTTATTATTATCGGTCCAGCCAGAATCTCTAAATGCTGTTCGAGAATGTCGCAAGTTGGGAATCCGTAATCTTACTATTTTAGATTACTAATTGTGATCCTTCATTAGCTGATATTTTTTATTCCTGCTAATGATGATTCGGTTTACTTCATTGCGTTTTTTTATTAACTACTCTTTTAAAAGCTATACAACGTGGTCAATCTCGTCCGTCAAAAAAATTTGTAATTGTACTAACTCCACCCCGCGGGGGCCGCTAAAATGAATTATATTGCACCCGTAGCTTAACTTCTGTCATCGAAGATGAAAAAGCGTCAGCGCCTTGACTCAGACGTTTCTCTGCTTCTGATACCCCTTACCCCTTCGGCTTGTACGAAGCCTTAGTATCGCTTCGCTACTAGTAAGTAATAGCTGGATAGAAATTAGCTATTACTTACTAGTAGCGAAGCGATACTAAGGCTTCGTACAAGCCGAAGGGGTAAGGGGGTAAGAAGAAGAAAAAGCGTTGTCTGCTATTACTTACTAGCTTAACTTCGTACAAGCGTTGGAGGGGTTAGTATAGCAAGCCCGTAGGGCTTTTACATCTTCGATTTGCTTCTTACCCCTACGGGGTCAACAAGAAGCAGAGGGGGTTAGTACAGCAAGCTAGCTCCACCCCTATACCCTTTCAGGGTAAGGGGGCCGCTAAAATGAATTCTATCGTACCCCTACGGGGTATCAACGCTTGTACGAAGTTAAGCTAGTAAGAACAGTTTGTACGATGAAATAGGGTTAAAGGGCTTGCTTAACTACGTATAAGCAGAGCAGATGAAAAGCTAGTAAAGCTTTGCTAGTCAGAAGCAGAGAAGCTCAGCTAGGGGGTTAAGGTAAAAAAGATGAGGGTGTTGGGTGGGGAGGTGTAATACAAATCATAGCGTAGATTATCTTTATGTGATATAATAATTTAAGAAACAGTTTTTATCTATTATTTTTAGCTTTTTTTACATAATCTATTGATTTCTTGATTTCTTGCTTACTAGCTTAACTTCGTACAAGCTTTACTTTTACATCTTCCATTTGCTTCTTACCCCTACGGGGTTAACAAGAAGTAGGCACCATAAATCATCAGCGATTACAAATACTGCTTTGCATAGCAAAGTTCGATTTGTAGACTAGCAAAGCCGAGATAGCTCAGTTGGTAGAGCAGAGGGACTGAAAATCCTCGTGTCACCAGTTCAATCCTGGTTCTTGGCAAAAATACCTTTCCATTTCTTTCCTTCATTCTCGGAAAGTTTGAATAATCAGTTGTAGCTTCGGCTTTATAATTCATTATGTTGCTTGACTAACTTTTTACCCCCTTACGTTATATGTCAGTCTCTTAATCAACCCCTTTACCCCTCATTCTATTGACTCTGCACTTACCTCTTTAACGCTGCTTTGCTAACTAGCTCCACGAAAAATGTATTCTGATACCCCTCTGCTATTACTTACTAGCTTAACTTCGTACAAGCGTTGATACCCCGAAGGGGTAAGGGGTTAGTACAGCAAGCCCTTCGGGGTATCAACGCTTTTTTCATCTTCTCCACTAAAATGAACCCTTTAACGCTACGCTAGTACGACAGAAGTTAAGCTAGTAAGTACTAGCCCACCCCTATACCCTTTCAGGGTAAGGGGGCCGCTAAAATGAATTCTGATACCCCGCCAACGCTGCGCTAGTAAGTACTAGCTAACTTCGTATAAGCGTTGATACCCCGAAGGGTATAGGGGTAAGAACAGTTTGTACGATGAAATAGCGTTAAGGATTACTTGTAATCTTTTTGTTCAGGCCCCCTTACCCTAAAAGGGTATAGGCTTTGCTATGCAAAGCTTTAAAAAGCGTTGCTAGTAAGGGGTTAGTAAAGCATCTTCTTACCCCTTACTAGCTCCACTAAAATGAATTCCATCATCAAAGATGAAAAAGCGTTGGAGGGGGTATAGGGCTTGCGAAGCAGGTCAGAAGCAGAGAAGCCTTACTAGTAGTAGCGAAGCGTCGGCTTCGTACAAGCGATACCCCTTAGCGAAGCAGAGGGGTATCGCTTGTACGAAGCCGACGCTTCGCTACTACTAGTAAGACGTAAGGGGGTCTTGGGTCAAAAAATAGCACAAATCTTGACCATAAACCTCCTACTTCTTACTTTTTACTCCTTTAACGCTTTGCTGGTTATAGAAGTATTAAACCTGTTTTTAGTTTCTTTACTTACCTATTAACTGCTTAAAAATAACAATTTTTTATTAATAAAGAGTTAAACAGATTTAATACAAATACAGGTTAATAATTCTTGGTAACATTATTAATAAAAAAAGTTAAGTTGTTGAGAAATAAATTTCTTTACTAACTTATTCCCAATACTTTATTTACCTTTCTAGCTTTGACATATACCCTACGTTTTGTTAAGGGTGTTTAGCGAAACTTAACTTCGTGTACCTCTTATTCCTTTAATGCTGCTTTGCTAACTAGTAGCGAAGCAATACCCCTCTGCTATTACTTACTAGCCACTAAAATGAATTCGTACTAGCGTTGTCTGCTATTACTTACTAGTAGCGAAGCGATACCCCTACGGGGTAAGGCTTCGTACAAGCGTTGGAGGGGTTAGTACAAAGGGGTAAGGGGTTAGTACAGCAAGCCCTTCGGGCTTTTACATCTTTGATGTTAGAAGCAGTCAACGCTTCCACTAAAATGAATTCTGATACCCCTCTGCTTGTACGTAGTTAAGCAAGCCCTTCCGGGTATCAACGCTTCCACTAAAATGAATTCGTACAGCTAGTAAGTACTAGCGTAGCGTTAAAGGGTTCATTTTAGTGGAGAAGATGAAAAAGCGTTGTCTGCTATTACTTACTAGTAGCGAAGCGATACCCCTACGGGGTAAGGCTTCGTACAAGCGTTGGAGGGGTTAGTATAGCAAGCCCTTACCCCTTCGGGCTTGCTGTACAAATTTTCGATTTGTAATGGCAGTCAACGCTTTTACTTCTGTCATCGAAGATGAAAAGCTAGTAAGGGGTTAGCAAAGCATCTTCTCAGCTTCTCTGCTATTACTTACTAGTAACAAAGCGTTGGCTTCGTACAAGCGTTGATACCCCGAAGGGGTAAGGGGTTAGTACAGCAAGTAAAGCTTCGCCAGTAAAAGCCCTTTAACGCTAGTATGAATTCATTTTAGTGGAGCTGGTTAAGCTAGCTTTTACTAGCGAAGCTTTACTAGCTTTTCATCTTCTTACCCCTCTGCTTGTACGTAGTTAAGTAGGCCCTTTTAGGGTAAAGAGCTTTTATTACCCCTATGGGCTCATTACAAGTACTTTGTAATGCAAAGCATCTTCTCTACCCCATAGGGGTTAGTACAGCAAGCCCTATACCCTTCCAACGCTGCTTTGCATAGCAAAGTATCTTCTTTGCTTCTGACATACTAGCTAACTTCTGATACCCCGTAGGGGTATCAGAAGTTAGCTAGTACTTACTAGCATAGCGTTGACTGCTTCGCAAGCCCGAAGGGGTATCAAAAGTTAGCTAGTAGAACGCTAAGCTAGTAAGAATTCATTTTAGCGGCCCCCGCGGGGTGGAGCTAAATAAAACTCATTTTAAAAATTTTTTATGTCTAGATATCACGGCCCTCGTTTACGAATAATACGGCGTCTTGGAGAACTTCCAGCACTTACAAGAAAAAAACCCAAAATCAAAACCCACCAGGTCAACATGGATCAACACAAGGCAAGTTTTTTAAAAAAAAATCTTCTCAATATGGAATCCGACTTAGAGAAAAACAAAAACTTCGTTTTAATTATGGCATTACTGAATCTCAACTCAGACGCTATGCAACTCAAGCTAAAAAAGAAAAAGGCTCAACAGGTGATCGACTTTTACAATTTTTAGAAATGCGATTAGACAATTTAATTTATAGGTTAGGTATTGGCACCAACTGTAGTTGCTGCGCGCCAATTAGTTGTACATGGTCATATTTGTTTAAATGGACGAAAAGTTACTGTTCCTAATTATCAATGCAGTTCTAAAGATGTTATATCTGTCCGTTCAAAAAAGAATTCTCAACAGCTAATAAACAGCTATGTAGAACAATCGAATCAAACTACTGTTCCACCACATTTAAGTTTTGAAAAAGATAAATTAATTGGAACTATACATAGAGAAATCGATCGCCGGTGGGTTGGGTTTACCAATAGATGATCTTTTAGTTGTTGAATTTTATTCAAATAGGGTTTAAACTTTTTTACAGCTGTATAACTAGAAAATTTATTATTTATAATAAAACCTTGCAACGCTTATACGAATTCATTTTAGTGGGCTAGTAAGGGGGCCTGAACCAAAAGATTACAAGTAATAAGGATTACAAGTAATCCTTTAACGCTAGTACGAATTCATTTTAGCGGCCCCCTTACCCTGAAAGGGTATAGGGGTGGGCTAGTACTTACTAGCTTTTCATCCCCGCGGGGGGCCGCTTCGATGACAGAATTCATTTTAGCGGCCCCCTTACCCTGAAAGGGTATAGGGGTGGAAGCGTTGACTGCTATTACTTACCCCGTAGGGGTTAGTACAGCAAGCCCGAAGGGCTTGCTTAACTACGTACAAGCAGAGGGGTATCAGAATTCGTTTTAGTGAAGCTACTGTTCCTGACCTTGCCTTTCATCTCCTGAGCTACTGACTAGCAAAGCTTTACTCGCTTTTCATCTTCTTACCCCTACGGGGTACGACAAAAGTTAAGCTACCTCGTAGAGGTAAAGAAGCAAGTAGGGCTTGCTGTACTAACCCCTTACCCCTACGGGCTTGCTGTACTAACCCCTCCAACGCTACGCTAGTAAGTAATAACAGACAACGCTTGTACGAAGCCTTACTAGCTGTACGAAGTAAAAGCGTTGATACCCCGAAGGGGTAAGGGGTATCGCTTCCCTACTAGTAAGTAATAGCAGACAACGCTTTTATTTCGTACAGCTAAGAAGAAACAATCCCCCTAAGGGGTAGAGGTGTGGCGTTATACTAGCAAGGCATTATACCCCTAGGGGTAAGGGCTTGCGAAGCAGAGGGGTACAACAGAAGTTAGCTAGTAAGGGGTAAGAAGATGATTTCTCGAGCTCTACTAGTAGCGAAGCGTCGGCTTCTGTCGTACCCCTCTGCTTCGCAAGCCCTTATCACAACGCTGCTTTGCATAGCAAAGCATCTCCCAACTTCGCAAGCCCCTCACTAGCTTAACTTCTCTGCTTCTTTTACTAGCTTAACTTCTGTCGTACTAGCGTAACGTTCAAGGGTTCATTTTAGTGGAGAAGATGAAAAAGCGTTGATACCCCTCTGCTATTACTTAGCCCGCAGGGGTTAGTACAGCAAGCCCTTCGGGGTATCAACGCTTTTATTTCTGTCATCGAAGATGAAAAGCTAGTAAGGGGTTAGCAAAGCAATAAAAGTAAAGCTTCGCTAGTAAAGC
Source organism: Rubia yunnanensis (assembly GCA_037428765.1). Lineage (NCBI taxonomy): Eukaryota > Viridiplantae > Streptophyta > Magnoliopsida > Gentianales > Rubiaceae > Rubia > Rubia yunnanensis. Next base: position 21,941 of record JALMRO010000014.1, on the reverse strand, counting down.
GTTGGAAGGGTATAGGGGCTTGCTGTGCTAACTAGCTTAACTTCAGTCGAGTCAATAGATTTATTATGCAAAAGAAAGCGGTCCCCGCGGGATTTTGCAAGAAGTCAACAGATTACTTGTAATGAGCTGAACGTAAGAGGGTTAAGGTATGAAAGGTAAAGAGCAAAAACTTAATAAATAGATTGTTTTTAGCAAACGTTTCGCCATAATAATAAAGAGATGAACAAATGACCTTTCAGGGTAATGAGAAAACACACATTTTGAATAGTTCTAATACACCATCGAATACTTCTAGCGTTCCACCCCTCCAACGCTACGCTAGTAAAGCAAACGTTCTACCTCCTAGAGGTAGAGATCTGTTAGCTTCGACTGATACCCTTACAACTAAAGGGCAAAGTCCTCCTTACTTACTAGCGCAGCGTAGGGGGGCCACGCAAAGCGACTCCTCTGCTTCTATCATCGAAGATGTTACAAATCAAAGATTTGTTACCCCTTCGGGCTTGCAAAGCAGAGAAACAGAGAAGCTGGGTACCCAAGAAGGGGTCTACGAAACGTTGCTACCTACGGACGATGAGAAACCATTATGGGATCAAAAAAGACCAACATATCCTTTTACAGCTATTGTTGGTCAAGAAGAAATGAAATTAGCTCTTTTGTTAAATGTTATTGATCCAAAAATTGGCGGTGTTATGATCATGGGTGATCGGGGGTACAGGAAAATCAACTACTGTAAGGGCGTTAGTTGATTTATTACCAACTATAAACGTTGTTGATAATGATCCGTTCAATTCTCATCCTTCGGATGCTGAATTAATGAGTCAAAATGTAAGAGAACAAGTTCTTCAAGGAAAAACATTAAAAGTTGTTTCAAAAAAAACAACTATGATTGATTTACCTTTAGGAGCTACTGAAGATCGTGTTTGTGGAACTATTGATATTGAAAGAGCTTTAAGTGAAGGTGTTAAAGCATTTGAGCCAGGATTGCTAGCAAAAGCAAATCGAGGTATTCTTTATGTAGATGAAGTAAATTTACTTGATGATCACCTTGTAGACATTTTATTAGATTCTGCTGCTTCTGGTTGGAATACTGTAGAACGAGAAGGTATTTCTATAAGTCATCCAGCAAGATTTATATTAGTAGGTTCGGGTAATCCTGAAGAAGGAGAATTAAGACCACAACTTTTAGATCGTTTTGGTATGCATGCACAAATTGGTACAGTTCGAGAAGCCGAGTTACGTGTAAAAATTGTTGAGGAAAGAGCTAGTTTTGATAGATCTCCTTTAGATTTTTTAAAAATACACCAAAAAAAACAAAAACAATTAGCTGATAAAATTGTTGCAGCTCGCCATATTTTAGGAGCTGTAAAAATTGATTACGATTTACGTGTAAAAATTTCACACGTTTGTGGCCAGTTAAATGTAGACGGATTACGGGGAGATATTGTTACCAATCGAGCAAGTCAAGCTCTTGCCGCTTTTGAAGCTCGTACAACTGTAACCCCACAAGATATTTTTCGTGTTATTCCACTTTGTTTAAGACATCGATTGCGTAAAGATCCATTAGAACCAATAGATTCAGGGGATCGAGTACGTGAAATTTTTAAACAGGTTTTTGGTTTTTTCTCTGAATAATAACACTGCTTTGCTAACTAGTAGTGAAGCGATACCCCTCTGCTTCTTGTTGACCCCGTAGGGGTAAGAAGCAAATCGAAGATGTAAAAGCCCTATGGGCTTGCTATACTAACCCCTATGGGGTAAGTAATAGTAGACAACGCTTTTTCATCTTCTTACCCCTTTAACGCTACGCTAGTACGACAGAAGCCTTACTAGCTTAACTTCTGTCGTACTAGCGTAGCGTTTAAAGGGGTAAAGAAGATGAAAAAGCGTTGATATAAGGTGTATCGCTTCTTTTACTAGCTTAACTTCGTACAAGCGTTGATACCCCGTAGGGGTAAGGGGTTAGAAGCACTACTAATAAGGCGTTAAAGAATAGTAGTATTTTAGTAGTATTTGTTAAATTAACTTTAATTTAGCAGCAAGTAATTTTTTTTAACTGAACGATTTTATTAATAAAGTTAATAGTTACTAGATTACCTTAGCTAAAAATCTGTCTATATTACAAATTAAATAAAAAAAAATTTATTATGGTTGAACCACTTTTATCAGGAATTGTTAGGTCTTGTACCAGTTACTTTAGCGGGATTATTTGTAACAGCGTATTTACAATATCGTCGCGGGGATAGAGTAACAAGTTCGTTGTAAATTTTTTTTTAGTTTAGTCTTTGAAATTTTTACTCTATCTATAACTTTATATGCTTACTATTTCAGCTACTCACTCCTTACTTGCTAGCTCATTACAAGTAATGAGCTGAACTTCTTGCAAAGCTTATACGAATTCATTTTAGCGGCCCCCGCGGGGTGGAGCTTTGCAAAGGAGGAGTAAGCACGCAGTTAAAGGGATAAAGGGGGTAGTAACGAAGCGATATTCCTTACCCCTTCGGGGTATCAACGCTACGCTAGTAAGGCTCCGTACAAGCTGAACTTCTTGCAAAGCTTTTATCCCTTCTTGCTTCTTACTAGTAGCGAAGATGAAAAAGCGTTGTCTGCTTCGGGGTAAAGCGTTAAAGGGGTCATAGAAGTAAAGAAGCCAAGGAAGGGTATAGGGCTTGCGAAGCAGAGAAGATGATAAGCTAGTAAAGCTTCTTGCAAAACACTACTAGTTAACTTTTGTCGTATTAGCTAACTTCGTACAAGCGTTGACTGCTATTACTTACCCCATAGGGGTTAGTACAACAACCCCGAAGGGCTTTTATTGCTTCGCTAACCCCTTACTAGCTTTTCATCTTCGATGACAGAAGTAAAAGCGTTGATACCCCGAAGGGCTTGCTGTACTAACCCCTGCGGGGTAAGTAATAGCAGAGGGGTATCAACGCTTTTTCATCTTCTCCACCCCTATACCCTTCCAACGCTTTGCTAGTAAGGGGGCCGCTAAAATGAACCCTTTAACGCTACGTTAGTACGACAGAAGTTAAGCTAGTAAAAGAAGCAGAGGGGTGAAATGAATGTTAGAATTCATTTTAGTGGAGCTAGTAAGTAATAGCTGAGTGCAGAGTCAATAGAAAGCATAGCAGTTAATTAATTAGTAAGTACTTAATTCTTTGCTAAATATCTCAGTTTTACGGGAAAAATTAATTTAAACCATCATATCTTTGACTTGTTTTTAACCAATTAACAGCTTCTATATAATTTGTTGGAGCTAACCGAATTGCTTCTTTCCAATAATCAGCAGCTTTATCAAACAATAAAGTAGCTATAGCTGACTGACCGTTTTCAACCGCTTGTTCTCCTCTGTAATGGTATATCACTGCTACATTATTTAAAGCTTGGGGTAATGACGGATTTCTTTCTAAGGCTTGATAATAGTACTCTAACGCTTTGCCATGCTCACCATTGCTTGTATGAATTAAACCAATATTGTATAAAATATAACTACGATCATAAGCATCAGTTTCAAATCGCATAGCTTGATAATAGTTTTGAAGAGCTTCTGCATATTCTCCAGAAGACTGTGCACACATACCATCTCGATAATACAAGAATGCTTGTTTTTCTCTATATGAGGTAGGAAGTATTTTTAATAATATGTCAGCAATTACCGTAAAAGTTTTATCAATGAAATTGTCGTTTCTTTGTGAACGTGGCATAAAATAAATATGGGATTTATTAACTATATTGTATTTATTTATTAACTCCTTACGTTATAGATTCAGCTAGTAAGGAGCAGGAAGGGTACGTGTAAAAGTTGGGAGTAAGAAAATAAGTGTAACTAAATTAATTTTAGCATTACTTTTTTGGTTTTTAAAATAAAACAGCTTAGCTTCTGGGCTTATTGTTGACCGCCTTACTAACTCCACTAAAATGAATTCTAACATTCATTTCACCCCTCTGCTTCTTTTACTAGCTTAACTTCTGTCGTACTAGCGTAGCGTTAAAGGGTTCATTTTAGCGGCCCCCCTTACTAGCAAAGCGTTGGAAGGGTATAGGGGTGGAGAAGATGAAAAAGCGTTGATACCCCTCTGCTATTACTTACCCCGTAGGGGTTAGTACAGCAAGCCCTTCGGGGTATCAACGCTTTTACTTCTGTCATCGAAGATGAAAAGCTAGTAAGGGGTTAGCGAAGCAATAAAAGCCCTTCGGGCTTGCTGTACTAACCCCTATGGGGTAAGTAATAGCAGTCAACGCTAGTACGAAGTTAGCTAGTAAGTAATAGCAGACAACGCTTTTACTTCGTACAGGTAGTACGTCAGAAGCTGGGGGTGAGAAGTTAAGCTTTGCATAGGCGGTTGATGCACAAACTTAAATTCTTTTTCTATTTTTATCTAACAAAGCCTAGCTACAGTACAAAAAAAAAAATAAATATCGTAGCTCTAAACTTAACTTATAGCTGGGCTTATAGCTCAGTGGATTAAGAGCGCGCGTTTCCGAAGCGCGAAGTCGAGGGTTCGAATCCCTCTTTGCCCAAGCGTCCATTTTATAAATTATTACACTCTTCACTAGCTTCATTACTTGTAATGAGCGCCCAGCTATTACTTACTAGTAGCGAAGCGATACCCCTCTGCTTCTAACTAAAAGCCCTTCGGGGTATCAACGCTTGTACGAAGCCGACGCTTCGCTACTAGTAAGGCTTCGTACAAGCGTTGTCTGCTATTACTTACGTTAGTACAGCAAGCCCGTAGGGGTAAGGGGTTAGTACAGCAAGCTCTCTGCTTCTTTTACTAGCGAAGCGTTGATACCCCGAAGGGGTAAGGGGTTAGCAAAGCAAATCGAAGATGTAAAAGTAAAGCTTCGCTAGTAAAGCGTTAGAAGGGTATAGGGGTACATCAGAAGGTGAGAGCTCAAAAAATCTATCGACTTCTTACAAAACTTTGTTTTGCAGTATAAATTATCTTCTTACTAGCTGTAGTCTGAGTCAGAGCGTTAAAGGGGCTTGCGGTACTAACTAGCTAACTTCTGTCGTACCCCGTAGGGGTAAGAAGATGAAAAAGCGCCATACCCCTAAAGGGTTCATTTTAGTGGAGCTAGTAAGGCAGTCAGTAGCTAAAAAGTTAAGCTATTTCTATTTGTCAAAATTCTAATTTAAAAAACTGTATAGTTAAAAAAAAAGGTTTACGATACTATACTAAATATTAGAAAAAGTATAAAGTTAAATTAACCACATCTTGTTAAAGAGAATGTTTTTTTTTTTAATTTTGAAGACCTTATTTATAAACATAAACTTTTATTACTTTTGTACTTTCCCCTTACTAACTTCATTAACTAACTTAACTTCAGCCCAGTTATTACTCCACTAAAATGAACCCTTACTAGCTAACTTTTGATACCCCGTAGGGGTAAGTACTAGTAGCGAAGCGATACCCCGGAGGGGTAAGGCTTCTCTGCTTCTTGTTGACCGCCGACGCTTCGCTATCTCGTAGAGGTAAAGAAGCAAGCCAACGCTTGTACGAAGTTAAGCTAGTAAGAAGCAAATCGAAGATGTAAAAGCCCTACGGAGCTTGCGAAGCTGGAAGATGCTTTGCTATGCAAAGCAGCGTTATACTAGCGAAACTTTATTACGTACAAGCAAAGGGGTATAGCGCCTTACTAGCGCCACTAAAATGAATTCTGATACCCCTCTGCTATTACTTACTAGCCCACTAAAATGAATTCGTACTAGCGTTGTCTGCTATTACTTACTAGTAGCGAAGCGATACCCCTACGGGGTAAGGCTTCGTACAAGCGTTGGAGGGGTTAGTACAAAGGGGTAAGGGGTTAGTAATAGCAGACAACGCTTTTACTTCTATCGTACCCCTTACCCCTTTGTACTAACCCCTCCAACGCTTGTACGAAGCCTTACCCCGTAGGGGTATCGCTTCGCTACTAGTAAGGAATAGCAGACAACGCTAGTACGAATTCATTTTAGTGGGCTAGTAAGAAGATGAAAAGCTAGTAAGTACTAGCCCACCCCTATACCCTTTCAGGGTAAGGGGGCCGCTAAAATGAATTCTATCGTACCCCTTACCCTGAAAGGGTATAGGGGTAAGAACAGTTTGTATGATGAAATAGCGTTAAAGGATTACTTGTAATCTTTTGTTCAGGCCCCCTTACTAGCCCACTAAAATGAATTCGTACAAGCGTTGCAAGGGTGAAATGAATGTAGGGGTGGAGAAGATGCTTTGCTATGCAAAGCTTTAAAAAGCGTTGTAACCCCGAAGGGGTAAGGGGTATCGTTTCGCTACCCCTCTGCTTGTACGTAGTAAAGCTTCGATAGTCTAACGCTACGCGTGCTGTACTAATCCCTATCGGGGTAAGGTAATAGCTGGGGGTATAAAGCCTTACCCCTACGGGGTATCGCTTCGCTACTAGTCAGAATCAGTAGGCGATAGAAGTTAAGTTTTGCTAGTCTACAAATCGAACTTTGCTATGCAAAGCAGTATTTGTAATAACTTAATAGCTGATGCTTTGCTACGCAAAGCTTTATTTATTATGCTTTGCCTAGCAAAGCAAGAAGTCAATAGAATGCAAGATGTAAAAGCTGGCTATACTCCTTTAACGCTACGGTAGTAAGGAGCCAAGTAGTAAGAAATTGGGGGTACGAAAGTTTGCTTTGCTATGCAAAGCTTTAAAAAATGACCAATTAAGAATTTTTATTTATTTAGTAAAACTATAAAAAACATATTATGAGCAAAATATACGATTGGTTTGAAGAACGTCTAGAAATCCAAGCTATTGCAGATGATATTTCTAGCAAATATGTACCCCCTCACGTAAACATATTTTACTGCTTTGGCGGAATCGTATTAACTACGTTTCTTGTACAAGTTGCTACAGGATTTGCCATGACTTTTTACTATCGCCCTACGGTTGCTGAAGCTTTTGCATCCGTAGATTATCTTATGACAAACGTAAATTTTGGCTGGCTGATCCGATCTATTCATAGATGGTCTGCTAGTATGATGGTTTTGTCATTAATCCTTCACGTGTTCCGTGTATACCTAACTGGTGGTTTTAAAAGACCCCGTGAACTAACTTGGGTAACAGGTGTTTTATTAGCTGTTTGTACAGTTTCTTTTGGTGTAACAGGGTATTCATTACCTTGGGATCAAGTCGGCTATTGGGCTGTTAAAATTGTAACCGGTGTTCCAGACGCTATTCCAGTAATTGGGCCAACATTAGTTGAATTACTTAGAGGAGGTGTTGGCGTTGGCCAATCTACTTTAACACGTTTTTACAGCTTGCATACCTTTGTTTTACCGTTAGTTACAGCTGTATTAATGTTAATGCATTTCTTAATGATTCGAAAACAAGGTATTTCAGGACCTCTTTAACATTAATATACTTTCAACAGTACATTACCCATTACTAACTTAACTTCGTACTTACTAGCTAACTTTTGTCCTCCTATTACTTACTAGTAGCGAAGCGATACCCCTCTGCTATTACTTACCCCGCAGGGGTTAGTACAGCAAGCCCTTCGGGGTATCAACGCTTTTTCATCTTCGATGACAGAAGTTAAGCTAGTTAGCAAAGCATCTTCTTACCCCTCTGCTTCTTGTTGATCCCTCTGCTTTTAACATCGAAGATGTAAAAGCCCTACCGGGTTACAACGCTTTTTAAAGCTTTGCATAGCAAAGCATCTTCTCCACCCCTACATTCATTTCACCCTTGCAACGCTTGTACGAATTCATTTTAGTGGGCTAGTAAGGGGGCCGCTAAAATGAATTCTATCGTACCCCTTACCCTGAAAGGGTATAGGGGTGGGCTAGTACTTACTAGCTTTTCATCTTCTTACTAGCCCACTAAAATGAATTCGTACTAGCGTTGTCTGCTATTACTTACTAGTAGCGAAGCGATACCCCTACGGGGTAAGGCTTCGTACAAGCGTTGGAGGGGTTAGTACAAAGGGGTAAGGGGTACGATAGAAGTAAAAGCGTTGTCTGTTATTACTAACCCCTTACCCCTTTGTACTAACCCCTCCAACGCTTGTACGAAGCCTTACCCCGTAGGGGTATCGCTTCGCTACTAGTAAGTAATAGCAGACAACGCTAGTACGAATTCATTTTAGTGGGCTAGTAAGTAATAGCAGAGGGGTATCAGAATTCATTTTAGTGGCGCTACTTCGTAGAAGTAAAGAAACAAGCAGGCGTAAAAGCTTTGCAAGAAATTAAGCTAGTCAGGGCTTTTACTAACAAAGCGCCTTACCCCGTAGGGGTATCGCCTCGCTACCCCTACTTGCTTCTTTACCTCTACGAGGTATCGGCGTAAGGGGTTAGAAGCAGGGAAGTTAAGCTTGTAAGTAAAAGCCCTTTACCCTTTTTAAGCTAGTAAGTAAGGCAATAAAATTACTACTATTGTAACTATTAATGTAATAGTTGATCAAACAAAATGGAAATGGTATCCTTTTTTACGTTAAAGACTTTGCTTGCATAAATATTTCTTTCAACTATGTTGATCTTATGGTTTATCTATTGTAGCTAACTTCGTATAAGCTCCACTAAAATGAACTCTCTCACGCTTTGACTTATGTCATCTTACCCTTACTAGTAGCAAAGCGATACCCCTACGGGGTAAGGCTTTTTACATCTTCGAATTGCTTTGCACAAGAAGCAGAGAGGTAAGAAGATGCTTTGCTATGCAAAGCAGCGTTAAAGGGGTACTGGGCTTTTACCCCTTCGTGCTTCTGTACCTCTACGAGGTAGCTCCACTAAAATGAATTCTGATACTCCTCTGCTATTACTTACTAGTAGCGAAGCGTCGGCTTCGTACAAGCGTTGGAGGGGTTAGTAATAGCAGTCAACGCTTTTTCATCTTCTTACTAGCTTAACTTCGTACAAGCGTTGATACCCCGAAGGGGTAAGGGGCTTGCTGTACTAACTAGCGAAGCGTTGGGGGGGTAAAGTAATAGCTGGACAGAATTCATTTTAGTGGAGCTAGTAAGTACTCGCCCACTAAAATGAATTCGTATTAGCGTTAAAGGGTTCATTTTAGCGGCCCCCGCGGGGTAAAGAAGATGAAAAAGCTTACTAGCGTAGCGTTGATACCCCGAAGGGGTAAGGGCTTGCTATACTAACCCCTCCAACGCTTGTACGAAGCCTTATTACTAGCGAAGCGATACCCCTCTGCTTCGCAAGTAAGGGGTATCGCTTCGCTACTAGTAAGGCGGTCAGGGGTCAGCAGCTGATGATTACTTGTAATGAGCTAGTAAGGGGGGTAAATACGGAGTTTATAAACTTAACACCATTCTTAAGAATAAAGATTTGTTATAGTGGGTTGCTAACTCAATTGGTAGAGTAGTCGGCTTTTAACCGATTTGTTCCGGGTTCGAGTCCCGGGCAACCCAAACTGTTCGTTATTTTTTAATCTATCTATTAACAGCGTTAATAAAAAAACCTCTCAGTTTTTACCCCTTTACCTCTACGGCGCTTTTACATTTTCTTACCCCTCTGCTTCTATCATCTTCGATGATAGAAGCGTTACCCCTACGGGGTATCGCTTCACTACTAGTACATCAGAAGCTGGGGTTACTTACCCCTGCGGGGTATGAAGCCGACGCTTCGCTACTAGTAAGGGGGTTGCGTAAGTACATACAAGCTAAAGAGATGATTTATCATGTTTTGCATAGCAAAGCAAGAAGTCGATATATTTATTGAACTCCTTATCTCGTAGGAGTAAGTACTAGCTTAACTTACCCTTACTAGCTAACTTTATACCCCGTACCCCTTCGGGGCGGGGTATCAACGCTACGCCCTATACCCTTCTGTACGAATACCCCTCCCACGCTGCGTTAGTAAAGCTTTGCTAATAAGGATGCTTTGCTAGACAAAGCAGCGTTAAAGGGGTAAAAGCTGAACTTCTTATACCCCTTACTAGTAGCCCCGGCAACGCTTGTACGAAGCCTTACTGATACCCCGAAGGGGTAAGGGGTATCGCTTCGCTACTAGTAAGGCTTCTGTCGTACTAGCCCACTAAACTGAATTCGTACTAGCGTTAAAGGCTTTGCTAGCAAAGCTTTGTTCAGGCCCCCTTACTAGCCCACTAAAATGAATTCGTATAAGCGTTGCAAGGGTATAGGGGTGGAGAAGATGAAAAAGCGATACCCCCGTAGGGGTAAAAGAGGCAGAGGAGCAGAGAAGCCTTACCCCTTCGGGCTTGCTGTACTAACCCCGTAGGGGTAAGTAATAGCAGACAACGCTTTTTCATCTTCTTTACCCTTTCGGGGCCTTGCGAAGCTGGACAGAAGTTAAGTTAGTATCGCTTCTTTTACCCCGTAGGGGTTAGAAGCACTACGTCAAGTAAGGGGGTGAAATGAATGTAGCGTAAGGAATCAGAAGTCAATAGATATATTTTAATTATGTGTAGGGCAAAAAATTGCTTTAATATTTATAATTTATAATATTTATAAAAAAAATTACAAGTAATCATTCTTTTATATGAAACCTCTCTTTGATCTTTCAGAAGTATCTGTAGGACAACATCTTTATTGGCAATTTGGTGAATATCAAGTTCACGGTCAAGTATTAATTACTTCTTGGGTAGTCATTTCTATTTTAATTACGCTTTCTCTTTCATCAAATCTAAATTTAAAAGTAACTACTCCAGAAGGGTTACAAAATTTTACAGAATATATCACAGAGTTTATTCGCGATTTAGCTAAAACTCAAATTGGCGAAGAAGAATACCTTCGTTGGGTCCCTTTTATTGGGACGATTTTCCTTTTTGTTTTTGTTTCTAATTGGTCTGGTGCTCTTATTCCGTGGCGACTTATTGAATTACCTAGTGGTGAATTAGCAGCACCAACAAATGATATTAATACTACTGTGTCTTTAGCATTATTAACTTCTATAGCCTATTTCTATGCGGGGTTAAGAAAAAAAGGATTTAGCTATTTTAAACGATTACATTGAACCTGCTGCTTTTTTTATTACCTATTAATATTCTTGAAGATTTTACTAAACCACTTTCTCTAAGTTTTCGATTATTTGGTAATATTCTTGCTGATGAATTAGTTGTAGGCGTTTTAATTACTTTAGTTCCTCTTGTAGTCCCAATACCACTTATGCTTTTAGGGTTATTTACTAGTGCTATTCAAGCTTTGGTTTTTGCAACATTAGCTGGAGCATATATTGGTGAGTCTTTAGAAGGCCATTAAAACATACGCTTTTTACTAGTTTTACCTGTTATACCTCGTAGAGGTAAAGAAGCAATCCTTACTAGTAGTACTTCTAACCTCTTACTAGCTGTACGAATTCATTTTAGTGGAAGCGTTGATACACCGAAGGGCTTTTTACATCTTCGATTTGCTTCGCACAAGAAGCAGAGGGGGTAGCAGAATTCATTTTAGTGGAGCTACCTCTTACCCCTACGGGGTATCAACGCTTCCACTAAAATGAATTCGTACAGCTAGTAAAGATTCATACAGCTAGTAAAGAAGCAAGAAGGGTGAAATGAATGTAGCGTTAAAGGGCTTTTACATCTTCTTACCCCTCTAACGCTTTGACTTCATACAGTTAGTAAGGGGTTAGAAACTGATAAAAAGAGGGGTAAAGCACGAGAGAAATTAAGCTGCGCTAGTAAGGGTTAAAATGTCAGAAGTTAAGCAAGACTTCTCAAACGCTGCACTAGTAACGGTTAAAATAATAAAAGTTAAGCTAGCAAAGAACTGCAAAGCTGAACTTCTCAGCTACTGACTCCGTAAGAGTAAAAGCTTTTTAACGCTCCTTTGCTATGCAAAGCAGTCTCTTCTCTCTCTGCTTGTACGTAATTAAACAAACCCTTTTTAGGGTAAAAGGCTTTTACTAGTAGCGAAGCGATACCTCGGCTTCTCTGCTTCTTTTACTAGCGAAGCGTTGATACCCCTTACCCCTTCGGGGTATCAACGCTGCGCTAGTAAGGGGTTAGCAAAGCAAATCAAAGATGTAAAAGCCCTTCTGATTCTGACGGACTAGCGTACTAGCTTAACTTCGTACTAGAGTTAAAGGGTTCATTTTAGCGGCCCCCCTTACTAGCAAAGCGTTGGAAGGGTATAGGGGTGGAGAAGATGTAAGAAGCAGAGAAGTTAAGCTAGTATTCGGAGGGGTATAGCTTTGCTACTCCTTTAACGCTAGGTTAGTAAGGAGTCAAAAGTAACTGGGATTAGTACAGTTTTGAACCTCTTTGCTTTTTACGTCTTACCAGTAATTGTACAAGCTGAGTAATAAGGGGTTTATGGTTGCTTACCCCAGCTCTATCATTAAGTATATTTTAGGTTTACATTTTGCCCTATGCTTTCTCTGCTTCTGACGTACTAACGAACTTTGTACAACCGTTGTCTGCTTCGAAAGCCCGTAGGGCTTTTACATCTTCGATTTACTTTGCATAAAAAGCAGAGGGGTACGTCAGAAGCAGAGGGGTAGAAGAAGATGTAAAAGCCCTACAAGCTTGCGAAGTAGACAACGCTGCTTTGGCATAGCAAAGCATCTTCTTAACCCGCCAACGCTTTTACTTCTGTCATCGAAGATGAAAAGCTAGTACTTACCTCGCCAATGCTATATGCTATATGAAGTTAAGCTAGTAAGGGGTATAGCTTCCCTATCTCGTAGAGGTAAAGAAGCTCTTACCCGTAGTGCTTTTACTACTCCTTTCATCTTCTTAGTTACTGACTCCTTACCCCTACGGGGGTATCAACGCTTGTACGAAGTTAAGCTAGTAAGAAGTGGGGTTTTGCTAGTCTACAAATCGAAGGTTTCTCCGAAACCCATTATTTGTAATAGCTGATGATTATTTGTAACGAGCGTTGGAAAGTTTGCTTAACTTCTGACATGAACCCACGCTTTGCTTTGTACTTCTATGACTACTGGAGAGGTAAGGAGTAAAAAACTGGCTGATAGAACGTCGTTATTAACAAAGTTAATAACTTTGCAGTGCAAAGCGTTTTTTGTTTTCGAGTAAAAGCTCCTTACTTACTAGCAAAGCGTTATACTAGCTTAACTTTTGTCGTACTAGCTTAACTTCTCTGCTTCTGACGTACCCCTTTACTCTCCCAACGCTGCTTTGTATAGCAAAGCATCTTCTCACCCCTCTGCTTCTTGTTGACCGTGCGAAGCAAGTAGGGGCTTGCTGTACTAACCCTTTACCCCTATGGGGTAACAACGCTTTTTCATCTTCTTACCCCTACGGGGTACGACAGAAGTTAAGCTAGTAAGTAATAGCAGACAACGCTTTGCTAGTACGACAGAAGTTAGCTAGTACTTACCCCTACGGGGTATAAGAAGCAGAGAAGATGCTTTGCTATGCAAAGCAGCGTTAAAGGGGTATAACGCTTTGCTAGTAAGTAAGGAGCTAAGAGGTACAAACGGTATATGTAGACGCTAGGAAGAAGTCTATGAAAGATCAATTAACGAAGTTAAGGTGAATATAAACTAAAGCGAATCGACATTCTATTTTCTTTATCTGAAGTTTACTACTCTACTGGTGCTTTACTAACCCCCTTACTAGTAGTGCTTCTACACCCGGTAGGGGTAAAAGAAGCGATACCCCTCTGCTATTACTTACCCCGCAGGGGTTAGTACAGCAAGCCCTTCGGGGTATCAACGCTTTTTCATCTTCTTTACTAGTAGCCAAAGCGATACCCCGTATCGTACAAGCGTTGTCTGCTATTACTTACTAGTAGCGAAGCGTCGGCTTCGTACAAGCGTTGGAGGGGTTAGTACAGCAAGCCCTACGGGGTAAGGGGTATCGCTTCTTTTACCCCTACGGGGGTTAGAGAGCACTACTAGTAAATAAAATAAAATTAAGAACAAGTGTGTTACTCTTTTATTTTTTTTACATTAGTCTCAAATAAAATGAGCGATAATTAAGAAAATTGCATGTTATTCTATAATATGTTGGCAAAAAAGAAAAAAAGTTATGTATGTTTAACTAAACATACTTTCACAATTTTTTTACCATCGTTATATTCGTTATATCTTATACTTTAATTAACAATATCTATTAACTACCTAGTTTTTCGCTCCTTACTATTAGTGCTTCTAACCCCTTACCCCCTCCGGGGTATCAACGCTTCGCTAGTAAAGAAGCGATACCCCGACGGGGTAAGGCTTCGTACAAGCGTTGTGACCCTGTAGGGGTAAGGGGTATCGCTTTGCTACTAGTAAGGGGCTTGCTTAACTACGTATAAGCTGGACAGAAGTAAGGGGTTGCTAAACTACGTAGAAGCTAAAAAGCTTTTACCCCCTACGGGGTATCGCTTCGCTAATAGTAAGGGGTAAATGTACCCCTCCTTCGCAAAACTCCACCCCGCGGGGGCCGCTAAAATGAATTCGTATAAGCTTTGCAAGAAGTTCAGCAGCGAAGCGATACCCCTCTGCTTCGCAAGCCCTTCGGGGTATCAACGCTAGTACGAAGTTAGCTAGTAAGGCTTCTGTCCAGCTATTACTTTACCCCTCTAACGCTGCTTTGCATAGCAAAGCAGCGTTGGAAGGGTATAGGATTTTTACATTTTCGATTGCTTCTCTGCTATTACTTACTAGCTAACTTCGTACTAGCATTGTCTGCTATTACTTACCCCATAGGGGTTAGTACAGCAAGCCCGAAGGGGGTTAACAAGAAACAGAGAAGATGCTTTGCTATGCAAAGCAAAGGAGGGGTAAAAAGTTAATAGATAAAGTAAATAAATAAATTTAAAGTTTATTAACCAAATTAATAAACTTCAAAGTGCAAAATTGTATAAGTTCAATTTTTTAACTCACTATTAAATTAAAAATAAAATATTATTATGAATCCACTTGTTGCTGCTGCATCTGTTATCCGCTGCTGGATTATCTGTTGGCTTAGCTGCTATTGGGCCTGGAATGGGACAAGGAACTGCTGCTGGTTATGCTGTAGAAGGGATTGCTAGACAACCTGAAGCAGAAGGCCAAATTCGTGGTGCTTTGTTGTTAAGTTTTGCGTTTATGGAATCTCTTACTATTTATGGCCTTGTAGTAGCATTAGCTTTATTATTTGCTAACCCATTTGCTTCATAATAGCACCAAAGTATAATCTGATGTTGCTTTTTTCTATTGAAATCTAATGAAGGTACTCAAAATATTGTGGGTAAAAGCCCTGTACTAGCTAACTTCTGTCCAGCTTCTGACCTGCTTCTAACATCGAAGATGTAAAAGCCCTATACCCTTCCAACACTTTTTCATCTTCCTTTACTAGCGTAGCGTTGATACCCCGAAGGGCTTGCGAAGCAGAGGGGTACGACAGAAGCCTTACTAGCGTAGCGTTGATACCCCGAAGGGGTAAAGGGGTATCGTTTCGCTACTAGTAAGGGGGTAAGAAGATGTAAAAGCCCCTTCCTAGCTAACCTCTCTGCTTCTTATACCCCGCCAACGCTACGCTAGTAAGTACTAGCTCCACCCCGCGGGGGCCGCTAAAATGAATTCGTACTAACGTTAAAGGGCTTGCTTAACTACGTATAAGCTGCGAAGATGTAAAAGTAAAGCTTCGCTAGTAAAGCGTTAAAGAGCTTTTACATCTTCCAGCTTATACGTAGTTAAGCAAGCCCTTACTAGCGTAGCTCCACTAAAATGAATTCGTACAAGCGTTGGCGGGGTCAGTACTAGCTTTTCAGCTTCTTACTAGTAGCGAAGCGATACCCCTTACCCCTTCGGGGTATCAACGCTACGCTAGTAAGGCTTCTGGTCGTACCCCTACGGGGTTTGCGAAGCTGGACAAAAGTTAAGCTAGTAAGAAGCAAGTAGGGCTTTTACATCTTCGAATTGCTTTGCTAACCCCGTAGGGGTAAAAGAAGCAGAGGGATACGATAGAATTCATTTTAGCGGCCCCCGCGGGGTGGAGCTAGTATTTATTTCTACGGGGTATAAGAAGCAGAGGGGTGAGAAGATGCTTTGCTATGCAAAGCAGCGTTGTGACTAGCTCCACCCCGCGGGGGCCGCTAAAATGAATTCGTACAAGCGTTGATACCCCGAAGGGGTAAGGGTATAGGGGTGGTACTTACTAGCTTAACTTCTGTCGTACCCGTTTCCCCCTTCGAGGTATCAACGCTTCCACCCCGCGGGGGCCGCTAAAATGAATTCTGTCATCGAAGCGGCCCCCGCGGGGATGAAAAGCTAGTAAGAAGATGAAAAAGCGTTGTCTGCTATTATTTACTAGTAGCGAAGCGATACCCCTTACCCCTTCGGGGTTATCAACGCTACGCTAGTAAGGCTTCGTACAAGCGTTGGAGGGGTTAGTACAACAAGCTCTTATATCAACGCTTGTACGAAGTTAAGCTAGTAAGAGGTATGAAGTTAGCTAGTACGTACGAAGTTTAAGCTACGCTAGTAAGTAAGGAGTTGAATACAATAAATAAAGCACGTTTTTAATAGATAGAAAAAAGTGCTGTTTTATTTTTGAAAAAATTTTATATTGGAGATTTTTTTTATGGTGGAATTACCACTTGCCACTCTTGGTGAGGGCTTTGGTTTTAATGGAAATGTTTATCAACAAAATATTATTAATTTAGCAGTTGTTTTGGGTGTTGTCATATCTTTTGGCGGCGATGCTTTACGTTCTTTATTGGAAAACAGAAAACAAACTATTCAAACTAATTTGGAACAAGCTGATAAAAAAGCCCAAGAAGCAGAAGAAAGATTAGCAAAAGTAAAGAGTCGACTGGAACGTTCTCAACAAACAGCAAGAGAAATTTTAGAACAAGGACGTTTAACTGCGGATCAAGAGAGAAAAAAGTCTTTAGAACAAACGCGAAACGACATTGCACGTTTAGAGCAAACAAAGGAAGAAAGTTGTACGTTTACAACAGCAAAAAGCTATTTCACAGATTTCTAAACAAGTTGTTGGATTAGCGTTTCGACAAGTAAAAAACAAACTTTCTCCACCGTTAGATAAAACAACTCAATCTTCTGTGAATGATTTTAATATCGTGCTTTTTAGAGAATATCAACCTTAACTTTTTACCCCAGTACTAGCTAACTTCTGATACCCCGTAGGGGTAAGTACTAGTAGCGAAGCGACTGCTTCTAACATCGAAGATGTAAAAGCCCTACGGGGTAAGGCTACGTACAAGCGTTGTCTGCTATTACTTGCTAGCGTAGCGTTGGAGGGGTTAGTACAGCAAGCCCGTAGGGCTTTTACATCTTCGATTTGCTTCTCTGCTTCGCAAGCCCTACGGGGTCAACAAGAAGCAGAGGAGTAAGGAGATGTTACAAATAGAAGATTTGTTACTCCTCCAACGCTGTGCTAGTTAGAAGCAGAGGGGCAACTCTGAGCTTAAGCTTACGCATACCCCTATACTCTTCTAATGTTTTGCTAGATTGAGTCATAGGAGTTGCTCTTACCCCTCAGCTTACAACCCCCAGCTTCTGACTCCTTACTAGCTTAACTCCTTATACCCCTGCTTTGCACAGCAAAGCAGGGGTATAAGGAGTTAAGCTAGTAAGGAGTCAGAAGCTGGGGGGTTGGGTACGCAACAATAATTTAAGACTAAATAAAAGATTACAAGTAATCAGAATTTATGAATGGCAAAGTAACCATTAAGCCGGATGAGATCATGAGTCTTATTCGTCAACAAATCGAAGAGTATAAAGAAGATGTTAAAGTTGTTCATGTTGGTACTGTTTGTCAAGTAGGGGATGGTATTGCTCGTATTTACGGTTTAGATCGAGTAATGGCTGGAGAACTTTTAGAATTTGAAGACGGCACCGTTGGTATTGCTCTAAATTTAGAAACGAAAAATGTAGGTGCGGTTCTAATGGGTGAAGGTCTTCAAGTACAAGAGGGAACACCAGTTCGAGCTAGTGGTAAAATTGCTCAAATTCCTGTCAGGTGATGCTTTCTTAGGTCGTGTTATTGATCCATTAGCACGGCCTATTGATGGTAAGGGAGAAATAGCTTCATCAAAAAACCGTCTTATTGAATCAGGGGCTCCTGGTATTATTTCGCGAAAATCCGTGTGCGAACCTTTACAAACAGGAGTATTAGCTATTGATTCAATGATTCCAATTGGGCTGTGGACAACGTGAATTAATTATTGGTGATAGACAAACTGGAAAAACTGCAGTCGCTATTGACACAATTTTAAACCAAAAAGGAAAGGATGTTGTTTGTGTTTATGTTGCTATAGGACAAAAAGCTTCATCTATTGCACAAGTAGTTACAAATTTACAAGAACGAGGAGCTATGGATTACACCATAGTTGTAGCAGCTACGGCTGATTCTCCAGCAACTTTACAATATCTTTCTCCTTATACAGGAGCAACTTTAGCAGAACATTTTATGTATCAAGGTCGTCATACACTTGTAATTTATGATGATCTTTCAAAACAGCACAAGCTTATCGTGAAATGAGTTTGCTTCTTCGTCGACCACCTGGACGTGAAGCTTATCCAGGAGATGTTTTTTATTTACATTCACGTCTACTTGAAAGAGCAGCAAAATTAAATGAAGAGTTAGGAAGTGGAAGCATGGACAGCATTACCTGTTTGTAGAAACACAAGAAGGGGATGTGTCTGCTTACATACCAACTAATGTAATATCTATTACTGATGGACAAATTTTCTTATCTTCAGATTTGTTTAATTCTGGAATTCGACCAGCTATTAATGTGGGCATTTCTGTTTCTCGTGTAGGTTCTGCAGCACAACCTAAGGCTATGAAAAAAATTGCTGGAAAATTAAAATTAGAATTAGCACAATTCGGTGAACTTGAAGCTTTTGCTCAATTTGCCTCTGATTTAGATCAAGCTACTCAAAACCAATTAGCTCGAGGACAACGATTGCGTGAGTTGTTAAAACAACCCCAATCTTCACCACTGTCTTTAGAGAATCAAGTAGCAACAATCTATGCGGGAACTAATGGTTATTTAGATAAAATTGCAGTTGAAAAAGTAGGTTCGTTTTTAGCGGGATTGCGAGAATTTTTGGCAACGCGAAAACCTAAGTTTGGACAAGAAATTCAAGCGGATGGGGCTTTTACTAATTCAGCAGAAGAAATATTAAAAGAAGCTCTTACCGAATTTTTAGAAGAGTTTTCAGCAAGCTAATATTAGTTACTGCCTTACGCTCAGCTCTTGATCCCACTAAAATGAACCTTTACTAGCTCTACCCCTATACCCTTTCAGGGTAAGGGGGCCGCTAAAATGAATTCCATCCCAGCTAGTATACTATTTTACCCTGACCGTGCAAAGCAAATCGGAGATGTAAAAGTAGCTTAACTTCTGTCCAGCTTCGCAAGCCCCGCCAACGCTACGCTAGTAAGAAGATGAAAAAGCGTTGTTACCCCGTAGGGGCAAAGGCTTGCTGTGCTAACCCCCTACTTCTACGGGGTAACAACGCTTGTACGGAGCTAAGCTAGTAAGTACTAGCAGGCAACGCTTTTTTCATCTTCGATAACAGAAGCCTTACCCCGCCAACGCTACGCTAGTATCGTTTCGCTACCCCTGTAACGCTACATTCATTTCACCCCTTTAACGCTTGTACGAAGCCTTACCCCGTAGGGGGTATCGCTTCGCTACTAGTAAGGGGTGGCTTAACTTCTGACCCCTCTGCTATTACAAATCGAAGATTTGTACAGCAAGCCCTACGGGGTTTTATCTTCTCTGCTTCGTTAGTAAAAGCCTTTAACGCTTGTACGAAGCCTTACTGGCGTTGCGTTAATACCCCGAAGGGCTTGCTGTACTTGTAATAGCAGAGGGGTACTAGTACGACAGAAGTAAGCTAGTATAATGCTTTGCTAGTAAAAGCTAAGAAGCAGAGGAGTAAGAAGCTGAGGACTTATCATGCATAGCAAAGCAAGAAGTCGATAGATTTACTTGACTTTGCACCAGTTGAAAGTAACAGATTTGCAAAGCAATACCCCTCTAACGCCTTGCGAGTAAGGGTCAAAGTTGGCATAAATTAATAGTATTAAAAAGCCTATTGACAACTGTCTTTTTCATTGCTACAATAAAATTTAATTTTTCATTTTAATTTATGTACAAGCGACCTATCATTAGCTCCATTAAAATGAATTCTTATACTTTCTCATTACAAGTAATCTATTGACTCCGTACTCAGCTATTACTTACTAGTAGCGA
The DNA here is from genome assembly GCA_037428765.1 of Rubia yunnanensis. Taxonomy (NCBI): domain Eukaryota; kingdom Viridiplantae; phylum Streptophyta; class Magnoliopsida; order Gentianales; family Rubiaceae; genus Rubia; species Rubia yunnanensis. The sequence continues at coordinate 1,849 of JALMRO010000014.1, read as the reverse complement.
AGCGATACTAGCGTAGCGTTGGCGGGGTAAGGCTTCGTACAAGCGATACCCCCTCTGCTTCTTGTGGGAAGCAAATCGAAGATGTAAAAGCCCTACGGGGGTCACAACGCTTTTTTATCTTCTCCACCCCTATACCCTTGCAACGCTTCTACGAATTCATTTTAGTGGGCTAGTAAGGGGGGCCTGAACAAAAGATTACAAGTAATCCTTTAACGCTACGCTAGTACGACAGAAGTTAAGCTAGCAAGAACGGGTAAAGGAGTTAAAGCCCTCTAATGCTTTGCGATACTAGCTGTACGAAGTAAAAGCGGTGAGAGGGGTAAGAATCAGAGAAATAGACGCTATAAATTTAAAAGGGATTGTGGTTCAGTGGTTAGAGCATCGGCCTGTCACGCCGAAAATCGCGGGTTCAAATCCCGTCAATCTCGGTTTCTTGCTTTAGTCTATTTTTTTTTTTTTTACTTATCTCTATTTAATTAATTTGATTACTTGTAATTGTTTTCGTTTATGATATTATTAACGTAGTTAAAAAAATAGATAAAAAGCTTTTTCAGATCTCCGCTGCTACTGATCGCTTTATTATTGTTACTTCTTACCCCTCTGCCTCTTTTACCTTTACGGGGTTAGCGAAGCAAATCGGAGATGTAAAAGTAGCGTAAGCGTTGGCGGTGGGTCACAACGCTTTTCTAGTACGTACCCCCAGCTATTACTTTACCCTTCCAACACTGCTTTGCATAGCAAAGCATCTTCTCTGCTTCTTGGTGACCGGCTTACTAGCTCCACTAAAATGAATTCTGATACCCCTCTGCTATTACTTACTAGCTCCACTAAAATGAATTCGTACAAGCGTTGGCGGGGGTTAGTACAGCAAGCCCTTCGGGGTATCAACGCTTTTTCATCTTCTCCACTAAAATGAACCCTTTTAACGCTACGCTAGTACGACAGAAGTTAAGCTAGTAAGTACTAGCCCCACCCCTATACCCTTTCAGGGTAAGGGGGCCGCTAAAATGAATTCTGATACCCCGTAGGGGTAAGTACTAGCTAACTTCGTATAAGCGTTGATACCCCTTACCCTGAAAGGGGTATAGGGGTAAGAACAGTTTGTACGATGAAATAGCGTTAAAGGCTTTGCTAGCAAAGCTTTGTTCAGGCCCCCTTACTAGCCCACCCCGCGGGGGCCGCTAAAATGAATTCGTATAAGCGTTGCAAGGGTGAAATGAATGTAGGGGTGGAGAGATGAAAAAGCGTCGTCTGCTATTACTTACTAGTAGCGAAGCGATACCCCTACGGGTAAGGCTTCACACAAGCGTTGGCGGGGGTTAGTACAGCAAGCCCTTACCCCTTTGGGGTATCAACGCTTTTTCATCTTCTCCACTAAAATGAACCCTTTAACGCTACGCTAGTACTTACCCCTACGGGGTATCAGAATTCATTTTAGTGGAGCTACCTCGTAGAGTTAAAGAAGCTACTGGGCTTTTACCCCTGCGGGGTCAGCAGCTGATGAAATAGCGTTAAAAAGGCTTGTGAAGCAGAGGAATTAGTACAGCTTTGCACCAATAAGTATAAGAAAACAATTACAAGTAACCTGACTAATGGGCACGCATATTATAAATAAACTTTCGCCGCTGTGGTGAAATGGTAGACACATGGCTTTCAAAAAGCCACGGAGAAATCTGTGTCGGTTCAAGTCCGACTAGCGGTATACTAAAGGTCCCATAGTTTAATTACACCATTTTGATTACTAGCTTAACCTCGGTCGTGGAAAACTCAGAAGATGCTTTGCTAGCTTAACTTCATACTAGTAGTGCTTCTAACCCCGTAGGGGTAAAAGGCTCCTGTCATCGAAGAT
>JALMRO010000013.1:52500-63786 GCA_037428765.1 Rubia yunnanensis | reverse complement strand
TGTACCAATTGAAGAAAAATGAGAAGAATAAATGCTTTCTCAGCAGGAGGAAAAACCCCAAGAATCCTCCTTTTTTCTATAGCATAACTTCTTTGCCCCCTGGGGCCAAAGCAGGGCAAACGTGTACGGAGCAGCCATAACATAAAACGAAACTGTTTTTGTCTGTAAAATTTTTTTTTTTCGAAATATTTGATATTTTCATTTTTAATAGACAGGAACTTCTTTCATTTCGAAATCCGAAAAATATTCTTTATTTGAATCTTTCGGGTATTCGTCAAAGGGGAGTAATTTCGTCGAATATTTGATCAATTGAGATATCTGGAAACAATCGATTTTTTATTATTTCTTCATTTGAATTCGAATTCGAAGTGGGTTCTTCTTCTATTTCTGTATTTTTTCTATACTAGATTCAAGGACTAACCTCTGAATCCCAACTAAAAAAGGAGACTCGATTAATAATTAATAGGCGTGATACCTTATCTTATAATGGAACTCCGCTTGATAGAAATATTAGATCGCATAGAGTCAACGAATGAGGTGAGTTCATTACCAATTCACAGATGAAAAAATGACAAAAAAGAACGTATCCATTCCCCTTCGATATCTTTCCTCTATAATATTTGTAGTCTTTTTGCCCAGGTGGATCTCTCTCTCATTTAATAAAAGTCTAGAATCTTGGGTTACTAATTGGTGGAATACTAGGCAATCCGAAACTTTTTTGAATGATATTCAAGAAAAGAGTATTCTAGAAAAATTCATAGAATTAGAGGAGCGGTTCCTCTTGGACGAAATGATAAAGGAATTCCCGGAAAGACATCTACAAAAATTTCGGATGGCGCTCCACAAAGAAACAATCCAATTGATCAAGATACACGACGAGGAGCATATCCATACAATTTTGAACTTCTCCACAAATATAATCTGTTTCGTTATTCTAAGTGCGTATTCTATTCTGAGTAATGAAGAACTTGTTATTTTGAATTCTTGGGTTCAAGAATTTCTATATAATTTAAGCGACACAATAAAAGCCTTTTCTATTCTTTTAGTAACTGATTTATGTATCGGATTCCATTCACCCCACGGTTGGGAACTAATGATTGGCTATATCGTACAACGATTTTGGATTGGCTCATAATGATCAAATGATATCTGGTCTTGTTTCCACGTTTCCAGTCATTCTAGATACAATTTTTAAATATTGGATTTTCCGTTATTTAAATCGTGTATCTCCGTCACTTGTAGTGATTTATCATTCAATGAATGACTGAAAAAGATTCCCCGATCCAATTATAATGTTTCTGCCTTTGTACATAAGCAAAGCATTCAAGGTTGTACTTACCTTACTCTTTCTACCCATCCGGAGGATTCCTCCTATATTACAACAAAATAATTTCAGTAAATAGTAAATAGCAGAATTGTGGATAGGGACCTATACTAGCGACCTACCCAATTTATTGTAGAAATTTTGGGATCAACGATCGGACCATGCAAATTAGAAATACCTTTTCTTCGATAAAGGAACAAATTACTCGATTCATTTCCGTATCACTTATGATATATATAATAACTCGGGCATCCATTTCAAATGCATATCCCATTTTTGCGCAGCAGGGTTTTGAAAATCCGCGAGAAGCAACTGGTCGTATTGTATGCGCCAATTGCCATTTAGCTAATAAGCCTGTGGATATTGAGGTCCCGCAGGCGGTACTTCCTGATACTGTATTTGAAGCAGTTGTTAGAATTCCTTATGATATGCAACTGAAACAAGTTCTTGCTAATGGTAAAAAGGGGGGGTTGAATGTCGGGGCCGTTCTTATTTTGCCAGAGGGGTTTGAACTAGCCCCCCCGATCGTATTTCGCCCGAGATGAAAGAAAAGATAGGCAATCTCTCTTTTCAGAGTTACCGCCCCACTAAAAAAAATATTCTTGTGATAGGGCCTGTTCCTGGTCAGAAATATAGTGAAATCACTTTTCCTATTCTTTCCCCGGATCCCGCGACTAATAAAGAAGTTCACTTCTTAAAATATCCAATATACATAGGTGGGAACAGGGGAAGGGGTCAGATTTATCCCGACGGGACCAAAAGTAACAATACCGTTTATAATGCTACAGCAGCAGGTATAGTAAGTAAAATCATACGAAAGGCGAAAGGGGGGTACGAAATAACCATAACGGATGCATTGGATGGACGTCAAGTGGTTGATATTATCCCTCCAGGACCAGAACTTCGTGTTTCAGAGGGCGAATCTATCAAACTTGATCAACCATTAACAAGTAATCCTAATGTGGGTGGATTTGGTCAGGGAGATGCAGAAATAGTACTTCAAGATCCATTACGTGTCCAAGGCCTTTTGTTCTTTTTGGCATCTGTTGTTTTGGCACAAATCTTTTTAGTTCTTAAAAAGAAACAGTTTGAGAAGGTTCAATTGTCCGAAATGAATTTCTAGATCCGCGAATTTATCAACATCAAGTTTGTAAAAATAACAAAATTTTTGTTGGCAATTCCAATTATGTATGAGCAAAAAAATTATGAAAAGTCTTTTGCTTGTTTATATTTTTTTTCGACCAAATGCCGGGAATTTCTTGTACTGCACTTCTAAATCATAGTATATATATTGTGAAGAAAGCGTAAAGTCAAATAGCCTTCTTTGTTTTTTCTTTTCAATCCAAGTGGGAGGGGTGTGCGTATATCACTATTGTCGGATTTCCATATCTTAGAATGGGTTAATAGTTTTCTATTCTAATCGAATCAAATTCGATTAGAACTAGATACTAAGCATAAGATAAGTAAGCGGAAAATAGAGAGAAAGCAAGGATAAATAAGGGGAACAAGGGATTCTAAAAGGTATTTTCGACACCAGAAAGGAAAGTCGAAAATTTCCGTTCTGGTGTCGAAATCATAACAGTTCTTGATTCCATTCGTCAAAGATTCCTATTCTTAGTTTCGATTTTTTCAGGTTTATCAGAACTTTTTTTTTTTATTTCTTATGTATACGTATAACTAAGAAATAAAAAAAAAAAGAAATAGAATTTTTTGAAGCATCGGAAAAAGGTGATCTATTTTGTCATTTATACGAACAAAACAAAATATTATGATTATTAAGAACTCAACGGGGCCTATCACTTCTTTCTTTGTCTAATTTGAGGTATAGGCCCCGTTGAGTTCTTACGCTTTGATGTCTATAACGCAGTTCATTCGCTTATTACAACGACGAACCCAATCCGGAATATGAACCATAAAAGAAAATGCCTATTAAACCGATCACAAGAATACCAGTTACAGTACCTACTATCCAAAGAGGAATCCTTCCAGTAGTATCGGCCATTTATCCCACTTCCCTCCACATTTTATCAAGTAGTCATGCTAGAGACATAAACAGTCATAGATAATTATAAGATTAAGATGTGATCCTTCCGAATGGGATAAGCGAATTCCTACTATTTTTTTATTATTCGATTATTCTCTGTTCTTCTCTTAATTGAAGAAATAATTGGAAAATAAAACAGCAAGTACAAAAATGAGTAATAACCCCCAGTAGAGGCTGGTACGATTCAATTCAACATTTTGTTCGTTCGGGTTTGATTGTGTCATAGCTCTCTAATTCGGATTAGGTTTATCGTTGGATGAACTGCATTGCTGATATTGAACCTAAAAAAAAAACGGTAGGTACAGCTAGTCCGTGAACAGCCAACCATCGCACTGTAAAAATTGGATAGGTTCGATCTATGGTCATTGGGGCCTCCTAAAAAGATCTACTAAATTCATCGAGTTGTTCCAAAGAATCAAAACGGCCGGTGATTAATGGAATTCCTTGTCGGCTCTCTGTAAAATACTCGTTTGGGCGAGGGCTTCCAAACACATCGTAAGCTAAACCCGTGCTGACGAATAACCAACCCGCAATGAATAGGGAAGGTATAGTAATGCTATGAATGACCCAGTATCGAATACTGGTAATAATATCAGCAAAAGAACGTTCTCCTGTGCTTCCAGACATGCTGAGCTCCACATATTCTTGTACAGTCAAAGGGGGATCGATTCCGTAAAAGATAAGATCAGTAAATGGAAATTCGTTGAATTTCCATATTTGTGAGATCGTCAATATAGTACCGAGGGTACTTTTAGAATCTACCGAATCAGTATAACTATCCTTCTTCTGACACAGCAACGAAATTTCAATCAATATCGAAATGCAGTACTAGAAAATTTCATTCTTCTTTTCGTCTTCTTCTTGCTGGTCGATGTATAACTAGGTACCATTCAATAGAAAATTTCTCAAATTTCTGTAGTATTGGGTTTCTTTTCTCTCCATTTCCATTATTATTATTGGCTTCAGACTAGAAATTGAAGATCAAGTAAAACGGAATCCAGCAGATTTTTTTCTAATAATTCATGAAAGAGATTATCATATTTACCCAATTCAATTAGATGTGCGAAATCTCCAAATCCCCTTTTCGATCGTCCAAAAACAAGTAAGAGTAACAAGGTTTCGATAAAAGAAAGAGAAGTAATGAATAAAAAAATTTTAATAATCGATATTTGTTTTGTGATGCGCGCGTTATTGTATTATATCAAAATATTAAAAGGTTCTTTCTTGACCTAACTACAAAGGGGGGGATTTATGCTTTATATATAATATGGAAAGACAAAATAGAAAATCTATAACTGAAAATTTTTTATTTTAGAATCGAATTGGACCAAAATAAAAATTTGATTTTTTCGAGTGATCCGCTCGTGCGATACCTTTCCCTTTTTTCTTGTCATTTGAGATATTCTGTGAATGACCCTACTGCTGAAACGAATAAGTTAGAAAGTAAATAAAATAAAGTAAAGTAAAAAAAAAAAAAAATAAAGAAAAGGGAAAGGTATTATAAGGTCACTTTTTTTTTCGAAAAAAAAAATGGATTCGATATAATAAAAAAGAAAAAATCAAAATACAAAATAAAAATAGAAGTGATTCCCTAATTTTGTTCCATATGGATTTCAAAAAAGTTTCGTTTTTGAAATGAAGTTACATGACACTGTTTTTATTATAATTTTGAATATTAGTTTACTCAAGAGTTGACCAATAAATCTGTTGATTCTGAATCGTGGGAAGTGTCGATGCCAAGGGTGATGAATTTCTTTCTTTTTCTACCCCTGTCACTCTATTTTTGGTAGTACCTTCTAGAATAATGGATGAGTCAAAAACTTTCAATTGAACTTAGTCTTTCAATTGTTATAGTATTTTTGCTTATCCTCGTATCTTTCAAAAGCGGAAACTTAGGAAAGTGCTTTCTAAACATATGTATAAAAAGAACGGATTTCCTTTAGCTCCTTCATGCCTACTATAACTAGTTATTTCGGTTTTTTACTAGCGGCTTTAACTATAACCTCGGCTCTATTTATTGGTCTGAGTAAGATAGGACTCATTTGAAATTAATTAAATGAATAAGTCATAAAAAAAATCCTTCTGTGGTATTCCATATATTCTCTAGTTCCTTACCGTATTAATTCCCAATTATTAATTATTGGGAATTGATATTTCTGGGCAATACAGATTAATATTAATATTTCGCGATAGATATTACCCCCCTTTTTCCTCTTTCAAATAAATGAAATTGAAATGATTGAAGTTTTTCTATTTGGAATTGTCTTAGGTCTAATTCCTATTACTTTGGCGGGATTATTCGTAACCGCATATTTACAATACAGGCGTGGTGATCAGTTGGACCTTTGATTAATTCACATCTTTTTTTTTTAACTGACCTCCTCTTTTCTTTAATTTAATTCGGGGAGGTCAAGGTCAAAAGTCAAATTCAGATTGCTTTATTTCAGTTCAGTGTAATTTTCGACCTAACAACACAAGAGCAGAATCACGCTCTGTAGGATTTGAACCTACGACATTGGGTTTTGGAGACCCACGTTCTACCGAACTGAACTAAGAGCGCTTTCTTATCACAACGGAAAAAACTGTAAAGAACTGTAAAGAGGGTTTTATATATATATATATAAAATACTTCAACCCCAATAAATACTTCTTGCATATGTATGCTATCATAAAATTAAAGATTATGTATGTCCGAATTGAATCGCTCGAAAATGGATCCCCGTTACCGCTCCTCTGAGCAGTAATAGGTAGGGATGACAGGATTTGAACCCGTGACATTTTGTACCCAAAACAAACGCGCTACCAAGCTGCGCTACATCCCTTTCAATTGGTCTACAGTATCATTGTAGAAAATCCCCGTCTTGTTTTCCACATCCTTATTTTATTTTCTTCATTTATATGCAAAATGGATCTTGCCATTTCTTTTTTTGGTCTCCTATCATATAACATATAATAATAAATGAATATTTTTTCTCGGTAATTCCCCGGCGGAAACGGACCCCTTTTCCTGCTTTAAGAAAAAGAAAATCTTATCTACCGAATCATTGCACATGTCAATTTGAATTAGTGATTACACACACAAATACAAGTGGTCTTTAGTTACATATACATCTCTTACCATAATGTAGTCCAATATGGAATACAAAAAAAAGAAGGAGGATTCTCAATGCGAGATCTAAAAACATATCTTTCCGTGGCACCGGTATTAAGTACTCTCTGGTTCGGGTCTTTAGCAGGTTTATTGATAGAAATAAATCGTTTCTTCCCGGATGCGTTGACATTTCCTTTTTTTTCATTCTAGTTATTGATATGGAAGGGGGTGAAGAAGATTAGAGATAGAATCAAATATTTGTGACTAATCTCTCTGTTCCCTCCTCTCTTTTTCTTTTCTCTCTTTTTCTTTTCTTTCTTTTTCTTTTTTTTTTAATTAGATAGATAAAATAAGGGGGGAAAGGGAAAGAAAAAGCGGATTCAACCTCAGCGAAATTCAGGTTCAGGCTCCAATTAAATTAAGAATAAAATTAATAATAGAGTTAAAAGAAAAAAATATCGAAATCCGAATGTGGTTAGAATAGGAGTATCATACAATACAAGATACTTAAATGAAATACTGTATTGCGATTAGAAATATATTTAGAAATTGTTGTATTACTTATTATTTACTATATTAATTGCAACAAACCCGTTATTTCATAATTTGATTTTGAGTTGTTCGCAACTTCTATTTTTTTCGTTCCTTTTCCTTTCTTCTTATTTGCTTCGGAGCGGAAAATAGAAAAAGCTGGGTGAATCAAAAACCCAAAGGAGGTTCATGGCCAAGGGTAAAGATGCTCGAGTAAGGGTTATTTTGGAATGTACCAGTTGTGTTCGAAACGATGTTAATAAGGAATCAACGGTATTTCGAGATATATTACTCAAAAGAATCGACACAATACACCTAGTCGATTGGAATTGAGAAAATTCTGTCCTATTGTTTCAAGCATACAATTCATGGGGAGATAAAGAAATCGATATAGATCGAACCGGGTGCTTGGGTGTCGCCCTTTCAAGGAACATCAAAAATAAATTAGATATATATCTATATTATTTCATATATTTAAATAGAAACAACTAAATAAATATAGACAAACCAAATCCTATTAATTTTTTCTAGAATTTTTTTTTTGTTTTTGATTTGATCGAAATAAGTATTTTAGGGATAAGGAATAAACAAATTATGGATAAATCTAAGAGACTCTTTCTTAAATCCAAGCGGTCTTTTCGTAGGCGTTTGCCCCCGATCCAATCGGGGGATCGAATTGATTATAGAAACATGAGTTTAATTAGTCGATTTATTAGTGAACAAGGAAAAATATTATCTAGACGGGTGAATAGATTAACCTTAAAAGAACAACGATTAATTACTATTGCTATAAAACAAGCTCGTATTTTATCTTCGTTACCTTTTCTTAATAATGAGAAACAATTTGAAAGAGGGGAGTCAACCGCTAGAAATACTGGTTTTAGGAACAGAAAGAAAAAGGCTTACTTTTCAATTGAATCAAAATTCTAATCCGAATTCAAACACAGATGGATGTTTTGTTCAAAAAATACGAGAATCCGTTGTGTCGTAAGAAAAAAAAAGAATCGGGGAAGAAGAATAAATTTTTTTATCGAGCGTATTCGCTCATTTTGACGACTTTATCATACATATTATCCGATTTTATCATACAAATTTCTACTCTACCTTCCGGAATTCATTCTCCAGAGAATTCCATTTAAAACTGTTTGGCAGATTCCTCCCAATCCCCCCTTTTTATGATCGCATTGGAAATCATATAAAGACAATTCCTATTTGATATAGCGATTTGTGCAAGTATTTTACGATTAAGAAGCAACTGCCCCTTATACAGATTGTGTATCAATCTACTATAAATATAAGATACCCCCGAACCGCGAATTACTGCATTTATTCGAGTGATCCACAAACGACGAAAATCCCTTTTTTTCCTATCTCTATTACGATGCGCCGAAACCAAAGCTCTTATTTTTTGTTGAATAATTGTTCGAGTAAGTCTTGAATGAGCCCCGCGAAAACTTGATGCAAATAAACGCATCTTTGTTCTACGTCTTCGAGCTATATATCCTCGTCTAATTCTGGTCATTAAGTAAATGAAACTTTGATGAATAACTAATTGATTTCCCTTCTTTCAGTTATTCTTTTCCCCTTTCTATTAATAACAAAACGGATTCTTCCAATTTATAAAATCAAAATTCCAATGGCTTTTGCTACTATAACCTTCCCTACCACGCCTTTTTCCTTTTTTTTTTCTAGACATTGGAAAATAAAAATAGAAATAGATAAGGAAATTGTGGGTTCCATCGTCTATATGGTTACTTCTTAAACGGTGAGGTCTTCTCTATACACCGGAGCCCTTCTTTCATTTAATCAATGCTATTGGTAACTTGTACAGTTACCACTCTTTGGCTCTACCCATGAATTTTTCCAGTAAGAAGTCTTTCAGAACAAGATATACCTTATACAGTAACGGTATTTAATTATGAAGATTGGTTGGGGAGCTGACCCTGTTAGTCCGTTCTTCTAAGAGCGGAAACACAATCTTTCCGCTTTTAAAATAGGATAGGATAGGATTTACCCGCTTAATGGATAACTATTTGTTACCAATGGGGAATTCTTTCTCATCTTAAATTCCAAATTGAGGTGATTGAATTTGCACCAATTGAAACCATAAATTTCATACACAATAGAAAGATATGATAGATCTATCTTTTTTAGATAGTGAATGGAAGAACTCCATTCTATCCAATTCACCGGTCCTGATCATTGATACTGGAAATTTTCTTTCTTTTGCTTTGTTTCAGTCCAGATTTAAACGAGTCGCACATACACCCTCGTACATGTTCCTCGGCGCTGAGGGCATCCCCCAAGAGCGGGGGATTTCGTGACGTTTCTCATTGGCTGTCTTGGGTTTCTAATAAGTTGTTTAATAGTTGGCATGCTGAATTATGCATTATGAGCTGGTTTAGATTGATCCTAACCGGATGATTATGAATTTCTTCTATTTATAATATATTAATAGAATATTAAACCCTTAAGAAGTAAGAAGATAAAATCTTAAATCGTGCATTTGCGCGGCATCATTGCTATTTTTTATGCAACCGCTACAAAATCAACAATTCCATGAGCTTGGGCTTCTGTTGCTGACATAAAAGTATCCCTTTCCAGGTCTTCGGATACAACCCAGAAGGGCTTGCCTGTTCTTTGTACATAAATCCTTGTAAGGATTTCGCGCAGTTTCAGTAGTTCTTCCGCTTCCAGGATAAGTTCAGATGCTTGTGCCTCATAAAAACGGCAGCAGGTTCATGGATCATTACCCTGATCATATAATATAACACAATTAAGGGTTCCTGTATTTCGCACGACGAGGCAAGGCGAAGAGATAAAAAATAAGAAAAAGATAGAATTGAACAACCGTACGGGCATTCTTGTCGCATTGCATACGCTCTACAATGGAATTCGTTTTTTTTTACCTTTCATCGAAGAAAGAGAAAATGTGGGGTCTATTATACCCAGATCGGTAAATGATCCAATTACCACCCTTCTTTTTTTCGGAGGAGTTCAAAAATACTATGATGGTCCCGTTGCTTTATATATTTATTTCGTCTGTGATTCAGCAATCCCAAAGTTTCTTTTTTTTTTTTCAAATATCAAATAAAAGAATAAAGAAAAAAATATCTTCTTTTTTTATTTTCGTACTCTTTGATAACATAAATAGTGTTAATAACTTGCCGGTGTGAAAAAAGTTTGTGACGCTGAAATCGACCTAAGATAGGTAAGATAAAATCGGAAATACCCTTCCTTTATCTCATACTACACTACTCTTTCGATACATAATCGAATATTTTGAAAAACAATAAAAAATTTTCATATCGAATTCGAAGTGCCATGCTAATATTACTTAATATTAATAATTCATATGGCGAAGGCATAGTCTTCTTTTTTCTCTCAAATAAAAAACTCATTGGCGCCAAGCGTGAGGGAATGCTATACGTTTGGTAATTTCTCCTCCGACCAGGATAACAGACCCCATTGAGGCGGCTAATCCCACGCATATTGTCTCTATATCTGGTCGCACAAATTGCATAGTATCATAAATAGCTATTCCAGGTATTACCCATCCACCGGGGGAGTTTATAAGCAAATACAGATCCTTAGTCTCACTCTCCGCACTGAGATATACCATAAGAGCAATAAGTTGATTCGAAACATCGTTAGTAATCACTTGGCCTAAAAAAATTAATCTTTCTCGATAAAGTCGGTTGATTAGGATAAAATTATACCCTTAGGAGCCGTACAGGCACCTTTTGATGCATACGGTTCAACAAAACTTGCGAAAAAAAATCAATGTGTAGATTCCAGCCCTCTTTCTTTTTTTATAGCGGATTCTTTCTAATGAAGGCGAAGGGGCTTCTCTTTCATTAGAAAGAATGATGAGTTTGGCTGGCTTTCCTATAATATTAGAATTCACTAAACGTATCGGACTAACTTTTCATTGATGTATTTTTTCATCGAGATCCAATACAAAAATCACGATGTCATTTTCTTGTTCCTGAACGGGCTTCTTCAAATTTTTTAGGTTTATGCTCTACTCCGAGTAAGGATCCGCCCGATTTTGATTTGCACATATAGGACAAATGACCCCAATACCGCGTCTTTTTTTTTGCTATGACTTCCCCCTTTTTCAATTTTTCAATTCATTTCGTTTATGTCTTCCGACAAATATTTGACGTATCCATCATATTTATTATTCGATTGATTAACTGTTTTAGATCACTGCTATTTAAATAAAAAAAAATAAATTTCTAATCAAAGCATTTAGTTCTAAAGAGAATCGTTTATGATATCTTATGATATAAG
>JALMRO010000013.1:40000-50000 GCA_037428765.1 Rubia yunnanensis | reverse complement strand
AATTTTATGGAAGCATTGGTTTATACATTCCTCTTAGTCTCGACTCTCGGGATCATTTTTTTCGCTATCTTTTTTCGCGAACCACCTAAAGTTCCAACTAAAAAAATGAAATGATTTTTCATTATCTCAATTGAAGTAATGAGCCTCCCAATATTGGGAGGCTCATTGCTTCAACTAATCCCCATGTTCCTCGAATGGATCTCTTAGTTGTTGAGAGGGTTGCCCAAAAGCAGTATATAGGGCGTACCCAGTAAAACTTACAAGTAAACCAGATATAGAGATGGCGACTAGGGTTGCTGTTTCCATTATTCGAAAATTTCAAGACCACAATGGATCTATGATAAGATCGTTTATTTACAACGGAATGGTATACAAAGTCAACAGATCTCAATTAATACAAAATCGGATTTATGGCTGCACAAACAGTTGAGGGGAGTTCTAGATCTGGTCCAAGACGAACGGCTGTAGGGGATTTATTGAAACCATTGAATTCGGAATATGGTAAAGTAGCTCCTGGATGGGGAACTACTCCTTTGATGGGTGTCGCAATGGCCCTGTTTGCGGTATTCCTATCTATTATTTTGGAGATTTATAATTCTTCCGTTTTATTGGATGGAATTTCACTGAATTAGATTCATAAGAACCACAAAATACTAGCTTTTAAATACAAATACAAAAAATGATGCATTTGGGTCTCGGCTTTTTATTTCTATTTTAGCTCATTTTTTTTTGGTAGTTCGACCGCGAAATTGTTGTGTTTCTGTATTTCCGGAATATGAGTGTGTGACTTGTTATAATTGATCCTATTGAGAGTACAGAGAATGGGTCTGTCGTTTTGATAAAGATGGTTTCACCCGTCGGATATTCATTCTAGTATCTGGAGCATGGAATATATGAAATAGATCACGAAGTACTTGAACTATGATTCATACTTAATATTCAGACCTCGTGACCGGATTCTTAAAAATTTTCCAAAGAAAAAGTTTTAAATTGAAAGATTTTTCTTCTTTCAAATTCCCATTTCTGCTTTGATTTTGCTCAAAGAACAACCTTTTCTTTTCTTTCTAGTTTTAGTCATTATATCGATTCTACTCGTTGAATAAATGATGATCCAATAGTTCTTACTCAGGGAATCTTTGGACTTTGCTTGAAGGTTTTATTGAATCATCGTGGTTCTAGTATGAATCTGAGGTTTCAATTGATTCATAGGGTCTTAACAAGAAAATTCCTATCAATAATAAAGAAAACAAAAGTAAAGCTACATTACATACAAATAAAAATAACAAATGAAAGAAAAAGAAATAGGTAAATAGAAGATTCAAGAGGCCTGTAACGATCAACATAAAGACAAGTGCGCCTACTTGATTTTTTGGCGTTCTAATTATAATTATAACAAAAAAAAGAGCTTTCTTACTTTTACCCTTTCGTATCTTTAGCGAGGATGGAATCTTCTGATTCCATTTTTTTATTCCATATCTCTTTTAACCAGTTTTGGGGTATTTTTGTTTGAGCTGTATGAGATGAAATTCTCATATACAGTTCTCAGAGGGGGAGTCCCCTTGGTTTACCTATCTCAATAAAGTCTATGATTGGTTCGAAGAACGTCTCGAGATTCAGGCGATTGCAGATGATATAACTAGTAAATACGTTCCTCCTCATGTCAACATATTTTATTGTCTAGGAGGAATTACGCTTACTTGTTTTTTAGTACAAGTCGCTACAGGGTTTGCTATGACTTTTTACTACCGTCCGACCGTTACTGAAGCTTTTGCTTCTGTTCAATACATAATGACGGAAGCTAACTTTGGTTGGTTAATCCGATCAGTTCATCGATGGTCAGCAAGTATGATGGTCCTAATGACAATCCTGCACGTATTTCGTGTATATCTCACGGGTGGTTTTAAAAAACCTCGCGAATTGACTTGGGTTACAGGTGTGGTTCTAGCTGTATTGACCGCATCTTTTGGTGTAACAGGCTATTCTTTACCCTGGGACCAAATAGGATATTGGGCAGTAAAAATTGTAACAGGCGTACCGGAAGCGATTCCGGTAATAGGATCGCCTTTGGTAGAATTATTACGCGGAAGTGCTAGTGTGGGACAGTCCACTTTAACGCGTTTTTATAGTTTACACACTTTTGTATTACCTCTTCTTACTGCCGTATTTATGTTAATGCATTTCCTAATGATACGTAAACAAGGGATTTCTGGCCCCTTATAAAGAATATAGATAATAGAATAGAAAGAATATAGATAATAGAGATTTGTAATCAACCAAATCATTTATTTTATTACATGGGGGAGGAACAATAATATTTCATTGCTACAAATATGGATTATTGACAAAGAATAAGACATGTATTTGGAAATTTCCCCTCAACTCCACAATATTGTATTATTTATTTGACATGAATGAATAGTTGAAGGGAATTCTCCGAAGAGAAAATGGATTATGGGAGTGTGTGACTTGAACTATTGATTGGGCCGTGCAGAAATATGCCGTTATCTGCTACATTTAAATTCACAACAAAATGTATCTTTGTTCCAACCGCCGCCCCATAGAGAGGATAGGCTGGGTTCGTTTGAAGAGAATCTTTTCTATGATCAGACCGAAGCGAAGCATGCCGTACATGAACAGGCTCCGTAAAATCCAGTCGAATAAGTGATGTGGCATAATCCCGAGTTTTTTAGCTATTTTACTTACTTAGCTATTTTACTTACTTAGCTATTTTACTTACTTAATAGTATGGAAATGCATTCATTTCTGCTGCATCGATTCCGTTTATGATACTATCGGAGTGAAACAAGGGATCTAAAGAAGAGCAGCGGCTAGACTATATTAGTAACAAGTAAATCGTTTGTACGCGAAAAAGAAAAATATCACTCGATCTATTTTTTTGTGGGGATAAGGGTGAATCGCAAAGGCTGAGACAACCCAGAAAGCTCTTGATCATGATCAATATTGAAGCCTACTTGGGTATTGAGCATTTATCTGTAAGAACTGAATTCCTTGCAATGGATAGTTGCAATTTCGTAAAATGGAATCCGACAATGGCAATGCTACATATAGAATTATTCATATATGTGTGGACTACATATAGAATTATTCATATATGCGTGGATATGGCTAAATATAGATTTTCTAAAATCTATATATTTTTTTTAATATGGATCCGTTTAGTTCGGTTGATTCTTGCTTGAGCCGGATGATGAAAAATTATCATGTCCGGTTCTTGGGGGGGATGGATCTATAAGAATTCGCCTATCCCAATAACAAAAAAACCTGACTTGAATGATCCTGTATTAAGAGCTAAGTTGGCTAAAGGTATGGGTCATAATTATTATGGAGAACCCGCATGGCCCAATGATCTTTTATATATTTTTCCAGTAGTAATTCTGGGTACTATTGCATGTAACGTAGGCTTAGCGGTTTTAGAGCCATCCATGATTGGTGAACCCGCGGATCCATTTGCAACTCCTTTGGAAATATTACCCGAATGGTATTTCTTTCCCGTATTTCAAATACTTCGTACAGTACCCAACAAACTTTTGGGTGTTCTTTTAATGGTTTCGGTACCCGCGGGATTATTAACAGTACCCTTTTTAGAAAATGTTAATAAATTCCAAAATCCATTTCGCCGTCCAGTAGCGACAACCGTCTTTTTGATTGGTACTGCAATGGCCTTGTTCTTGGGTATTGGAGCAACATTACCCATTGAAAAATCCCTAACTTTAGGTCTTTTTTAAATTGATTCAATTGTAAAATAGAAAAGTAAAAGATCATAACGTGTGTATCTAGGGAGTAGTCGCTTCAAAGTCAAAGTGAATTCTCCCTAGATACTTCTATTCAATTAAATTCTGGTCCGAATATATAGATTGTGCTAAAGGTGCAAACCTTTTTTTTTTTTTCGATTTTTAAGAAAAAAAAAACGAACTAAATTAAATTTAAAACTTATTTGATTTTTCTTTTAGGTAAATCAATTGTTAAATGCTTTTCTATTTCTTTTCTAGAATGCCCAATATCTGTTTTACATCTTCTATGCGAAAATGTTCAATTTTCATAAGGTCGTCTTGGCTCTTATTCAAAAGGTCGAATAATGTATGTATATTGGACTTTTTGAGACAATTATAGATCCTGGGAGACAATTCTGGTTGGTCAATAAAAATCGATTTCCCTGCTATTTCTTTTTTCTTTTTCTTTAGTTTAGCCACCCTATCACGAAAAGTCAAATAGGGTAAAGAAACCTTGTATTGATTGTTCTCTAAATGTAAGTTTTCTTCTGCCGCCTGTAGAAAGGGAATAAATAAATCAATCAAATTTCGGGAGGCTTCATGAAGTGCTTCTTTAGGAGTTAAACCTCCATTTGTCCATATTTCTAGGAAAAGGATCTCTTGTTTTTCATTTCCGCTTCCATAAGAATGAATACTATAATTCGCATTGCGAACAGGCATGAATACAGCATCTATAGAATAACTTCTGTCTTGAAAGTTATTAGGTGCTTTTATATTATATCCGCGATTCCTCTCGATTTGTAATCCAATACAAAAATCAATTGGTTCCGCTAGGCTAGCTATATGCTGCGTATTATCAATGATTTCCACAGAAGGTGGTAAGAGAATGTCTTGCGCAGTTACATATCCAGGACCTTTGACACAAAGAAGCGCGTCACGGGTTCCATACAGATTACTTCTCAATACAATTTCTTTCAAATTCATTAAAATTTCATGTACTGATTCTTGAATACCTAGTATGGTAGAACATTCATGCGGGATTTTCTCAAATTTTGCGCGTGTAATACATGTTCCTTCGATTTCCCCAAGCAAAGCTCTTCGCATCGCAATGCCTATTGTGTCGGCTTGACCTTTCATAAGTGGAGACAGAATAAAGCGTCCATAATAAAGACGCTTACTTTCGGTTCTTGATTCAACACATTTCCACTGTAGTGTCCGAGTAAATACTTTTACTTTCTCTCGAACCATAGTAATATGATTTGTCAGATTTTTTGAGTCATTTATTTCTCTTGAAATCTCTTCAATGTTTATTTCTACACCCGCCTTTTTTTGGGGGGTCTGCAGCCATTATGTGGCATAGGGGTTACATCCCTTACGAAACTTAAAAGTATACCGCTTCGACGAATAGCTCGTAATGCTGCATCTCTCCCGAGACCAGGACCTTTTATCATGACTTCTGCTCGTTGCATACCTTGATCCGCTACTGCTCGAATAGCATTTCCTGCTGCGGTTTGAGCAGCAAAAGGCGTCCCTCTTCTTGTACCCCTGAATCCACAAGTACCGGCGGAGGACCAAGAAATAACCCGACCCCGTACATCTGTAACTGTCACAATGGTGTTGTTGAAACTTGCTTGAACATGGATAACGCCCTTTGATATTCGACGTGCACTTTTACGCGAACCCATACGTCCAGTCCTGCGTAAACCGCTTCTTAGTATAGATTTTGCCATATTTTACCATTTCAGAAATCTAAGTCAGAGATATATGGATATATCCATTTCATGTCAAAACGGATCCTTTTTTGGATTTGTTCATAGGTTCCTTTAGGGAGTCCCTTTTCAAAAGATTATCCTTGTCTTTGTTTATGTCGCGGGTTGGGACAAATTACTATAATGCGTCCCCTTCTACGGATCAGTCGGCATTTTTCACAAATTTTACGAACGGAGGCTCTTATTTTCATAATTGTTATTCCTTAACTGAATTTCGAATCTACTTTCCTTATTGGAAGAAAATAAGTTTCTTGAAATTTTTGAACCGTGAATTGGATCCTCATGAAAGGAATGTTGAAAAACCGCCTCATCAGTCGAATCTTTGTTGTGGAGTCTAGAAATTATGCGCCTCCCGTTTGAATCATAACGACTTACTTCAATTTTGATTCTATCTCCTGGTAGTATATGTATAAACCAGTGTCGGGTCCTTCCTGAAACATAACTTAGAATCTGGCTTCATTGTCTAAATGAACCCGGAACGTATCATTGTGAAGTGATTCAGTAATTAAACCGTCATGAATCTATTTTTCTTCTTTTTCTTTTCTTTTATTCCAGGTAAACCCCCCTTGAAGTATCAACTAATGTAGGAAGGAGTGATATTAGACAACCTGGCTTTTTTTTGTTTTTTTTTTCACAAATAGAAAGTTAAGGATATAATTCGGATAGCAGATAGCAGAAAAATTACCATATATAGCACAAAATTTCTCCGCCGATTCCTTCTAGTCGAGCTGCTCGGTCTGTCATTATACCCCGAGAAGTCGATAGAATTACAATCCCCATCCCATCTAAAATTCTAGGAATTCGTTGATAGTTAGAATAGATTCGTAGACCAGGTCGACTGATTCGTTTTAAATTTAAAAGAGTTCTATATGGCCCTTTCCTATTCCTTCTATGTCGTAGGGTTAAAACCAAAAAAGATTTGTTATTTTCTACAAGTTTCCTTACGTTTTCGAGAAAACCCTCTCGTAAAAGTATTTTAACAATGTGTTCGGTCATGTTAGTAGATGCTATTCGAACCGTTCCTTTTCTATCCATGTCAGCATTTCGTATAGAAGTTATTATGTTAGCAAGAGTGTCTTTACTCATGATAAACTAAAATTATTGTTGTTTCCGAATTTTGATATAATTAACATGCTCTTTTTTTTTATAAAAATTATTAAAGAAAATTATTAAAAGTATATGCATGAGACATAATCTACTATTTTATTTAAATACTATCACTATATTGTGGTCTCATATTATAATACCTCAGGTGCTAATGAAACTATTTTTGTAAAATTTAACTGCCTCAACTCCCGGGCAATCGCGCCAAAAATTCGAGTTCCTTTTGGATTTCCTTCTTGATCAATGACAACTGCAGCATTGTCATCATATCGTATTATCATACCGTTATCGCGTTTGAGTTCTTTACAAGTACGTACAATTACAGCTCTGATCACTTCTGATCTTTCTAGAGATGTATTTGGTACTGCTTCCTTGATCACAGCAACAATAACGTCACCAATATGAGCATATCGGCGATTACTAGCTCCTATGATTCGAATACACATCAATTCGCGGGCCCCGCTATTGTCTGCTACATTCAAATGGGTTTGGGGTTGAATCATATCATTTTTTAATCTGTTTTTTAATATAAAGTAAAGCAAAGGACGAAGTAAAAAAAAAAAAAAAAAGAAAGAAAACCCTGCAATTGTTTTTTTTATACCCAAGACTTCTTTCCTTTGGTTCTACATTTCTATCCAGAAATAATGAATTGAGTTCTTATAGGCATTTTGGACGCCGCTATTGAAATAGCCTTTCGAGCTATATTTTCGGCTACTCCACCCATTTCATAAAGTATTCTACCCGGTTTAACAACAGCTACCCAATATTCCGGGGATCCTTTTCCTGAACCCATACGGGTTTCCGCGGGTCTTACTGTAACTGGTTTGTCTGGAAATATACGTACCCATAATTTTCCGCCACGGCGTACGTTTCGTGTCATTGCTCGGCGCCCTGCTTCGATTTGTCTAGATGTAATCCAAGCGGGTTCAAGTGCTTGAAGAGCATATCTACCGAAACAAATATGATTACCTCGATAAGATATTCCTTTCATTCTTCCTCTATGTTGTTTACGGAATCTTGTTCTTTTGGGGTTATAGTTGATGGTTCTTTCTCAATTCCATCTCTACTACAGAACTGGACATGAGAGTTTCGTCTCATCCAGCTCCTCGCGAATGAAACGACTAAAAAAGATTTTATCAAAATATACATGTAGTTAATGACTAATATACTGAATCGTAGGATTCTTTGAAATTTCATCTAATTAATTTATTTGAAATTCTTATATCGTGTTTAGATATCTAATTAAACATGTATTCTATTTATGGATAATATCAATGTCATTTTTTTATAACGTTCTCGTTATAAAAAATCTTTATTTTCTTTTGCCTTTTATCATATGGGATCGACAAAAATTTATCAATTTAATAAAATAAAACTTTCGCGGGCGAATATTTACTCTTTCAATATCTATTTCAGTTGTAGGGGTTAGTCCATGACCTCTCAAAATAAAAGAATAAAAGAGGAAGTCCCGGGTTTGTTCCGCCATCCCACCCAATGAATTATTAAGATTCATTTTCAATAGAATCTTCTGCATTCAGGGGTTATATCGTTCTCGTTGCTTCTCGATTAATGGTTAGGTCTGAATTCTCCAACGGAGTCCCTTAATGAAATTTTTTATTAAGTCAAATTTCTCAGTCTTTATTGGCTCGAGGCTCTTGATTTTTTTGTTCTATGAGCAAATTCATTTAATTATGCATGAATCATTAGTGATGCTTTATTACACTGCGTTTTATGAGATGACTCATGGACCTTACATATTGGAATCATATATCATTGATATTTTCGTTTTCTCTTTCTCTCCTCCTTCCACTTATCTGCATACCTTTTTCTATTTTGCTGCCCAACTTAGAACTTCACAACTCATAATCAGATTGGTTTTTTTGTCTTTATGCAAAAAAAGATTTCAGTTGCTACAATGATATGGCCAATATATTATATCTTGACTGGTTCTTTGGATCCAGATAATGCGAAGCAATGAGTTGGTTATTAGTGCTATAATGATTAGTTCATACTTGGGCCCGGTCCGTCTTTTTGAATTGAATCCTAGTCTTAAAAAAACCAACGAGTCACACACTAAGCATAGCAATTATATAAAAAAATCAATTCAATTTTTATTCAACCCTATAGAATTGCAGAATTACTTAACGTTGAGGATCTTGAACATAAAAAGAATAAAAAATAAAAATAAAAGAGTTTTTCCTTTTTGTTCTATTTCCATCACTGGGTATAATGTAAAAAAAATGTGTAAAGTCTTATTATTCTTTGTCTACAAATATCCAAATTTTTATTCCTAATACCCCGTATATAGTTCGAACCGTATAGGAACAATAATCAATTTTAGCCCCAATGGTTTGGAGAGGAACCCTACCTTCTCTGATCCATTCGACGCGTGCAATTTCTTTTCCGTCGATACGCCCCGCAATTTGTACTTGAATTCCTTTTGTATTCGCCTGTTCAGTTAATTCAATAGCTTTTTTCATTGCTTTGCGAAAAGAAACTCTATTTTTTAATTGTCCGGCTATAAATTCCTGCAAGAATATTAGGGTGTCCATAAGGATTTGCAATTCTTGTAATAGCAATGTTTAGTTTTCGGTTCGCACAATTAAGTTCTTTTTGTACATTCATCTGTAATTCTTCGACTCTTCGCGGTCTATTTTCTATTAATAATTTTGGGAATCCTATATAAATTATGACTTGAATTAGATCGATTCTTTTTTGAATCTCTATCCGTGCAATTCCCTCAACGCCAATACCGGAGGATATTCTCATATTTTTTTGTACATAATTCTTAATAAAATCTCGTATTTTTTGATCTTCTTGTAGACCTTCTGAATAATTTTTTGGCTGTGCAAACCACAGAGAATGATGACTTTGTGTTGTACCAAGTCGGAACCCAAGTGGATTTATTTTTTGTCCCATAATCCCCCACTACTATATGTATCATGACATGTCAGATTTTTGCTCTTTTTTTTAGTTATCAATTCAGATTTTTTTGAGCACATGATATATTCTTCAAATTCTTCATATAAGGATATATCTTTCAAAACAATAGTTATATGACAAGTCGGCCTTTTTATCAGATAACTCCGCCCTCGAGCTCGAGGTTTTAATCTTTTCACAGCAGTACCCTCGTTTACTTCAGCTTTACTAATGACTAAATTTGCTTCGTTCAAACCCATATTGTGACTAGCATTTGCTGCTGCAGAATAAACCAATTTAAAAATGGGATAACATGCTCTATAAGGCATGAGTTCGAGTATCATAAGGGTTTCCTCGTAAGAACGCCCACGAATCTGATCAATTACCCTTCGGGCTTTGTGAGCAGACATACGTATCTGTTGACTTAAAGCGTATACTTCTGTAGCTAGGTTCTTCTTTCTCTTCTTTATCATAAGG
>JALMRO010000013.1:32500-35000 GCA_037428765.1 Rubia yunnanensis | reverse complement strand
AGAAGAGCCATTTTCAAGTAGTGTTCGATCGATTACGTATTAATCAATATTCGATTGATTGGTCTGAGGTTATCGACAAAAAAGATTTGTCTAAGTCACTTCGTTTCTTTTTGTCCAAGTTCCTTCTCTTTTTGTCCAAGTTGCTTTTCTTTTTGTCTAACTCACTTCCTTTTTTCTTTGTGAGTTTTGGGAATATCCCCATTCATAGGTCTGAGATCCACATCTATGAATTGAAAGGTCCGAATGATCAACTCTGCAATCAGTTGTTAGAATCAATAGGTCTTCAAATCGTTCATTTGAAAAAATTGAAACCCTTCTTATTGGATGATCATAATACTTCCCAAAAATCGAACTTCTTGATCAATGGAGGAAGAATATCACCATTTTTGTTCAATAAGATACCAAAGTGGATGATTGACTCATTCCATACTAGAAATAATCGCAGGAAATCTTTTGATAACACGGATTTCTATTTCTCAATGATATCCCACGATCAAGACAATTGGCTGAATCCTGTGAACCATTTCATAGAAGTTCATTGATATCTTCTTTTTATAAAGCAAATCGACTTCGATTCTTGAATAATCCACATCGCTTCCGCTTCTATTGTAACAAAAGATTCCCTTTTTATGTGGAAAAGGCCCGTATCAAAAATTCTGATTTTACGTATGGACAATTCCTCAATATCTTGTTCATTCGCAACAAAATATTTTCTTTGTGCGGTGGTAAAAAAAAACATGCTTTTTTGGAGAGAGATACTATTTCACCAATCGAGTCACAGGTATCTAACATATTCATACCTAACGATTTTCCACAAAGTGGTGACGAAAGGTATAACTTGTACAAATCTTTCCATTTTCCAATTCGATCCGATCTATTAGTTCGTAGAGCTATTTACTCGATCGCAGCCATTTCTGGAACACCTCTAACAGAGGGACAAATGGTCAATTTTGAAAGAACTTATTGTCAACCTCTTTCCGATATGAATCTATCTGATTCAGAAGAGAAGAACTTGCATCAGTATCTCAATTTCAATTCAAACATGGGTTTGATTCACACTCATGTTCTGAGAAATATTTACCATCCGAAAAGAGGAAAAAACAGAGTCTTTGTCTAAAGAAATGCGTTGAGAAAGGGCAGATGTATAGAACCTTTCAACGAGACAGTGCTTTTTCAACTCTCTCAAAATGGAATCTATTCCAAACATATATGCCATGGTTCCTTACTTCGACAGGGTACAAATATCTAAATTTGATATTTTTAGATACTTTTTCAGACCTATTGCCGGTACTAAGTAGCAGTCAAAAATTTGTATCCATTTTTCATGATATTATGCATGGATCAGATATATCATGGCGCATTCTTCAGAAAAAATTGTGTCTTCCACAATGGAATCTGATAAGTGAGATTTCGAGTAAGCGTTTCCATTTACATAATCTTCTTCTGTCCGAAGAAATGATTCATCGAAATAATGAGTCACCGTTGATATCGACACATCTGAGATCGCCAAATGTTCGGGAGTTCCTCTATTCAATCCTTTTCCTTCTTCTTGTTGCTGGATATCTCGTTCGTACACATCTTCTCTTTGTTTCCCGAGCCTATAGTGAGTTACAGACAGAGTTCGAAAAGGTCAAATCTTTGATGATTCCATCATACATGATTGAGTTGCGAAAACTTCTGGATAGGTATCCCACATCTGAACTGAATTCTTTCTGGTTAAAGAATCTTTTTCTAGTTGCTGAAGAAATACGGGGTTCTGCTTTTGGCGGCAACATGCTATGGGGCGGTGGTCCCGCTGATGGGGTTAAATCAATACGTTCTAAGACGAAAGATTTGAATATCAATCTCATCGATATCATCGATCTCATAAGTATCATACCAAATCCCATCAATCGAATCACTTTTCGAGAAATACGAGACATCTAAGTCATACAAGTAAAGAGATCTATTCATTGATAAAAAAAAGAAAAAAGGTGAACGGTGATTGGATTGATGATAAAATAGAATCCTGGGTCGCGAACGGTGATTCGATTGATGCTAAAGAAAGAGAATTCTTGGTTCAGTTCTCTACCTTAACGACAGAAAAAAGGATTGATCAAATTCTATTGAGTCTGACTCATAGTGATCATTTATCAAAGAATGACTCTGGTTATCAAATGATTGAACAACCGGGAACAATTTACTTACGATACTTAGTTGACATTCATAAAAAGCATTTAATGAATTATGAGTTCAATACACCCTGTTTAGCAGAAAGACGGATATTCCTTGCTCATTATCAGACAATCACTTATTCACAAACTTCGTGTGGGGCTAATAGTTTTCATTTCCCATCTCATGGAAAACCCTTTTCGCTCGCCTAGCCCTATCCCCCTCTAGGGGTATTTTAGTGATAGGTTCTATAGGAACCGGACGCTCCTATTTGGTCAAATACCTGGCGACAAACTCCTATGTTCCTTTCATTACAGTATTTCTGAACAAGTTCTTGGATACCAAGCCT
>JALMRO010000013.1:0-12500 GCA_037428765.1 Rubia yunnanensis | reverse complement strand
TATAACGGATTTCAACCACCAAAGAATTAGAAAAAAATCAATTGGAATAAAAAAAATTAGTAAAAAAGTTCCTCGCTGGTCAATTAATGATTTACGAAAAAAAAAGAAAAAAGGGGAAGAACCCATAGCGGGGTCAATTCGTTCAAGAAAGTCCACACGCGTAGTGATTTTTACTGATAAACAGACAAATACCAATACTTATACTAATACCAAATATACTAAGAATCTTGGACCAGCAAAAGAAGTGACTTTGATGCATTATTTACAACAATCGGATTTTCGTCGAGGTATAATCAAAAGCTCCATGCGCGCACAAAGACGTAAAACCGCCACTTGGGAACTGTTTCAAGCAAATGTGCATTCCTTGCTTTTTTTGGACAGGATAGACAAACCCCTTTATTTTTCTTTTGATATTTCCGAACTGATGAAAGTCATTTTTAAGAATTGGATGTGGAAACAAAAAGACCAAAAGCTTTTTGATTATACAAACAAAAAGACAAAGAAAATTGATAACCAAGAAGAGTACAAAAGAAAAAAATACAAAAAAAAAAGCAAAAGCACGGATACCAACAGCAGAAATCTGGAATACATTTTTTTTTGCTCAAGCGCTGCGAAGTTTTGTGTTATTAACTCAATCGATTCTTCGAAAATATATTATATTACCTTCATTGATAATAGCTAAGAATATTGCTCGCATGCTATTATTTCAAATTCCCGAGTGGTCCGAAGATTTAAAGGATTGGAATAGGGAAATGCATATTAAATGCACCTATAATGGTATTCAATTATCCGAAGGGGAATTTCCGAAAAACTGGTTAACAGAGGGTATTCAGATAAGGATCCTATTTCCTTTTTGCCTGAAACCCTGGCACAGATCTAAGGTACAATCCCTTCATAAAAATGCAATGAAAAAAGGACAAGAAAAAAAATTTTGTTTTTTAACAGTTTGGGGAATGGAAGCGGAATTGCCCTTTGGTCCTCCCCGAAAACGACCTTCATTTTTTGAACCCATTTTTAAAGAACTCAAAAAACAAATTAGAAAATTGAAAATGAAAACAAAGTTTTTAAGCGTTTTAAAAGAAAGAAGAAAATTTTTTCAAAAAGCCACAAACGAAACAAAAAAATGGAGCATCGAAAGCATTCTAATTCTATTTCTAAAAGAAAAAGGAAGAGTAAAAGAACTTTCAAAAACAAATCAAAATCCATTATTTGGATTGAGAGAAATAGATGAATTGGGTGAAATTAAAAAAGATTTGATAATCGGTAATGAGATGATTCCCAAATCGTCCGTTCAAATTCGATCTATGGATTGGACAAATTTATCATTGCCAGAAAAAAAAATAAAAGATTTGACTAATAGAACAAACATAATAAGAAATCAAATAGAAAAAATTACAAAAGAAAAGAAAAAAGGACTGATAACTCACGAAATAAATATTAGTTCGAACAAAATAAGTTATCCTACTAAAATATTAGGATCATCAAAAAGAATTTGGCAAATATTAAAAAAAAAAAATACTCGATTAATCCGTAAATCATATTTTTTTATAAAATTTTTCATTGAAAGGATGTACATAAATATTTTTCTAGCTATCCTCAATATTCCAAGAATCAATGCAAAACTTTTTTTTGAATCACCAAAAAAAATAAAAATTATTGAGAAAAACATCAACAATAATGAAACAAATCAGGAAAGCATTACTAAACCCAATCAAAATGGAATTCGCTTTATTTTGACTATAAAAAAATCACTTTCGAAGGTTAGTAATGAGAATTCAAAGATTTTTTGTGATTTATTTTCTTTTTCACAATCACAAGCATATGTATTTTACAAATTATCACAAACCCAACTTATTCACTTTTCTAATTTAAGATCGGTCCTTAAATATGGCGGAACATCCCTTTTTCTTAAGAAGGAAATAAAAGATTATTTTCAAAAACAAGTAATATTTGATTACGAATTAAGATATAAACCTTTTTGGAATTTGGAAATCAATCAATGGAAAGACTGGTTAAGGGGGCATTATCAATATCAATATGATTTATCTCGGATAAAATGGCCTAGATTAGTACCACAAAAATGGAGAAATAGAGCCAATCAACACTGTATGACCCAAAATCAAGATTTCCACAAAAAGATTTCATATGAAAAAAATAGATTAACTCATTATGACAAACAAAATTTTTTTGAAGCGGGTCCATTACAGAATCAAAAACAAAAATATAATTTTCAAAAACACTATAGATATGCTCTTTTATCATATAAATCTATTCATTATGAAAACAAGAAAGACTCATATATTCATAAATCACTATTCCAAGTAAATAATAAAAAAGAACTCTTTTATAATTCCAACAGAAAGAAAAGAAATTTGTTTGATATATTTATACCTAACCCTTTTAAAATTATACCTAACCCTTTTAAAGGTTATCTAGAAGAAAATGATATTATAGATATGGAGAAATTTTCGGATAGAAAATATTTTGATTGGAGGATTATCAATTTTTGTCTTAGAAATAAGATTGATATTGAATTCTGGGTTGATATTGGTACCAACAGGAATCCAAATATTAAGATTGGGAATAATAAGTATCAAATAATTGATGAAATTAATAAGAAAGATCTTTTGTATCTTACAATTCATGCAGATGAAGAAATTAACCCATTCAACCAAAAAAGAACTTTTTTTGATTGGATGGGAATGAATGACGAAATACTAAGTTGTCCTATATCAAATCTGGAACTTTGGTTCTTCCGAGAATTAGTGCTACTTTTGAATGCATATAAAATGAAACCGTGGATTATACCAATCAAATTCCTTCTTTTCAATTTTAATGGAAATGAAAATGGTAATAAAAACATAACTGGAAAGAAAAAGCAAGATCTTTTTACTTTTATATCATCGAATCAAAAAAACTCTCTTGAATTAGACACTGGAAGTCAAGAAGAAAAAGAACCCAGAGATCAAGGGAATCCTGGATCAGATGTACAAAACCGGGTAAGTCTTGAATCAGTTCTCTCAAACCAAGAAAACGATGTTGAAGAAAATTTTTCGGGATCAGACATCAAAAAACATAGAAAGAAAAAGCAATACAAGAGCAACATAAAAGCAGAACTTTATTTCTTACTAAAAAACTACTTGCGTTTTCAGTTGAGATGGGATGAGTTTTCAAATCAAAGAATAATCAATAATATCAAAATCTATTCTCTCCTGCTTCGACTAATAAATCCAAGAGAAATTTCTATATCCTATATTCAAGGGAGAGAAATGTGTCTGGATATTTTGATGATTCAGAAAGATTTAACTCTTACAGAATTGGTGAAAAGCGGAATATTGATTATCGAACCGCTTCGTCTGTCTGTAAAAAATGATGGACAGTTTTTTATATATCAAATCGTAGGTATTTCATTGATTCAGAAAAATAAGCGCCAAATTACTAAAAGATACCGAGAAAAGGGCGATGTTGATAAAAAAAAAATTTATGAATCCATTGCAAGACATCAAAGAATGACTGGAAATAGAGACAAAAATAATTATGATTTGCTTGTTCCTGAAAATATTTTCTTCCCCAACCGTCGTAGAGAATTGAGAACTCTAATTTGTTTTAATTGGAAGAATAGAAATGGTAGTCAGAGAAATTCCGTATTTTATAATAACGTAAAAAAAAGCGTTCCCATTTTGGATAAAAGCAAGGATCTTGCTAGAAAGAAAAATAAACTAATCAAATTAAAGTTCTTTCTTTGGCCCAATTATCGATTAGAAGATTTAGTTTGTATGAATCGTTATTGGTTTAATACCAATAACGGCAGTCGTTTCAGTATGATAAGAATATATATGTACCCACGATTGGAATTTTTTTACTAGTACGTTTTTCTTATCGATCACGTATCATGCCTGGTATATGAAAACAAAGAGAGGCACACATGCCTTGTCTTACACTCCATTATGATACATGATACCACTTTAATGATATACATATTAGTTAGATCTATAAATGAATCAACAGAATCTTTTTTTCGGTCTGGGTTTTTCTGTTTTGAAGAAATATACCATCCTTTTTGATCCCTAATGAAATTGAAAATTGTATTGATTGTTGATTGATTTTATGGGAAGTTCATAACGACCTTAAGATGATTGTGTATATCAAATTCAAATGACTAGCATTATTATTACTGATCCATAAATTTCGTATTAAAAGTAAAAGAAAGGGAAAAGGGGATTTCGGTTTATGGTAAAAAATTCATTCATCTCAGTTACTTTTCACGCTTTTCAAGAAAAAAAAAAAGAAAAGAGCGGGTCTGTTGAATTTCAAGTATTCAGTTTCACCAATAAAATACAAAGACTTACTTCCCATTTGGAATTGCACAAAAAAGACTATTTATCTCAGAGGGGTCTACGGAAAATTCTGGAAAAACGCCAACGGTTACTATCCTATTTGTCAAAGAAAAATGGAGTACGTTATAAAGAATTAATTAGTCAGTTGAATATTCGGGAGTCAAAAAATCGTTAATTTGAAAAACGAATAAGAATAAAAAAAATTGGAATTATTGATTTATTAGATTTTGACTCTTGATAACTTCTTTTCGTTTTCAACAATTCACGTAAGTATGAATCAAGGAAAAACCTATGAGTATACTAACTACAGGAAAGGACCTTATGAGAGTAAATATGGGACCTCACCACCCATCAATGCATGGTGTTCTTCGTCTCATCGTTACTCTAGATGGTGAAGATGTTATTGACTGTGAACCAATATTGGGGTATTTACACAGAGGGATGGAAAAAATTGCGGAAAACCGAACAATTATACAATATCTGCCTTATGTAACACGTTGGGATTATTTAGCTACTATGTTCACAGAAGCAATAACTGTAAATGGACCAGAAGAGTTAGGAAATATTCAAGTACCTAAAAGGGCCAGCTATATCAGAGTAATTATGTTGGAGTTGAGTCGTATAGCCTCTCATCTGTTATGGCTTGGCCCTTTTATGGCAGATATTGGTGCACAGACCCCTTTCTTCTATATTTTCAGAGAAAGAGAATTAGTATATGATCTCTTCGAAGCTGCCACCGGTATGAGAATGATGCATAATTATTTTCGTATCGGAGGGATCGCGACTGATTTACCTCATGGCTGGATAGATAAATGTTTTGATTTCTGTGATTATTTTTTAACGGGGGTTGTTGAATATCAAAAACTTATTACGCGAAACCCAGTTTTTTTAGAACGAGTTGAAGGAGTAGGCACTTTTGGTGGAGAAGAAGCAATAAATTGGGGTTTATCAGGACCGATGCTACGAGCGTCTGGAATAGAATGGGATCTTCGTAAAGTTGATCATTATGAGTGTTACGAAGAATTTGATTGGGAAGTCCAGTGGCAAAAAGAAGGAGATTCATTAGCTCGTTATTTAGTCCGAATCGGTGAAATGACCGAATCCGTAAAAATTATTCAACAGGCTTTGGAAGGAATTCCGGGGGGGCCCTACGAGAATTTAGAAATACGATGCTTTGATAGAGAAAGCGATCCAGAATGGAATGGTTTTGAAGATCGATTCATTAGTAAAAAACCTTCTCCTACTTTTGAGTTACCGAACCAAGAACTTTATGTGAGAGTCGAAGCCCCTAAAGGAGAATTGGGAGTTTTTCTGATAGGAGATCAAAGCAGTTTTCCTTGGCGGTGGAAAATTCGCCCACCGGGTTTTATCAATTTGCAAATTCTTCCTCAGTTAGTTAAAAGAATGAAATTGGCTGATATTATGACGATACTAGGTAGTATAGATATCATTATGGGAGAAGTTGATCGTTGAAATGATAATTGCTACAACAGAAGTACAAGATATCAATTCTTTTTCCCGATTGGAATTCTTAAAAGAGGTCTATGAGACCATATGGGTGTTTGCCCCTAGTTTTACTCTTGTATTAGGAATCACAATTGATGTACTAGTAATTGTGTGGTTAGAAAGAGAAATATCTGCAGGAATACAACAGCGTATTGGACCTGAATACGCCAGCCCCTTGGGAATTCTTCAAGCTTTAGCAGATGGGACAAAACTACTTTTCAAAGAGAGTCTTCTTCCATCTAGAGGAAATACTCGTTTATTCAGTATTGGACCATCTATAGCAGTCATATCAATTTTACTAAGTTATTCAGTAATTCCTTTTAGTTATCACCTTGTTTTAGCGGATCTCAATATTGGTATTTTTTTATGGATTGGCGTTTCAAGCATTGCTCCTATTGGACTTCTTATGTCAGGATATGGATCAAATAATAAATATTCCTTTTTAGGTGGTCTGCGAGCTGCTGCTCAATCGATTAGTTATGAAATACCATTAACTTTATGTGTTTTATCAATATCTCTACGTGCGATTCGCTAAAACATAAACTTTTATTTTCCCTATTCTTCTTTTCGTTCTAGAAATCTTCTTTTCGTTCTAGAAAAAAAAAAAAACAAATTGAATATATATCCGCATTTTTTCTTCATTTATTTATTCTTTAGGTTAATAAAAAAAAATTAGATAGTTAGTTATATATGAGCGAAAGAAAACAACTTCTAAATTCGCAGTAAAAGCGGATTGAGTCTCATTTCCGATATACAGTAGGTAAATGAAAGTAAACAAAAGTAGAAGAAGCCCTTTACCCCCAAGATGGGTTGATTGGTCATCCTGGCTTGAAGCGGGCTCAAAAGTCAACCGTATGGAGTTTTCACTATCGTTTATATGTATTACAATACAACGGGGGATTGAAAAAAATGGGTGGATAGTAAGGAACACTAAAATACACACAAAGGATTAGTAATAGGGCTTATGTAAATTAACTAAAGGGGCACTTCTGCATAACATAAAAAGAATGAATACTAATTGGGGCTTAAAGTTGGTAGAAATGATGAGGTAGTATTCCCCACAATTCCGATTCAGAGTATGCTCCTATCCACCAATTAAATAAATGACTATCAGGAACGAAATAATCCTTTACTCTTTTTAGGCCCCCTTTTCTCAGAAAGAAGAAGAGGAACAAAAAAAAATAGAAAAAAAAAATACAATTCCAATAGAAGCAAAAGAGATTCTTTTTATTATTTCTTTCATATCTTTATAGAAAGAAAATTTGTGTTATGATTTATGAACTAATGATGATGATGGCTCGAAATATCAATAGATATTTCTACAAAGAGTATTTTATTAAAGGATTTATTAAGTTATTACTCAACAAAAAAATGGAAATTATTAAAGGATGAGATCAATTCAGAAATACTTTTTGATTTTTTTTTTATAGCAGACAGAATTCCATTGGTATAATTGGGGACCTTCCAAGAAATTTTGACTCTATCAATCCTATAACCATATCAAGATAACTAATACTTGCCCGGTCCTTACATTTATTTGTGGCCATGAGGATGAGGAGCCGTATGAGGTGAAAATTTCATGTACGGTTTTGTAATAGCGGTGGGAACGGTAATGTTATCACCGACTATGATTATCTAATAGTTCAAGTACAGTTGATATAGTCGGGGCGCAATCAAAATATGGTTTTTGGGGGTGGAATTTGTGGCGTCAACCCATAGGGTTTATCGTTTTTCTAATTTCTTCCCTAGCAGAATGCGAACGATTACCTTTTGATTTACCAGAAGCAGAAGAAGAATTAGTAGCAGGCTATCAAACCGAATATTCAGGATCAAATTTGGTTTATTTTACGTTGCTTCCTATTTAAATCTATTAGTTTCCTCATTATTTGTAACAGTTCTCTACTTGGGCGGCTGGGATCTTTCCATTCCGTACATATTTGTTCCTGAGCTATTTGGAATAAATAAAGCGGATGGAATCTTTGGAACGACAATTGGTATCTTTATTACATTAGCTAAAACTTATTTGTTTTTGGTCATTCCTATCACAACACGATGGACTTTACCTAGACTAAGAATGGACCAACTATTAAATCTTGGCTGGAAATTTCTTTTACCTATTTCTCTCGGTAATCTATTATTAACAACCTCTTCCCAACTCTTTTCACTGTAAAGGTAAAGAAAAAGGAGAATACCATATTCACGGCTTGCCTCAAACAAGAGAAAGAAAAAAATAAAATTATTCATAGATATTCGCGATATGTTCCCTATGGTAACTGGGTTCATGAATTATGGTCAACAAACCGTACGAGCCGCAAGGTACATTGGTCAAAGTTTCATGATTACCTTATCCCAAGCAAATCGGTTACCCGTAACTATTCAATACCCTTATGAAAAATTAATCGCATCGGAGCGCTTCCGCGGCCGAATCCATTTTGAATTTGATAAATGTATTGCTTGTGAAGTATGTGTTCGTGTATGTCCTATCGATCTGCCGGTTGTTGATTGGAAATTGGAAACGGATATTCGAAAGAAACGATTGCTTAATTACAGTATTGATTTCGGAATTTGTATTTTTTGTGGGAACTGCGTTGAGTATTGTCCAACAAATTGTTTATCAATGACTGAAGAATATGAACTTGCTACTTATGACCGTCACGAATTGAATTACAATCACATTGCTTTAGGGCGTTTACCAATGTCAGTAATTGACGATTTTACAATTCGAACAGTTTTGAATTCGTCTCAAAGAAAAAACGGGTAACTCCCTTGCTTAAAGTTATAGACTTTCAATTTCAAACTGCGATTTCGAATAAAGAAAAGAAGGAAATGGATCCAATAACAGTACCCGCATCAATTCACACTATTAGATTCGAATTTAATTCAATCGAGAATGTCTCATAAAAGAATTTTTCCTGGTCGATTCAATAAGGTCATGAAAAAAAGCATTTCGATTTATTTATCTCTTATTTTAATATAATGGATTTGCCTGGACCAATACATGATTTTCTTTTAGTTTTTTTAGGATCGGGTCTTATATTAGGAGGTCTGGGAGTGGTATTATTTACCAACCCAATTTATTCGGCCTTTTCGTTGGGATTGGTTCTTGTTTGTATATCCTTATTCTATATTCTATCAAATTCACCTTTTGTAGCTGCTGCACAGCTCCTTATTTACGTAGGAGCTGTAAATGTTTTAATCATATTTGCTGTAATGTTCATGAATGGTTCAGAATATTCCAGAGATTTTCATTTTTATCTTTGGACTATTGGGGATGGGGTTACTTCTCTGGTTTGTACAAGTATTTTTTTGTCGTTAATCACTACTATTCTAGATACGTCATGGTACGGGATTATTTGGACTACACGATCCAACCAGATTATAGAGCAAGATTTGATAAGTAATAGTCAACAAATTGGAATTCATTTATCAACCGACTTTTTTCTTCCATTTGAACTCATTTCGATAATTCTTTTAGTTGCTTTGATAGGTGCAATTGCCGTGGCTCGTCAGTAAAAAATCTTTAGAACTAGCAACAGCAATCCAAATTCCATTTTTTTGTGTTATCGCATCCATTTGCCTTCAATTCTATTTGAATACCCTTTCATGTATAAAATAGAAGTTTTTAGATTCGATCTATTAGCAATATATTTTTTGGTTCTATACTTGTTGTATTCTAACCAATCAAATCACTTGAATTATTGTTCATATTGAAATGAATTGAAATTGGTACGGAGTTAGTCAATGATGCTCGAGCATGTACTTGTTTTGAGTGCTTATTTATTTTCTATTGGTATTTATGGATTGATCACGAGCCGAAATATGGTTCGGGCCCTGATGTGTCTTGAACTTATACTAAATGCGGTTAATATAAATTTTGTAACATTTTCCGATTTTTTTGATAGTCGGCAATTAAAAGGAGATATTTTCTCAATTTTTCTTATAGCTATTGCAGCCGCTGAAGCAGCTATCGGATCAGCTATTGTTTCGTCAATTTATCGTAACAGAAAATCGACTCGTATCAATCAATCAACTTTGTTGAATAAATAATATTTAGAAATCAGAATATTCATCAATTCGAATTAGCATATATAATGATCATGCTTGCGAAAACGTAAGAAATCAAAGTATCTTTGTTCCCTCTTATGAGTTGATCCAGAAATAGATTGATTAGAAAAATTCTGGTAAATCATTGATTCATCTGGTGTTTAAATATATGATTCATTTACAAATTTACTAGATCGAAAATTTATGAGTTCAAAAATTGCTAGCTCCAATGTCACATTCAGTAAAGATTTATGATACATGTATAGGGTGTACTCAATGTGTTCGAGCATGTCCCACGGATGTATTAGAAATGATACCTTGGGACGGATGTAAAGCTAAGCAAATAGCTTCTGCTCCAAGAACAGAGGATTGTGTTGGTTGTAAGAGATGTGAATCTGCCTGTCCAACGGATTTCTTGAGTGTTCGAGTTTATTTATGGCATGAAACAACTCGAAGCATGGGCCTAGCTTATTGATATTGATACGCTCCCCCCAACCCCACTTGAATGTATTTTGAATACATTTTTTACTTACCGATTGCCGACAAAACCCGTACTCGAAAAAGAGAATACATTTCCTTTTTCGAGTACGGGTTTGTCTGGTTCGAATGTATCTTGTCTTTACCACGAATTATTTTCCTTGGTTAACACTAATTGTAGTTTTTCCGATAACCGCGGGTTCTTTAATTTTCTTTCTCCCGCATAGAGGAAATAAGGCGACTCGTGAGTATACTATATATATCTGCGTCTTAGAATTCCTTGTAACGACCTATGTATTCTGTTATCATTTCCAATTGGACGATCCATTAATCCAGCTGGCAGAGGATTCTAAATGGATCAATTTTTTTGGTTTTTACTGGAGATTGGGAATAGATGGACTTTCCCTAGGACCTATTTTACTGACGGGATTTATCACCACTTTAGCCACTTTAGCGGCTTGGCCGGTTACTCGGAATTCCCGATTATTCCATTTCTTGATGTTAGCAATGTACAGCGGTCAAATAGGATCATTCGCTTCTCGAGACCTTTTACTTTTTTTTATCATGTGGGAGTTAGAATTAATTCCTGTTTATCTACTTCTATCCGCATGGGGTGGAAAGAAACGTCTTTATTCAGCTACAAAGTTTATTTTGTACACGGCAGGGGGTTCCGTTTTTCTATTAATAGGAGTTTTGGGTATCAGTTTATATGGTTCCAATGAACCAACATTAAATTTGGAAATATTAGCTAATCAATCGTATCCCGTGGTACTGGAAATACTATTCTATATTGGATTTCTTATTGCTTTTGCTGTTAAATCACCGATTATACCTTTACATACATGGTTACCAGACACCCATGGAGAGGCCCATTACAGTACTTGTATGCTTCTAGCCGGAATATTATTAAAAATGGGAGCATATGGCTTGGTTCGGATCAATATGGAACTATTACCGCACGCTCATTCTATATTTTCTCCCTGGTTGATCATAGTGGGTACAATGCAAATAATTTATGCAGCTTCAACATCTCTTGGCCAACGCAATTTAAAAAAAGAATCGCCTATTCCTCCATATCGCATATGGGTTTCATAATTATAGGAATTGGCTCGATAACCGATACGGGACTCAACGGAGCCATTTTACAAATAATTTCTCATGGATTTAGTAGCGCTGCGCTTTTTTTCTTGGCAGGAACGAGTTATGATAGAATACGCCGTGGTTATCTCGACGAAATGGGCGGGCTGGCTATACCAATTCCAAAGATATTCACGATATTTAGTATCTTATCAATGGCTTCCCTTGCATTACCGGGCATGAGTGGTTTTGTTGCGGAATTGATAGTGTTTTTTGGAATAATTACCAGCCAAAAATATTTTTTAATGTCAAAAGTACTAATTACTTTTGTAATGGCAATTGGAATGATATTAACTCCTATTTATTCATTATCTATGTTACGGCAAATGTTCTACGGGTACAAGCTATTTAATGCCCCAAACTCTTATTTTTTTGATTCTGGACCGCGGGAGTTATTTGTTTTGATCTCCATTTTTCTACCTGTACTTGGTATTGGTATTTATCCGGATTTTTTTCTTTCATTATCAGTCGACAAGGTTGAAGCTATTCTATCTAATTTTTTTATAGATAATTTTCATGAATAAAAAAAAATAAAAAGAAATCCTATAATTTTTAAAAAAGTTCGTTGTCCAATGAAAAAAGAAGTCTTTTTTTTCTTCTCTTAAATTTAACTTAAATATTAAATAAAAAAAAAGAAATTTGAATTGTAACCAAATTCCTTTGGGGTTTGTGAGAACCTTTTGAATCACTACACTACTTGATTCAAAAGGTTCTCAGCGGGTTCCGCTCAGTTTCGTTTATATATATGGATTGTCCTATGTTTGTCTTCATCAAGCCCCTTCTTTTCTTCAATTTGCAATTCAATTAAATGTTAATTGTTAATTTCAATTAGATGTTAATTGTTAATTAAATGAGCCATAACTGTGTAACCCTATTCCTAATAGATTGACCCCGAAATAGCATATCCAAAGTATAAGAAAGCCCATGGAAGCTACAATTGCGGAATTTACACCTTCCAAATTTTTATTTGTTCGAGTATGTAAATAAATTCCAAATATA
>CM075071.1:81555357-81578583 GCA_037428765.1 Rubia yunnanensis | reverse complement strand
TATTATTACTTGATTAACTTATAAAATACAATATTTAAATTTTATAAAAAATTATAACATTTACGGTAAAAGTCCTAGTAGACTGTCCATAAGCTTATGGAAAGGCTGCTTTTTCCGAGACTTTCTTTAATATAATTTATAGCTTAAATAAGTAATAAATTATTGTCATATGTATATGAGAATTACACAATATGCAGAATTCATAATAAATCAATACATTAATTAATATTATAATGCATTGAATGAAAGAAAATCGAATCGATCTTTGTCGATACATACATTTTTTACGTAGAAAATTATTAACTATTGTACAAAAATATTTAAGTCATAAAAATTATAGTAATAAAAATAAGAATTATCAGTTGATAATGAATGAATAATTATTTAACTTAATTTATAAAATTATATCTCTTTTAATAGGAAATAGAAAAAACATGTAAGGACATGTTCACAAAGTAAAATTTTTGAGTTGTTATATGGTTAGATTTAGCGTAACAATTAGTTTATCAAAAGTAATTTGGGATGGTGAGAGTATGTTATATGGTTGGATTTATTGTAACAATTAGTTTATCAAAAGTAACTATTTTTTGCCGTTATTATACGTATTTACGTAATTAAACATATAAATAATTAAACAAGTTTCTTGATGAACGTAAAAAGTACTCTGTGTCCAATTTAATTTAGGACAGAGGAAGTATGTTTTTCTTAGGACCAGGAGTATATTTTAACCAACTGAAAAGATCAAATAAATTAGAATCCAGCGTCTCCTGCCTCCCCATCTATGTTAAAAAAGAGTAATCGGCATTGGCTCATACAAGGATGGAGATAATCGGAGATACAGTGATCAACTTCAACCTCCAAATCAACAACCCTGTTTTTGCAATCCCGACACCTGATCGCCCACAAACCGCACGGCTGACGGTTTTTCCATTGGCCGGAACCGCGCATCTCACCTTTCTCCAGGTCAAATTTCAGGGGAACGTCAGCTCCCTGTTCGAAACTTACCCAAGGACCACTTATCTCACTCTCATTAGCTTACTATTAAAATCGTGTGCTACTATTATAAAACCAATTGGTACTATGTAGAGGTGACCCATGTTCTTATATATTGAGTTATATAACTGCCAACCACCAATGCTGGTTCGGTATGATTCTGTTTGGACCCCAGTTTTTGTTGTCCGTTTTGAGCCTCCTTTTCCCCGGGTCACTGAAGCTGGTACTGATCGGGGCGTCCCTTGCATTTTCGCTGTCTGGATTTCTGTCAGAAATTCGATCGTTTGGGGTATGGACCTTATGGTTATCTCAGGCCATTTCAGGAAAAAGCAGATTGTGGAGCAGAGGACAAGGAAATGTTTCAAGAAACAGGCGGTTTTTGCTTCCTGTTTGAGTGCTTTGTTAGTCTGTAAAATGACAAATAAGGAAAGTTGGAATATAGTATCCTTCTAAGTTCTAGTGTGATTGTAAATTTTGTATTCTTTGTAACTGATACAGAGCCGTCGCCATTAATGTCGATTTTACATTAATGTCGTTAAGTACTTACATGTAGTAGTATTTCCGTCACCATTAGAGTCGATTTTACTTTTTTTTTATCAGTGTTGCTTGTGCCTCCGGCGACTTACTCCGATTACGTACTTACGTGTTGTAGACTTGTAGTAGTGTTCCATCATAATACTGTACAGATTTAAGTATGGCACAAATTAACTCCATCTGTTTTACCTAATGTTTTTTAATTTTTATTTTCGTATGTATCAACAAAATGTTACTCCCTCCGATCTCTTAACATTGACTTCCTTTTCTTTTTTGTTTGGTTTTTTCAACAATGACTCATTTCCTTTTTGGTAAAATTTATGTTATTTTCATCCACTTATTTTACTTTCTACATTTCCAGTACAATCTCCACCAATCATTTTAGGGACAATCTTAATAGACTAGAGAGAGTACTATTTTGACCATTTTTTGGTTTGGCTTAAATTTATGGTTAAATTTGGTTATCATATTCTAATTTTCTACTTCTCTTACCATATAAATATGTATAAATATCTTTGCAAAAAAGTAATGGAAATGTTTGGGACAAAAGTAGTATAAAAAAGAGCAAAGAAAGCAAAGAATGTTTCTGTGTGTGTTTTTTGAGCTATGATGCTCCCTCCCTCTCTCGCTGTTTCCACACATTTTCCTTTTTTAACTGTCTCAACCAAATCTGCACAATTTTAAAAAACTAAGTTATTTTTTTTCTCTTACATATTCTGCAATACCTTCTTTTGGTCCCCAAGGTCAATATCGCGCTTGTTCAGCAATTAACATTGTGAAATTGATTTATTTGATCCCCAAAGGTGGTTTTCAAGTAAAGTCAATGGTAAAATTGGTCAGAATCTGTAAAAATGACTACTACACCCCTGAGTTAAAAAAAACTATTTTTTGAGTTCTTGTGTATTGGAAAAACACACTATATATAATACATGCATGGTTAAACCTTTATACAATTATTTTAAAAGGAATTTATATAAATTTATATAATTATGAAACTATTTTTATTATAAAGTTGCATGAAGATGTATAAATTCTCAGATAGAATATAAAACTATTAATATAAATAATTTTATATTTATATAAGAAAATTATATAATTAAAGTTATTTATAATAACATAAAAATAAAGATTAAAAGAAAATCAAAATCGATGCATGTACAACTCAAAAATAAAATCATAAGTTTATAAAATAATGATTATTTTATTATTTTTTCTCTAAATAAATTTAATTTAGAGTATAACAATTATCTTAATATGTTAATTGTTGTTGTTAGATATTAAATATTATATTTAATTAAAAATAAAAATGATAATGGTAATACATGTGGAACCTATCAACCTACACATGAATGTAGCTTAACATTGTGAGAATTTGTAGCTTGCCATATCATTACCTTAAAAAATGACATGGCAAGTCAAGCCACAACTCCTTTTAACCGACCATTGGAGATGCTCTAAGCAACCACCTTCACTTCTTTTTATTTTTATTTTTTTAACTCAAGGACAAATTGACCTTTTTAATAAAATTTGGCCATCAAATGGTTGACTGAAAAGTTAGTGAAGTCAAGGTTATTTTGACACTTTTTGATATTGCAATGTTATATTGGTCCTTCCAGTCTAAAGTTTGGGTTATTTTAGTACTTTACTCCAAAAAAAAAATCTATACGCAAGCTTTTTTGAGAAGTAAGGTTTACATGACAAAAATAAAGACCATTTTTATCCACAGCTCAACCCAATTCACAATTTATAATTTTTATATTTCTTCTTTAACATCCACATCAATAATCCACTACCCAACTAAAATTAATTCTTTTCACATTTTATAAATAACTCAACACAATTCACCATTTTAACTTATTTTATTTTTTTGAAATTCTATATATTTTTATGTGGTAATATTTATTAATAAATATATATTTCTAATTAATATGAAATAAATAATGAAAATAAAATTGCATGTAACTACAAAAATTAACATAGAAATAAATTTTAAAAGAGGAATTTTAACAAAATGATTTACATTAATAAATATTTAAGTGCAAAATATTTTTTATAAAAATTACAAATAACTACAACAAATTATCCATGATCAAAATTTTAAGCTTAATCTTGAGAATTCTAATTCACCTAATCGAGATCATACTAACAAGATAAGAGCTAGTAATATTTTAGCAATATAAATGAAGAAAGTTTTTGAACAATTATAAATAATAAAAGGGAATAATATTATTAAATTAAATCAAGCAAATGATTAAACGAGGCAATTTGAGTAATTGTGATAAAAATATACTCTAGGTATAAAGGAATTTTTTTTTATGCATATTATAATGTTGTTTTAAAAATATTAATTTAATTTAGAGAATGTATATTATTTAACAAAAGCAATTCAACCAACTAATTTAATTATTATGAAAATAAAAAGATATAAAACAAAACCAATGAATAAGTGACAATTGTTTGTATCCCAACATAACCCATAAATGATTGGAGAATGAGTTCACTCTCTAACATACTCACTTTCCTTTTTGGAATTATCTTTTAACACTGACTTCTTCCTTTTTTTGATAAATTTTAAATTATTTTTATTCAAATAATTTTTTTTTTACTCTTTTAATGCATTTTCACCATAAATTTAACGTTTTCTAAATTAAAGTTTCAGAATAAGAGAACAAATATTAATGAATCGGGGGAGTAGTCTAAAGGCAGAGGCGACATTGACTTTGATTTCGATTACTTTTCAAATTTTACATGTTCAAATTTATATCCCTACTAGATTCGCTTTATAATTTTTGATGAAGAGGATGCTTAGGCAGTTAGGCTATCGAAACGGAGAGGTGTCAACTTGCCTCCAAATAAATTTCCAAGAAGCTGTATGAAAACACAACCTTGCGTCACCCATTCTGAATAGAGGATCTCTTGAAAGATGGTATTTTCATAAATCATGAAAAAATTAAGATTTAAAGTGTAAATTACAAAAAATGAAGATAAAATTTTCGAGTTGCATGAATCGGGTTATAAACTTTATGCATAATAAAATTTGTATATTGCAATTAAGATCTTTTTCCTTTTATTTTTCTAATTAAACCTCGTGTTTTCATAAGTTTATGAAAATACTGTATTTTCTAAGATTTTGCCTTTTGATTTAGCCATTCTCAATTATATAAATAATCTTCAGAGTTTGCTTTTTTTAAAAAATTATAATTTCTTATACAGTAGGAGATATGTTATGAATATTCTTTTATATTTTGTATCTTTTGATACTTCCTCTGTCCCACCTGTATTTGCACTTTTGTTTTTTTAACACTATTATCTATCAAAGTTTGACCGCATATTTGAATAGATATATAAACAACGGTATTGTCGTATATGATATTGTTCAAATTGTCATAACATATTTTTAAAAAATTAATTTAAATTTTTAAATATTATAATATATTATTAAATTTCGCATTCAACTTATTTTGAATGGACAAAGTTATTAACTAAATGTTAATGATAAAATTAATGAGTATGATAGAGAACATCAAGGGAAGTTTATTAATAAAGAAAGACTCATGTGAGACCGTGTCACCATAACTTATGGTGAGACGAGGGATCATAATGCAATTTCAGTCATATTAATCAAATTTCACGGGTTAAAATACTTAGATTTTACTCGGCGATCAACCGGCTCGACTCTACTCGCTACCTTGTAAATCAAGGCAGACACCCGGCCAAGCCCTTGGACCCTCGACTCTACTCGCTGCCTTGTAAATCAAAGCAGACACCCGGCCAAGCCCTTTGACCCTCGACTCTACTCGCTGCCCACAAGGGATCCCCCCACAAGAGATTTTCCCACACTGCGGCTGACGAGAGTCAAACCCGAGATCAATGGGAATAAGATCCAAAGGCCTAACCACTGGGCCGATCGTGTGGGTGTACTTAGATTTTGCTCGGGTTATAAGATGACCGGGTATATAAATGTCACGCGCCTCTTTCCCCCTTTCTCTCTCTCTGTTCTCCTCACTTCGCCCTGTTTCCCTTTCCACTTTTTGCCTTCAAACAATCCATTATTCTCCTCACTTCATGTCCGCCTGCTTCCAAAACCAGTGCCAAGAGATGTAGAGGAATCTCACAATTATGGCGAGTTTCAATTACCGGTCCAAACTATAGAATTTGGCCTAGAGCCACTATTTTAACCTAATTAGAAGCCACTATTGCTAATAGAGCTACTGTTTCAGTCTAATTATGACGCAGAGCCACTGGTTTCATTCCCCATGGGGAGGGGTTCGAATCTCGGTAGGCTCAGTGTGAGAGTATCATCCAGTGGAGGTGCTCCTTGTGGCCACCGAGTACATTTGAGGACCGCGTGCTGAACCTTTGGGAGCAGTGATTTACCTCCTCGATTATAGACTTGGTGTGATTGCGACCGGGGCCCTGAGGGTGAGGGTTATCGCCTTTTGGGTAGAGAACTTCTTCCAAGGTGTCACGGGTCGACCTTTAAGGGGCTCGAACCGTGCGGCCTAGCCATGGCCAACAGTGCCACGACTACCGCCTTGATCCCACGTGCATCGACGCACCACCCGATTGCTCGCAGCAGACCGGGGCCATTTGGGATGTGGTCGGGTATGCAGCGGAATTTACACACCCGAGAGAGCATGGCTCACACACACAAGCCAACGAAGTAATATAAGGCCCAACAACTAGGAAGCAAACGCTTATATTCAATATATCACAAAACGGTAACCGGGTGTAAAGAGCTCACTACTCTACATGTATGCTGTGCAAACGTTACACGAGTGCCAGCTACATAGACAAAAAGAGGTCAAAGGCCAAAACAGCACGTAGGCTTGGACCTCGTTCAAAAGAGCTTCGCTAAACCAATAACTAAGCTATTACAAGTATTTACAAGCAAAAGAGAAGACTTCTGGGACAAGGAGCTTGGGACATGTCTTCTCGGACCGGGCGCAGCAGTAACGGGCTGCTGGCAGGGCAACCGGGCTGCAGGCAGAACGACCGGGCTACAAGCAGGATGACCGGGCTACAGGCAGGACGACCGGGCTGTTGGCAGGATGACTAGGCTGCTGGCCGGCTGGGCGACCAGGCGCTGCGCGCACGGATGTTGGGCACAAACGGCTCGGGCGTTATGCACAGCGCGTCGCGGGCACAAAGACGGGACATCACAGGCCGTGGGCGGTTAAGCGTGCGGCACGAGATGACCCGTTTGGCGTGTGCGGCGTGATCAAAGGAGACCGGTTCGCAGTGACGCATTGAGCGGCACGGGACCG
Organism: Rubia yunnanensis; assembly: GCA_037428765.1. Taxonomy (NCBI): domain Eukaryota; kingdom Viridiplantae; phylum Streptophyta; class Magnoliopsida; order Gentianales; family Rubiaceae; genus Rubia; species Rubia yunnanensis. The sequence continues at coordinate 81,571,789 of CM075071.1, read as the reverse complement.
CAGTTTTGGCATCGTGTTCGCACCGATGTGGGCATGGGGTTGCGTTAGGGTTAGGCATTAATCCCCACCCCGTACCACAAGGGGAGAGGTGTAGGGTGTAGCGCATAGGGCGTAGGACATCTTCTCCGGCTTATTGAATTTTCCTTTCTGGGTTCGGTTGTTAATTGGATGTAATATACCAGAAAATTTTATATGTTATCAAATGTTGTATGTTAAGGTGTTTGATAAATTAGATTCTGTAAAAGATATGATGTGAATGGATGCTTTCATTCATCTCTGTACGTATCTATTTATATTACAAGAGCTAGTTTTAATGATAGGATTTACACGTAAGTAATCCCACTGATTAGGGAAAGTAAACTATTTCTATAAACTAGGTAGAATGAACCAGGACTAGTGTTTTAAGTCTTCAATACCCTCCCGCAAGCTCACGATCGGGTACGAATGAGAAGCTTGGACTTCAGGTTATCAAAGCGAGAAGAACCCAAAGCCTTGGTGAAGATGTCAGCAATATGATCAACAGAGCTCACATATCGAACAATAAGTTCCCCAGATTTGACTTGTTCTCGAACAAAGTGAAAATCAATCTTGATGTGTATAGACATTTGATGAAAGACTGGATTGGCAGTAAGATACGTAGCACTGAGATTATCACAGAGGAGGATAGGAGCCTGAGAGACAGGGGCAGCCATTTCGGCTAGAAGCTGTTGAAGCCAGATGAGCTTCGTTGAGGCAAATGCAATCGCCCGGTACTCAACTTCAGTGCTGGAGCGGGCTACAACCTGTTGTTTACGGGAGGACTAGCTGATGAGATTACCACCAAGGTAAATAGCAAAGCCATGTTGAGAGCGGCAATCATCAGGATCTAAGGCCCAACTAGCATCCATAAAACATACAAGGCGATCATCCCGAGATGGCCGAATGAGTAAGCCGTTATCAATAGTGCCTTTGAGATACCGTAGTATGCGTGTCACAGCGGCCCAGTGAATCTCTGAAGGTGATGCATGAACTGACAAACCCGGTTGACTGAATACGCAAGCTCAAGCCGGGTAATGGTGACATACTGTAGAGCTCCTACAATACTGCGATAGAGATGGACATCTGGGAAAGGATCACCACCAATGACGAGGCGCGAGCCCGGAATGACCGGAGAGGCAATTGGTTTTGCACCAACCATTTTGCTCTTGTCAAGAAGATCAAGAATGTATTTCTGTTGAGATAAAAGTGTACCTGAAGAGTTACGAAGAACTTCAATCCCAAGGAAAAAATGCAGAGCACCCAAGTCTTTCAAAGAGAAAACTGAGTGGAGATAGCCAACAAACTCATCAATGAACTTGGATCTCGAGCCAGTGATGATGAGACCATCCACATAAACTAGAACATAGACGACATCGGACCCATGATGTTTGAAGAAGAGAGAGGTGTCTGAAACATATGGTTTGAAGCCGTGCCGTAGAAGGGCCTGGTTGAGCTTCTGAAACCATGCTCGTGGTGCCTGTTTGAGACCATAAAGAGCTTTCCGAAGACGACAAACATGAGAGGGCTGCTGCGGTGAGACAAAACCAGGTGGTTGCTCCATGAATACAGTTTCAGACAGATCACCATTGAGGAAGGCATTATTGATGTCAACCTGGCGAAAAGGCCAATTTTGAGTAACAGCCAAACCGAGGACCACCCGAATGGTAGTGGGTGTGATGACAGGGCTGAATGTGTCGAAGTAGTCAACCCCCTCTTCCTGATTAAAGCCCTTTGCAACAAGGCGAGCTTTGTAGCGCTCAACTGAACCATTAGGTTTCTTCTTGATCCTGAAAATCCACTTGCAACCAACAAGATTAGAGGCACATAACCTGGGCACCAAGTCCCAGGTCCTATTAGTCATTAAGGCATCATACTCTAACTGCATAACATGCTACCAATTAGGATTCTTTTTGGCCTGAAGAAAGGATTTCGGTTCAAGATCGAAACCGTCAGAAGGTAATGGGTGTTTTGTAGTAGTGTAGAGCTTTGGCTTGAGAGAGTCAGTTTCCGCACGAGTTGTCATACCATGAGTAGAGTTGGCAGCCGAGCGGAAATATGAGGGAGCTATATGAGAGTTGATAGTAGAAGGCTGAGTAGAAGGATGAGAAGGGGCCGGAGACGGTGAAATTGGCTGAGTGGGACTGGGTGGAGGAGACGGACTGAGTGATGGTGACAGACTGAGTGATGGTCCGGGACTGAGGTTAGGAGAAGGACTACGTGGAGATGGAGGGGAACTATGATTGGTGACGGGTGGAGTGATAGGTGAGGAAGAAATGTCTGAGGCAAGGTGCAGACCTTGAAGGGGTATATCGGAGAAGGGTGATGGGGAGGACTTGGAGTTGTGGTCAGGAAAGGGAAAGGAAGACTTATCGAACACAACATGACGGGATATATAGGTGCGAGAGGTGGGGACATGAAAGCAAAGGTATCCTTTGTGTTTGGTGATGTATCCTACGAAGATGCAAGCAACAGAGCGAAACTCCAACTTGTTGCTGTTATATGGACGAAGGTAAGGATAGCAGAGACAACCGAAGGATATGAGAAACAGATAGTCTGGTTGGCGATGATAAAGCCGAGTGTAGGGAGATTCATTGGCGAGGGTAGGAGTTATGGTACGATTGTGAAGAAATATGGCAGTTTGGAAGGCATGTTCCCAGAATGAGATTGAGAGATGAGAGTGGGAGAGTAGGGCAAGGCTTTTTTCAACGACAATGCGATTACGTCTTTCAGCAGCACCATTTTGTTCAGGGGTGTGGGGACAAGAAACTCTATGCAAAATACCATGAATTTGGAGAAAGGTAGAGACATTTCGATATTCCCCTCCCCAATCAGATTGAAAAGCTTTAATTTTTGTAGAAAATTGTGTTTCAACCATGGATTTGAATAGAGAAAAGGCCTGAAAGACTTGAGATTTAGCAGTGAGAAAGTAAACCCAAACAAATTTTGTGCAGTCATCAATGAAAAGAACAAAGTATCTATTGCCATTGAGAGAAGGTACCGAGGCAGGGCCCCACACATCAGAATAAATCAAATCAAAAGGAAGTTTTGAGGGAACATGACTAGAGGGAAGAAATAGCTTGTGACTTTTGCCTAACTGACAAGCCTCACAAACAGAAACAAGTTTATTGTTTGAGGAAACAGGTAAGTTGAAACGTGATAACTGGCTACGTAAAATGTTTTCATGTTGGTGAGCGAAGCGATGATGGCAACATTCCACCAAGGCTCGTTCTCCAACGAAAATGCGAGGAGGGCTGGAAGAGGACAAACTGGCTGGGATTCGATACAGACCATCATCAACTATTCCTTTTAGCAATGTCTTTCCCTGCCAACTCTTAACATAGCAACGGTCATGATGAAATTCAAGAAACACATTATTGTCTTTGCAAAGTTTAGAGACACTTAGCAAATTTTTGGATATTTTTGGGACAACTAGGATTTCATTTAATGACAAAGAATTAGAAGCATGTTGTGCATTTAAAGTAGAGTGACCTAAATGAGTAATAGGGAGGGACTCACCATTTCCGACGAACAGATTGTCAGCTCCAGTGTAGTCCGAATGCAGGTTCAGATTGCCTAGATCCGCAGTGACATGGTGTGAAGCACCTGAGTCGACCACCCACGAGTCCTGGAGTGCCGACGGAGACGTGCCGCCGCTGGAGTTGTAAGCCGTGTAAGCTGTCTTTGCCAAGGACTGGAACTGACGCTGGCGTTCGGCTGCACGATGGCTGGTAGGAGGATAGGCCGCGATGTTGAGCCTATTGTGACAGTTCCGCCCGCTGTGATTGGGCTTCTCACAGATGTCACATTTGAGAGGGATGGAACCGGAGCAGCGGTCAGCGTTGGAGTCATCCATCCCCGAAGTGGGCCAAGGGGCAGCGGCAGGGGCACGACCTGGTGCGCGGCGGTTGGAGTAGAATGCCATTGGCACAGCCGCATCAGAAGAGGACTCCAGAAAGCGCTGCTCCTCCTGTAGCAGCAAGCCGAGCAGTTCATTCGACGTGACCGGAGCGGTGCGCATGGCTAAGGCGGTTCGAAACACGCCATATTCAGGGCCTAGCCCATAGATGATGAAGGACACAAAGTCATTGTCGGAGACCACCGTGAGGCATTTAGCCAATGAGTCCGAGATGGCGCGCTTTTTCTCAACATAGTCAAGAATGGACAGAGAACCCTTTTGAAGCATTTGAAGTTGCTGTTTGAGATGCATTTGACGAACCTGAGTTTGTGAGTGAAACATTTGTTCGAGAATGAGCCAACATTCAGTGGTTGATGTTTCCCTAGCGACATGACCGAGCATAGGGGTTGTGAGGGTCGATCGGAGCCACAAGAGAACAAGCCAATCCTTTCTTTTCCATGACGTAAAGTCTAGGTTTGCAGTCGGTGTAGAGGTGGATTCCTTCGGCGTGGTGAACGGAGATGGAGCGTTGCCGAGGATGAGAAAATCCTCTAGTTCGTAGGTTTCCAGAGCCGAACGAACCGTGCCGTGCCAAAGGAAGTAGTTGGCGCAGTCCAAGCGAACTGCCAGGGCCGAAAACTGTAAGTTTGCCGAGGCGCCGCCGGAGGCGGTGAAGAGTATAGAGGAGGCGGAAGCATTTTGGCTGGATTGATTGTTGTCAGCCATGATGAGGGTTTATGGAGATGTGAAAACGAGGCTATACTGATACCATGTAAAAGATATGATGTGAATGGATGCTTTCATTCATCTCTGTACGTATCTATTTATATTACAAGTGCTAGTTCTAATGATAGGATTTACATGTAAGCAATCCCACTGATTAGGGAAAGTAAACTATTTCTATAAACTAGGTACAATGAATCAGGACTAGTGTTTTAAGTCTTCAATAGATTCACGTGTTCTGCAAATTCTACATTTAATAAAATGATGGGCTTTTTAGAAAATAGAAAATTATTAGTTGAACACATGACAAAATCTGATTTATCCAACATATTAGCATACAATATTTGTAAATATATATAAAAAATTCTGGTAATATACCGTATCTAATTATTGATTCAAAGAATTGTCAAAAGAAGGTTAGCACTAGCCTTTTTCTTCCTTGCAAATATGTAAAATTGGTATTCTTTATAGGTTTGAGCCTATATGGAATTGTTTTTTTTTTTTTTTGCATTTGCTTACAAATTAGTAAAATTAGTATTCTTTGTGTTATTGCCTACTGTGTAGTAATTGAAACTATAACTAAGTCATTAAAACTATTAACAAACATTCTAAGTATGCGAATTATTTTTTGCATTTGCTACTTGCACATTCTATAATTATCTTAGTGTAAATTAAAATTATAAACTAATTCATTTAAACTATTAACAAACATTTTAAATATACGAACTATTTTTTGGAATTGTTATCTGTAAATTCTATAATTATCTTAGCATAAATGAAGACATAAATTAAATCATTTAACCATTGCCAAACATTCTAAACGTACGAACCATTTTTTGCATTTGCTACTTGTAAATTCAACAATTATTTTAGCGTAAATGAAAGTATAAACTAATTCATTAAAACCATTAACAAACATTCAAAACATACAAACTATTATATCCATTCTCTACCTGTAAATTCTATAATTATCTTAGCATAAGTGAAAGTGTAAACTAAGTCATTAAAACCATTTACAAACATTCTAAACATACGAACTTTTTTTTGCATATGCTACCTTTAAGTTCTATAATGATCTTAGTATAAAAATGAAAGTATAAACTAAGTCATTAAAACTATTCACAAACATTCTAAAACATACAAACAATGTTTTTGCATCTGCTACTTGTAAGTTTTATCATTATCTTGCAGTTACTGAGAGTCTAAACTGAATCGTTAAAACTGTTAACTACTCTTTGCAGTTACTAGCTATATATAATATTAGTATGTTGCAAAATATAAAATTTCAAACAAAGTTATGATATTGATTAACAAACATTCTAAACATATGAACTAATTAATCTTTTTACTACTTGCAACTTCCATCAATATTTTGCAGAAAATGAAAGGCTAAATAAAGTCATTAAAATGATTATCAAACAATTTAAACATATGAACTATTATACGGAGTATATATTTTTTCTTCTTGTAACCTCCATCAATACATTACCGAAAATAAAAGTCTAAGTAAAATCATAAATGATTAACAAACATTTTAAACATATGAACTAATCTATATATGTGCTACTGGTAACTTCCATGAATATATTGCATGAAATGAAAGACTAACATTAAAAAGATTAGCAAACATTCTAAACATATGAACTAATATATATACTTGCTACTTGTAACAACTTGCAATATTTTGCAAAAAAATGAAAGTCTAAACAAAGTTATTAAAATGATTAACAAACATTCTAAACATATGAACTAATCTATATATTTGTTGCTTATAACTCCCATTAATATATTGCGGAAAATGATAGTCTAAATAAAGTCATTAAAATGACTAAAAACATTATAAACGTATGAGCTAATTTATATATTTGTTATAACCATAAATTCTTTTATAATGTTTTTTAAATTATAGCCTAAATTATTTAAAATTTTAATTTATTCTAAACATATAAAGTAATTTATTTATTTACTACTTATAAATTTAAAAGAAAATTCAGGACAACAAGCATAAAAGAAATGGCAGCCTAAAATATACTCCCTCTATTTCTCTAATAGTGACACACCACTTTTGGATGTTAGAATTTATGAGATGCCAAATGAGTGGATGAAATTGAATTGAAATAAATAAAAGTAAAATGAATGGATATAATAACCTTAAACTTGCCAATATGTCAATATAAAAAGAAACATCTCAAATTATAAAGTGTACCACTATTAGTGAAACGGAGGGAATATCATACAATAAAGAGACGGGTTCAGGGTATGCTTATTTAAGAGTATTTAATTATGATTATTATGGAAAATTATTAAATCAAAACACGAGAAAATAGAGAAAAATATTGAAGTCCCAACAAACTGAAAATTTGAGCCATCTTTTTAAAAAAATAAAGAAAGGACGTGAATTTTATTATTAGAAAAAAGAAAAAAGGAAAGGGAGGAAGTGGACAAGCAGCTCATGTGACTATTAAGAATTAAGGAGGGAGGACAAGCAGTTAAGCACCGACGCGCTCGTGAGGTGACGCGAAATCAAGACATACGGCCATGCATGCGTTAATATACGAATGTCCGTTCATTTTTAAGTATTTGCATATAGGACCTTGGTCTCATGGTGACAAAGTCTCATACAAGTTTTTGTATTATTAATAATAGAGAGTGGTGTCTTGCCATTGTGAAGAAAATGTACTGATATTAATATTATTGTGAAACTAAAATTGCACTTGAATTCCACAATTTACCAACATGTGATATTGGCATGACGGAGCTATGAGCGCAAGGAATTTTGCCTTTTGCTCAACAGCGAAACAAAAATTGCAGCAAAATAAGGTGTCGAAAATGAAACTACAGCATCAGTCATAGACTATTCTCGCCCTAATACGTATACAGTATTTTTTATCGTATTATTTTCAATAGGTAAATTAAAATCAATTGAGATAATTGTAGTTAGTTAATATTAGCGGAACGAATTTAGTTAATTAATCTAAATTGCGCCCGCCGCCGCCGGGCCGCCGCCCGCCGCCGCCGGACCCGGCTCGCCACGGCCTGGGCGCGAGGCGTCGCCGATCGGCTCGCCATGGCCAGGGCGCGAGCCGGCGCCGGTCCGGTCGCCGCGGCCTGGCCGCGAGCCGCCGCCGGGGCGGTCGCCACCGACAGGCCGCGCGCCGCCGCCGGTCCACTCGCCACCAGTGGACCGCGAGCCGCCGGCGGGCCGGTCGCCACCGACAGGGCGCGAGCCATCGCCGGGCCGCTCGCCGGCGTGTGGGCGCGAGCCGTGGCTCGCCGTGCGGTGGGCGCGAGCCGCGCGCGGTCCGTTCGCCAGGGCTGGGGCGCGAGCCGGACGCGCCTCGGCTCGCCGTGGGCTGGGCGCGAGCCGTGCCAGCCTGCTTCCAAAAATTGAACTGCTATAAATGAGCTCGAATTCTTACTCATTCAAAGGGCACTCGAATTCTTACTCATTCGAAGGGCACTCGAAAAATATTGCTATCCAAGACGAGCAAAAATTACCCCGAAAAGGGTGTTAGAAATTCCATGTCTTCGGAGGTAATTTTACTAATTAGCTTTCTGTCCGTAAGTAGTTGTTAAATTTAATAATTTTTGCCGTACAAATTTATGCTCGTCTTTGTGTTTTAATTTATTAACTGTTACGATGAAATTATTGCACATTTATCTCCTATGAATTTATCTCCTGTTAATAGCAGTAATGTTAATGTATGACCCATAATTATTGAAGCAGTTATTTTTATTGTTTTGTTAATTTTGTGATTTTGTTAATTATTGTACCGTTAAGTTACGTATTGTTACGTTATTTTGATATTTTAATTTGTTGAACTGTAAGAATGTTATATTAATTCTAGCCACGATGTTATTGCATTTTTTTCCCACTACATGTATGTTTTAGCTGTTAATGAGAAAGAAATTTATGCTCATCTTAGTTTTTTAATTTATGCTCATCTTAGTATTTTAATTTATTAATCGTAACGTAAAAATTATTGTAACGTTAATTTTATTTATTGTAACGTTAATTGTAATTATTGTAACGTTAATGTTGTTGTTTTGTTAATTTTGTTATTTTGTTAATTATTGTGACGTTAATGTTGTTGTTTTGTTAATTTTGTTATTTTGTTAATTATTGTAACGTTAATTTACATTTTTTTACGTTAATTTTGATATTGTAATTGGTATAGCAGTTGAGTGTAACTAATTACTTGATGTTTATTGCTGTTTAAGGATGACAATCAGTCATGTGAAGCTGCTGCAGGGCGGAACAGATACTCTCCATTTGCCACCTCAGCTGTGTTCCCAGACGTTGCCGAGGCTTACTCCTACCTGCAACGGATTGCTCAGCAGGTGGGATTTGAACTTGTGACGGGGTCCTACAAACAGAATAGGAATGGTCCCCTGAGGTTATATTGCATTTGCAATCGGGGCCGAAAGGATAAGGATGTAGATACGAGCGAATCTGATGTAGTCCGACGGAGTAGCAGCTCGACCAGCAGTTGTGGCTGCCCGTTCGCGATTGTCTTGAAACAGAGCATCATGGGGAATGGTTGGAATGTAGTGTCGTGCAAGGATCCTAGACGAGGGATGCACAACCACCCTTTCTCAGTGTACCCCGAGGGTCATAGACAGAGCAGCAAGCTCCATGCGGACGCGAAGCAAATGATCAGAGACTTGACAGATTCAGAAACTGCCCCAAGGCATATCAATGCCAGCCTCAGTAATTCGTTTCCGGACCTGCATCAGAACATTAGGCAGGTGTACAATGAGAGGTCAGCATATGCAACAGAAAGGCGAGGCGGGCGCAACACAGCGGAGAATTGTTTGCATCTGGCCACCGCGAAAGGGTATGTCACTAGTCACCGCTCAGCAGGTGATGGTACTTTGACTCATTTATTCATGGCCAATCCCGATGCTGTTGTGGCATTTTGCACGTTTCCGTGGGTGGTGGCCATCGACTCAACGTACAAGACCAATCGCTACGGCATGCCATTCGTTGAGATGGTTGGGATGTCCCCTTGCAACACAAACTTCCTGATTGCCTACGCAATTGTCGTTGACGAAACGGCAGATACCTATGAGTGGGTGCTGAACGCGCTGAAGAACTTGCTTGTGGATGGACCGTTCCCTGAGGTTGTGGTCACCGATCGGGAGATGGGACTGATTAGGCCACTTCGGACTGTGTTTCCGGAATCGAACCATTTGCTCTGCACCTGGCATATTAACAAGGATGTGGAGGCACGTGTTACTGTGCTGACAGGGAATAAGAGGAACGGGGCAGCGTTCAAGAATGGTGCATGGTTCCGAGTTTGCAATGCGTCCACCGTTCCAGAGTACGAAACCGCCTTGGTGGATATGAGGACTGGATGGTCTTGGAACGAGGCTGTTGTTAGTTACGCTGAGACGATGTGGCTCACCCCCCATAAGGAGAAATTTGTGAGGGCATGGACGAACAGATTTCTGCATTTCGGGAACACAACTACATGCAGGGTCGAAAGTGCACACTCGTCATTGAAAGGGTGGTTACATACGTCGACTGGTTCGCTGGACACGGTATGGAGGCGTGTCGACCTGCAGATAGCCCAGCAGATTACTATGATCAAAATCGGCCTGGAGAAATCAAGAACTGTCGTTGGAAGATTGCACCGTAGGGCCCTTTTCAGCAACTTGATCAACAATGTGTCCAAATACTGTCTGGATAAATTGACGGTCGAGTCCGGGAGGATTGATGCACTCGGAGCACAGGTATATGCTTACTGTGGATGTGTGCTGTGCTCGACACACGGAATACCGTGTGCATGCATCATGGCAGGGGCAGTTGCTGAAGGAATCCCCTTGTACTTGGACGACATTCATCCGCTATTCAAGAGCCTGGCATTGGGTGATCACGTGCGGAGCACGGACAACATTGCGAGGGCCGAACAAGATCAGTCGCGGTTCAACACTCTGTTGGAGGAGCTGGCACGCAGCGACCCTTCGGTCCGCCGACGAGTTTCATCCTATATAGATGCGCAGTTGCGTCCGGAGGAGAGCGGCATTGGCGAGCCGGACAATTGCACCAGTGCACGTGGGAGACCAAGCGAGCAGGTCCCCCGATCAAGATTAACCCGGCGTTCACCGAGCTACCACGAGCACGTGAACAGGCGATACGAGAGTAGTTCACGGTCCCCGGGGCGTGCTTCAGGGAGCGGTCGCCGGCACGGTGAGTACAAGCACCATTCTTCCTAATGAACGCCTCCTGCACAAGATATTTATCTTAATGTGTTCTCCTGCAGCGACATTCCCGCTCCTCGAAAGTGTCCCCCACATTGTCCGGCGCTACATCGAAGGCTGGAATGATGTCGCGAGTGATGGAAACTGTGGCTTCAGATGCGTTGCTGATGCGTTCCACGTAGACGGTGAAGGTGAATGGTCTACAGCGCGTCGGGCGGTATTTAACGAGATATCAACTCATTGGCCTGACTATGTTCCCATATACGGTTCGCGGAATGACGTTGAACTCGCCAGAGCCCGTATACACCACACCAGCGGTCCATGTGGTCCGGAGCATTGGTTTACGGTCATTGCAGACATGTTTCCTGTGGCCACCTACTACAACGCGGTTGTAGTTCTATATTACATTTTAGAGAATGGGTCGGCGGACCATTGCTGTACAGTCCTTCCACTGAGGGCAGGCGGGGGCGAGGATGGAACAAGTAGGGAGCTACACATTGTATACGTTCGCAGTGCAAGCCATTTCGTCCGGGTACACGTGAAGGAAAACTGTCCCATGCCCCCCGTGGTTAATATGTGGACCACGTTGAGGAAGGCTGATGTCGTAGGTTGGGAGTTACCCTTTCGTAGGAGGCTAAGGGCTTGGAGAAGAGCATACTCTCAGAGTAATTAACTGTTGTAAATCGCCAGAAACATTTTGGCATGTACGCAACCGTTACAGTTACTATCGAAGCATGGAGTAATTATTTTGATAGCATTACTGTTGCAAAAATCGATGACTTATGTATTTGATATGCACAAACAGTTACCGATTACATAAATGAGCAAACTATGGCAAAACTGTGGGTTCATACATAAGCAAACGTCCGACTACGGAATGGGGCCATAACCGAGCCTGCGGTACTCATCGCGACGACTGACAAAAGTCGTCATCAACTGCCTCACGCGGGGGTCGGCGGCGAGTCCATCAACGGTCGCCGAGTCAAACGGATCCAGGTCGCCCATCATGTCACTCAGCATCTGTTGCACAGGAAACAGAGTTTACAATAACGAAACAGTAAACTGTAATAGAATTACTCGAAGCAAACAGTACGGGAAAACTTACCGATAACTGATGATGTATCTTGTCCGGTCCACTCGCGGCAGCATGTACAGGATTTGCGATCAATGGGTGCGAATGGGTCGCGTACCAGCCCTCGTAATCCATGGTACACTCTGATTGGCTCGTGGCTATCGGGAACGCCGCAAGCTGATCGTTGTGCCAACTGTGTGCCATCTCCCATAGGGTCAACTGCAGCCTCCCTGGGTAGGTCACTGAATAGCCGGCTGGATCAGCCGGGCGGGAACAAGGCTCGGGCGCAATTGCAAGACCCCGCGATATACCCTGTAGGAGACCGAACTGCCGCACAACGTGATCTGGCATGTACGCCTCCATTGCGTCGAGGTGTCGAATCACGCCGCGGTAGTGAGTCCTCCCCCCCGCAGCCCTAACCACGTCCACTCCATATGGCAACCAATCCACCTGCAAAAAGTTTCACAGACATGTTACGTTTCTATGGAATCCGATCTATCTACTACTGTCAGAATAAGAGTAAAAGCATGGAATTCATACCTGGTCGGGCTGTAAGGCATCCAACTGTCGCCTGATGGCACCGAGCCTCCCCGTACCCCTCCCCGATCTATCCCCTGTGTGCCACCGACTGGCGCGACCCGGAAGAGCTGGCAACGTACTCGGTCCCGGCCGAAACATCGGAAAGTACTCGTATATCCATGCTTGAAGCAGCGTGCAACATCCGCATAGGCCGTGCGCCTTGGACCGGGACGCAATTCCCAACTGCAGATACAAACTGGCCAACGTCGCCGAGCCCCACGACAACTGCGAATCAAGCAGGGGTAGAAGGTTTGCTCTAACCTTATTCCCAGTTTTATCCACAAAAAGCGTGGATGAAAACAGGGTCAGCATGTAGCACATAAATTGGAAGTTCTGGCTCTGCCCCGCCGCTACACACCTCGCCATCAACGATTGGGCATCTATGTTACCCCCGTTCCAGTCTTCCGCGACAAAGGACTCCACGTCTTTCCCAAACAGTTCAGCGCACGCTTCCTCAATAGTCTCCGCCGAAATGGTATTCGCAACAGCGCCACCATCGATGGGAATGCCAAGAATCATCTCAACGTCATGCATCAAGATGGTCATCTCCCCAAACGGCATGTGAAACGTGTTCGTGTCCGGCTGCCACCTCTCGACAAAAGCGGATATCAGTGCCATGTCAAGGAACTGGAACATAATCGCAGGCAGGTGGCCCAACCCGGTCGCATGTATCCGGGCCTGTGCAACATCGCTCAGTTCGGGGAGCGTGTCGACTAGCTGCTTGCATAGCGGCGACCGAGCATGGCATCTCAACACACCTCGCTCTATACCATTCCAAACGTCAAGCGCGACGTGTCCTCCGAAGCTTGGTATGACGAGGTCATCCTGCGGGCCACCAGCCATCGGTCCCCGCACTAGCCACGTCTCATCGGCGGGCCGCTTCCTCCTATTCCTCGGTGCCATTCCGGTGCTAGGCTCACCGGCATTGCACGATCCACCAGAAGACTGTGCGAATTGACCAGCTCTGTTCCTCACGGTGTGCCTGGCTCCAGCTTCAGCATAACGTTCGATCCCGACATCCAATGGAACACTCGAACCAGGTTGGCCCACCGGGGGGACATCTGCCGGCAGGTCATAATTCATCTGCCAATCACTATCATGACGGATACCACCGGACGCGAGGATGTTAATCTCCGGACCGTCCCATGTCGGCATGGGATCGAATGCACGAACGCTCGGTGGAGAAGGCTGCTCCGCTCCTACATCACACTCCCGCGGGCGAGGCGACGGTTCATCCTCGACCACGCGGCCTCTAGCCTGTCTCGCCGAGGCACTAACACCTCTTCGTCGTATGGAACGACCATGACCGTCAGGTTGACCAGCAGTGCTCATCTACGACACAAGATATGTAATTAGTATAACAACAAGTGAATCAAACTGATATGATAAGATAAATTAACATACATTTCAACAACGTGTGAACTAATATTTTCGAACAGTGCATCAACGAACTGGAACATTTTTTTTAGTTACAAATTGGAGATTACATAACTAAATAATCTTATTTTCTTACCACATCGCACTATTATTAACATTCAAGGAAACAATAGTTAAAACATATCGTAACAGTTTACTACACAATTGTTTACATCGGATTACTAAAGTTTATTTACATAGAACTATATTCTATTATGTCACATAACTAAATAATTTCCAAAAAACACAATTCCTAAACAATAATTTCTGAATAATTTCTATTACGGCACATAACTAAATAATTTCTAAATTACCCAATTTCTAAAAAATACAATTTCTAAAACAATATGTCCAAATTTAAACTAAGTAATTTCTACAAAACACAATTTCTTCGTTTTAATTCCAATTACGTCACATACCTAAATAATTTCTAAATTGCCCAATTTCTACAAAATACAATTTCTAAACCATTATGTCCACATTTAAACTAAGTAATTTCTACAAAACACAATTTCTTCGTTTCAATTCCAATTATGTCACATAACTAAATAATTTCTAAATAACCCAATATCTAAAAAATACAATTTCTAAAATATTATGTCCGAATTTAAACTAAGTAATTTCTACAAAACACAATTTCTTTGTTTTAATTCCAATTATGTCACATAACTAAATAATTTCTAAATAACCCAATATCTAAAAAATACAATTTCTAAATAAATTCTATTATGTCACATAACTAAATAATTTCTAAATAACCCAATTTCTAAAAAAAACAATTCCTAAAATATTATGTCCAAATTTAAACTAAGTAATTTACACAGAACACAATTTTTCGTTTTAATTCCAACTATGTCACATACCTAAATAATTTCCAGAACAACACAAATTCTAAACAAATAATTCCTAAGTAATTTCTATTATGTCACATAACTAAATAATTTCTAAAAAACCCAACTTCTAAAAAATACAATTTCTAAAATATTATGGCCAAATTTAAACAAAATAATTACTAAAAAACACAATAAGCTTCCAATTATGTCATCACGTCCAATTATGTCATTATGTCATTAATTCCACATATGTCACATAGCTAAACAATTTCCAAAGAAGCACAATTTCTAAAAAATCGTTTCTCAATAACTTCTATTATGTCACATAACTAAAATCCTAACAATTCCGACAAGCTCAACAAAATTCTAACAATTCCGACAAGTTCAACAAAATTCGAATAGATCGGGCAACGATTCCCACGAAAAGAAAAAAAAAATTTCTCAAAAACTTACATTTTCCGGCGGGATTCCGGCGGCGGGCGGCGGCGGGCGGCGGTCGGGAATGGAGAGAGGGGAGGGAGAGGTAAGTGGAGAGAGGGAAGGAGGAGAGAAAATGGAGAGGGGGAGAAAAAAGGGAGAGGGGGAGGGGGTATTTATAGGGGTTTTGGGTTTTTTAAATTTTTTATTATTCTTTTTTCTTTTTTTTTAAAATTCAAAATTCTTTTCTTTTAATTCAAAATACGTGTATTTATACGTATTAGGGCGAGGATAGTAAAATACAGGGCGGGATATAGCAACACCCTCATATATCTTATACTCACGAAATCGTACAAATAAATTATGTATTACTTGATTCTATAAAGCATCATGATTGGAAAGGTTCTAGTACTCTAAGGATTAACAAAGCACTCAAACAGGAAGCATAACTCGTCCATTTCTTGCAACGTTTCCTCCTCCTCTGTTCCTAACTCTGCTTCTTTCTGCTCCGACACTACCGGAAATGGTCCGAACTAACCATGCCCAAAATGATCGGATACCAGAATCTGCCCAAAATGATCGGATACCAGAATCTGCAAGCAACTGCGACACCGAAAATGCAAGGGAAGCCGAGATCAGCACCGGCTTTAGATAGTCAGGAAAAAGGAGGCTCGAAACGGACGACAAAAACAGGGCACCGAACATAACCGATGAATGCATCAGTTTGGCACCGTGCGAGAAACAGTAGAGTAGGAAGCTGAGGAGAGCGAGAAAAGTGGTTTTAGGATAGGTTTCGAACGGGGAATGTTGGTTCCCCTGAAACTTTACCTGGAGAAAGCTGAGCAACCCGGTCGCCGCCAATGCAAAAATCGTCTGCCACGAGGGCATGACGGTGGTTGCAATGGGGGCGAAGACCGGGCGATCTAATTGCTGGATTGCGAAAATTGGGTTGTTGATCTGAAAGTTGAAGTTGAACACAGTATTATGAGCTCTTTCTTCGGTGACCGCCTCCATGTTCAGCAATGTCGAATGTGAGAAATGAGAATGAATTTGTTTGGTTTATAGCTAGGGTATTACTATATCTCGCCCTGTATTTTACTATTCTCGCCCTAATACGTATAAATACACGTATTTTGAATTAAAATAAAATAATTTTTAATTTAAAGAAAACAGAAAAAAGAAATAAAAAATATTAAAAACCCTAAAAAAATCTATAAATACCCCTCCCCCCTCCCTCTCTCCTTCCCTCTCCCATTCCTTCCCTCTCCCACTTCC
>CM075071.1:81526561-81554857 GCA_037428765.1 Rubia yunnanensis | reverse complement strand
TAGGTTTTTGTGTCATTGTGCTGTGATTTTTGATGAATTGGTGATGTTGTTACTACAAGGTGAGTTTTTATACTAGAGGGAACGTTTTGAAGTGATCTTTACATATGTGAACCGTTTCGTGTAGTGAACGGATCAAATTCTTGTGGAAAGGTTCATTTTTAATTACTTCAATATTTATGGATTGGATCTGGTTCAGTGGTAATTCACACTCTCTATGATAGAGAGGACAAGGTTCAAACCACGCTCTTGTCAAGAATGGTGAATATAGAGCAATTTCTTGAAAGGGATTAACCAGTGTTATAGGACAGTGTCCAATCTATTAGTGGTCGATAAAGGTCATATTATGATAGCTCCAATTTTGATGGCGGTAATTTTCCACTCTACAGGATCAATGAAATTGAGATTGTGGTGGTTCCAATTTTAATGACGGCGGTCAATTGATGATTCAGTGTTTGGTATTGACAAGCGTGGTTACCTATTAAATTGATATGTAATTTGGTTGGGTTAAAGTAACTATTTAAAAAGGAATATTACTTCATGAGTATTAATTTTTGCGTAATTTTATCCAATTTATGTGAGCACAAAAACAACACATAGTTGTAGTGTATTATGTATACTATTATTGTGTGCGAACCTAACTCAATAACAGCTATATTAGTAGTACTCAAATATTGAGTATGGTAAACTAGTTAACTAAAGTTGGCTACAAAAACCAATTTTTAGCAAAGAATGAGTATAGTAAATATTCTTGTTGTACAAAGTAGTTATAATAATGGGTTATTGCTCGTAAACATGCGCAAACTTTAGTGCTAAAAAGAGGTAATATTCGCAAATATTCCTTCAATGGTTCCCAGTTTCGCCATATAACTTAATTTAGTTCATGAATTTGGTGATGCCTTTCTACACGATTCTTCTGTCCCATATTCTACTTTCTGAATGTCTATATGAAATGCATAATAGTTAATTTTGTAGTACATATCGCACGCGGAAAGCTATCTATGGTTTTAAACAAGCTCCTCGTACTTGATGTACATTTTGATCAGATCTTCATCTCCGTTCACCAGTTTAAGGAGACTTATAGTTGCAATTGGTATGAGAATCAGAATCAGGGTAAGACTTAGAGACATTGTGCTGTGATTATTGATGAATTAGGTTTGATTCCTCTACAAGTTGAGTTTTTATACATGTGGATGTGGGCACGGCTACAAAATGAACTTAACGTAACACTTTTAAAATATCACATTAGGTATTAAAGGTGTTAAGTTGGATATATTGTAACACATTTACAAGTATTGCCTTTAAGTGATATTACATTAGATCTAACGTAATGTTTTTTAAGATTTAGGTTTTATTTTTCAAAAATTCAAATAAGACTTTATAAGTTAATTGTAATATTTTAATAAGTGTTGTTGGAAAAATGTTACTTTAACTCTAATCTGCAGTAGTGGGATAACGTGCTAACTTGACTCAATAACTACTGGTTTTGTTTGTTTACATTAGTAGTACTCAAATATTGAGTATGATAAACCAGTTAATTACATTTGCGAACAAAAACCAATTTATAGCAACGGAATGAATATAGTAATTGTTTTTGTTGTACAAAAGTCGTGCAAACGTTGTGATGAAAATAATGGTAATGATCTATTTTTATTCATGACCCTCAGGGTTCATTATATAGTAGTATAAAATATCTATGCAAGCTAGGAAAAGAAAACATAATCTAATTATAATTACAAGTAATATTTATATTCCTTAGCACCCTCCCTCAAGTTGGAGCATGGGGATCAGAAATGCCCAACCAGCCAAGTAATGAATGGAATTGGTTACGTCCGAGAGCTTTGGTAAACAAGTCCGCAGGTTGATCTGTAGTGCGGATATGATGAGTAACTATAGTACCAGACTGCACAAGATCCCAGACAAAATGACAATCAACTTCAATATGCTTCGTACGTTCATGGAACACTGGATTTGCTGCAATATGAAGAGAAGATTGACTGTCACAAAACAAATGCATAGGAGCAGTATGCGCGACCCCTAAGTCTTTCAGTAAAGACCTAAGCCATAACAACTCACAACAGATAACAGCCATAGCACGATACTCCGCTTCAGCAGAAGACCGAGAAATTGTAGGATGTTTCTTGGTCTTCCAAGAAACAGGAGAATCACCAATCATCACAAAGTGACCGGAAAGAGAACGCCGAGTAATAGGGCAAGCAACCCAATCAGAATCACAGTAAGCGGTCAACTGTAACGCACTACGGGAAGAGAGAAATAAACCCTGACCCGGATGGCTCTTCAAGTAGTGCAACACACGAACTGCAGCTTGCCAGCGAGAAACACAAGGGGACTTCATGAATTGAGCAAGTGTGTGAACCAAATAGTTAAGCTCAGGACGTGTGATGGTAAGGTATATCAGGTGCCCAACCAGACGCCTGTACTGCTCAGGATCATGGTAAAATGGGCCATCAACACGTGCCAGACCGTGTTGCTGCTCCATCGAAAAGTCAGTTAGTTTAGAGGAAGACAAACGTGTATAGGATAAAATGTCCAAGGCATATTTCCTTTGCGAAAGAAACATCCTCTCCTGTCCTCTAGAAATCTCTATGCCCGAGAAATACTTAAGTAAACCAAGATCTTTCATGTGGAAACAAAAACTCAAGTATTTCTTGAACTCAGAGATAAGCGCAGGATAACTTCCAGCAATGACCAAATCATCCACTTAAACCAGAACATGCAAAGAAACCGATCCACGGGAAAAGACAAACAAAGAGTAATCTACCTTACTCTGAACAAACCAAATGCTCGTAAAGCCTGAGCCAATTTGGAAAACCAATTTCTAGGAGCCTGGCAAAGACCGTAAAGAGATTTCTGAAGGCGACATACCTTACCATGGGGAGCGGCATAGCCTGGTGGGGGTCGCATAAAAAACTCTTCGTGCAAATCACCATGCAGGAAAGCATTATGGACATCCATCTAATGCAGTTCCCGACCACGAATGACAGCAATAGATAAGAATAGGCGAACAGAACTCATCTTCGCAACAGGAGCAAATGTCTCAGTATAATCAATTCCTTTAACCTGGCGATTCCCAAGAACCACGAGGCATGCCTTATGATGTTCAATAGTACCATCTGACCGTAACTTCGTCTGGTAGACCCATTTGCACCCAATCGCCTTCTTATTCGAGGGCAGAGGAGCCAATGTCCATGTCTGATTTCGCTCTAGCGCAGTAAGTTCTTCAGTCATAGCATTTCACCAATGAGAATGCTGGGAAGCCTCAGAATAAGTAGTGGAATCTGCAATAGATGTTACTGCACCCAAAAATCTAGAATGCATACTAGAAAAATTATCACAATTTACATAATCAGTAAGGGGATAGAGAACACTTGAGGAAAGTGACGATGCATGAGTGAACGGAGACGTAAGGAGGGGGTCTTCAGTAGTAAGAGCACAAGCATGATCATCACAATCATAATCTGCCAAGTAAGGATGCGGTCGGCGAACACGAATACTTTGTCTGACATGCGAAAACTCGACAGCGGAACCATCCAGAGATGGAGATACGGCAAAAGGAGATGTCGGCAATGACTGCTCGGCAGCGGCCGATGGGGATTGACTAATGGCAGCCGACGGTGACTGACTGGTGGCGACCGGCTTGACTGACTGGTGGCCGCCGGCGGCAACTGACTAGCGGCGAAAGGCAGCGACGGACCGGCAATGGCCTGCGGCGACTGACCAGCTGTGACCAACGGCAACTGACCGGCGGTGGACGGTGGAGATTGACAGGCAGTGGCCGGCGGCGGGGGTGGCAACTGACCATTGACAACTAACGGCGATGGGCTGACGTCGTCCGGCGGTGACTGGCCAGTGGTGAATGGCGAAATGAAAATTCCATGCGACTCTGGCAGTGAGCTGGAAGAGATCGACGGTGATGTGGTGGCACCGCCGGGTTTTCCTGAAAGGGCCGAAGATGGAGTAGCAGAATACGGGAACTGGTCTTCAAAAAAATCAGCATCCCGACTGGTAAAGATCACACGGGATTCTAAGTCGAAAAGACGATAGCCTTTCTTTCCGACAGGATAACCAAGAAACAGATACCACCGACTTCTTGGGGCAAACTTGTCACGATATCTAGGAACATAAGCAGCAAAACACAAGCATCCAAAAACTCTTAATGATGAGTAATTTGGAGCTTTCCCATAAAGCAACTCAAAGGGAGTACGACAATGGAGATGCTGTGTTGGTGTTCGGTTAATCAAGTAAGCAGCAGTAAGAACACATTCTCCCCAAAACTCAATAGGAAGACTGCCTTGAAATCGTAAAGCACGCGCCATGTTGAGTAAATGGTGATGCTTTCTTTCAACTCGACCATTCTGTTGCGGTGTGTCAACCATAGATGTGTCAAAGATGATCTCAGATGCAGCAAAATGAGATCGCAAAGGCAGAAATTCAGTCCCATTATCAGCCCGAACACGGTGTATGGTTCGGCCCCACTAGTTCTTCACTAAGGCACTAAATTCTAAAAATCTAGAGGCTCTACTGGTTCTTGGCTGACGGTGTAATATTTATATTCCTTAACACGTTGTACAAAGTAATAGGTGATTTATTGGACACATAGTAGCACATGATTCGCCCTGCATCTGCACATACAATAATTCTGCACTTAGAATTTGTTTTTATTCATATACACGTTTTTTTAGGAAAAGTGAATAATTCTTCGAAACATGGCATCACATAATCCACACTCACCTACACATATTATAATTATATATACAAAATTTTCTATTTGATTATTAATTCATTAATGCTATTGTTGCTACTAAGATGTATGAGATTAATATATAAGGTTGGGTTTTTTTTTATAATTGTGAGTATCTTATAAATTGTTACGAATAACATTAATCTTGTTTGTTGAAATTGACCTCCACCACGGCTCCCTTCTTCAAGCTCTCGATCTCTAATTGTGTTGCATGCTCCATATGTCTTATGACAAGACAATATTTGGATGTATGTAATTTGTAATCCATAAATATGAATCTACACGATATTACTGTAATTTACAATTATTTGCATATGGAATCACTGATAATAATTAGAACAATAATCTTATTAAAACTATTTTTGACATTTTAAAACTAAAATTCAAAATGAAATTGAATTATTGAATACATGACTTGCCTCACGCCTGCACATAAAATTAATAATTCTGCACAAACAAAAATTTTAGAATATTTTTTGATTAATTAGTACTATTATATCTATTACAATGGGATTAATAGGTGAAAAGGATCATATTTAATTAGTCTATACATTTCACATAATGTTGCACAATTAAAGTATGCACAAAATTTGCACATGCATAAATTTTGTGTATACTATTGTCATGTGCATGCATGCACTGGGGTTGTACATTTTCTTTTATAGAATTACAAAGAAAAATCATCTATTTTTAATGGTTATCGTAATATTGAAATGTTCGTCTATTTATAAAGAGCTATAGCATTCGTTCACTTTTCTGGATTCATGTTTTTTTAATATTTTGAATAACTTTACTTGTTTTTTCAGGAACTGAACGTGGATGACTATTTTGTGGAGGATCCTGATGTGATAGTGCAGGAGGCGCTTATATGCTTTCCATCATTTTAGAGAGAAATGAATGATTTATTGGAAATGAAAAATTATGAAATAGTGAGTGATTTATTAGACACATAAGAGCACCTCATTCGCCCAACACATGTACATACAATATTTTTGCACTTACAAAATTTTCTTTTTATGATACAAAAGAAAATTGTTGGGAAATTAGTAAGAACGAAACACAAATTTTAAAAGAAAGCATATAAGAACGAAACAAAAAATTTAATTAATGTGGCTTACCAATTTTGATACGGCCACAAACAGACACAAATTTATTATCACCCAATAAGAATTTACTTAATATAGACTTAGAAATGGTGAATTTTAGGCCATAACGGATGTCTTCAAACGTAGTTGTAAAAGCGTTGCAATAGGTTCAACTTAGTATTATTAGCACCTATTGCAACACTTTTACAAGTATTACCTTAGGTGATGTTGCATTAGATCTAACCAAACACTTTTCAAATTTTAGTTAATACTTTTCAAAATTTATGTAACACTTTTCAAAAGTTTAACCCTTACAGTAACAGTTTTAATAAGTGTTGCATGAAAAGTGTTACGATAGCCCTCTTTTATAGTTGTGACAATACTTACAACTATGAACCAAGCGTAAGACAGTGGTCATAAAAAAAATATTAGTGTTATTTATAATTCTCGCAAAACAACAATATCATCTGGTTACTATATAAAAGAAATACTCTGAAACCACACGCTTGTGTCAACCGTCGTCTGGGGCATTTGGTCATTTCGCATGCCTGCCTAACGTGTGCCTCTGCACGTGCTCTCAAGTGGCCGCCCAAAATGATGTCATTTTAGGCATCATTTTTGTCATTTTGTGCATCCCCTTGTTCAAAAGTTGCGGCACCGCCATGTGTGCGTGCAGGTGCTGCCAGCTGGCTGCCCAAAACGACGTCATTTTGGGCACCCATTAGAGGGGTACCCATTCGAGAGGTACCCTTTCGCGAGGTACCCATATGAGACGTACCCATTCGAGGTTCAAGAGGTGAAGGTTCCAGTGGAGTTTTGAGAGGTGAGAATTTGAGTGGGGGGGTTTAAGAGGTAATGGTTCGAGAGTTACTGATTCGATAGCTGAAGGTTCAGGTGGAGAGTGGGGGGGTTCGAGAGGTAGCAATTCGAGAGGTGAAGGTTTAAGTTTACAGGGTTCAGGTATAGGGATTCGAGAGGTAAGGATTCGAGATGTGAAGGATCCAGGGGGGATTCGAGAGGTTAGAGTTCAAGAGGTACCCATTTCGAGAGGTACACATTCGAGAGGTGAACTTTTAGGCGAGGGGTTCCGTTGGATGGGTTCTAGAGGTACCGATTCGAGAGGTTACATCCGACAGGTACCCATTTGAGAGGTGAAGTTTCAGGTGAAGGGGTTCCACTGCATGGGTTCGAGAGGTGAACTTTCAGGTAGACGAGTTCCATTGGATGTGTTCGAGAGGTACCCATTCGAGAGGTGAACTTTCAAGTGGAAGGGTTCTGTTGGATCCATTCGAGAGGTATCCATTCGAGAGATACCCATTCGAGAGGTGAACTTACAGGTGGACGAGTTTCTTCGGATTGGTTCGAGAGGTACCATTTCGAGAGGTGAACTTTCAGGCGGAGGGAATCCATTGGATGGGTTCAAGAGGTACACATTCGAGAGGTATGCATTCGAAAGGTACCGTTTGGGAGATACCCATTTGAGAGGTGAACTTTTAGGTGGAGGAGTTCCGTTGGATGTGTTCGAGAGGTACTCATTCGAGAGGTGAACTTCCAGGTGGAGGTGTTCTATTGGATGGGTTCTAGATGTACCGATTCAAGAGGTTCCATTTGAGAGACACCCATGCGAGAGGTGAAGTTTCAGGTGGAGGAGTTCCGTTAGATCCATTCGATATGTACCCATTCGAGATGTGTAGTTTTAGGTGGAGGGGTTCCATTGGATGGGTTCGAGGGTACCCATTCGAGAGGTGAACTTCCAGGTGGAGGTGTTCCATTGGATGAGTTCTAGAGATACCGATTTGAGAGGCGCCCACTCAAGGGGTCCCTATTCGAGAGGTGAAGTTTCAGGTGGAGGAGTTCCATTGGATCCATTCGAGAGGTATGCATTCGAGAGGTGAAGTATCAGGTGGGGGGTTCCATCGAATCCAATCGAGAAGTACCCATTCGAGAGATGTAGTTTCAGGCCGAGAGGTACCATTCGAGAGGTACACATTCGAGAGGTACCTATTTGAGAGGTACCCATTCAAGAGGTTCCCATTCGAGCGGTGAAGTTTCAGGTAGAGGGGTTCCGTTGGATCCATTCGAGATGTGCCAATTTGAGACGTGTAGTTTCAGGTTGAGAGGTACCATTCGAGAGGTACACATTTGAGAGTGCCCACCCGAGAGGTACCCATTTGAGAGGTGCCCATTCGAGCGGTGAATTTTTAGGTTGAGGGGTTCCATTGGATCCATTCAAGATGTGCCCATTCGAGACGTGTAGTTTCAGGTGGAGGCGTTCCATTAGATGGGTCCTAGAGATACCGATTCGAGAGGTGGTCACTCAAGAGGTCCCCATTCGAGAGTTGAACTTTTAGGTGGAGGAGTTCCATTGGATGTATTCGAGAGGTACCCATTCGAGAGGTACCTATTCGAGAGGTGAAGTTTCAAGTGGAGGGATTCCGTTGGATCCATTTGAGATGTACCTATTCGAGAGGTGTAGTTTCAGGTGCCAATGAATGGGTTCGAGAGGCACCCATTCAGGGGTATAGTGGTCATTTCATAGGCCTACCTATCATGTTCCCCTGCAAGTGCTCTCAAGTGGCCGCCCAAAATGACATCATTTTGGGCACCGCTATTGTCATTTTGTCCATCCTATTTTTCAAACACTGCGCCGCCGCCATGTGCATCTGTAGGTGTTGCCAGGTGGCTGTCCAAAATGACATCATTTTGGGTACCCATTGGAGGGGTACCCATTCGAGACGTACCCATTCGAGGTTCGGCAGGTGAAGATTCCAGTGGAGATTTGAGAGGTGAGAATTTGAGTGGGAGGGGGGGGGTTCGAGAGGTAATGGTTTGAGAGTTACCGATTCGATAGTTGAAGGCTCAGGTGGAGATGGTCAAGAGGTGAAGGTTCAGTTGAAGAGGTTCAAGTGGAGGGGTTCCTTTGGAGGGGCTCGAAAGGTACCCATTCGAGAGGTGAAGGTTCAAGTGGAGAGGGTTCAAGTGGAGGGGTTCGAGAGGCAGCAATTCGAGAGGTGAAGCTTCAATTTTAGGGGATTCAGGTGTAGGGGTTCAAGATGTGAAGGCCCCCAGGGGGATTCGAGAGGTTAGAGTTTGAGAGGTACCAATTTCGAGAGGTACGCATTCGAGGGGTTCCATTTCAAGAGGTGGAGGGGTTCCATTGGATAGGTTCTAGAGGTACCAATTCGAGAGGTTCCATTCCATAGGTACCCATTTGAGAGGTGAAGTCTCAGGTGGAGGGGTTCCATTGGATGGGTTCATCGAAGGGTTCAGTATAAGGTTCACCGATTCGAGAGGTGAAAGTTCAGGTGGAGGGGTTCGTGAGGTACCCATTCGAGCGGTGAAGGTTCAGGTCGAGAGGGTTCCATTGGATGGATTCAAGAGGTAAGGATTCGAGATGTGAGTTCCATTGAAGGTTCGAGAGGTGAAGGCTCCAGTGGAGATTCGAGAGGTGAGAGTTCGAGTAGAGGATTTCAAGAGTTAATGGTTCGAGAACTACCGATTCGATAGGTAAATGTCCAGGTGGAGGGGTTCGTGAGCTACCGATTTGAGAGGTGAAGGTTCAAGTGGAGAGGGTTCAATTGGAGGGGTTCGAGAGGTACCCATTCGATCGGTGAAGGTTCTGGTCAAAAGGGTTCCTTTGGATGGGTTCGAGAGGTAAGGATTCGAGATGTGAGAGTTCCATTGGAAGTTTGAGAGGTGAAGGATCCAGTGGAGATTCGAGCGGTGAGAGTTTGAGTGGAGGGTTTCAAGAGTTAATTGTTCGAGAGTTACCAATTCGATAGGTGATGTTTCAGGTGGAGGGGTTCGAGAGATACCGATTTGAGAGGTGAAGGTTCAGGTGGAGAGGGTTCAATTGGAGGGGTTCGAGAGGTACCCATTCGAGTGGTGAAGGTTCAGGTCGAAAGGGTTCCATTGGATGGGTTCCAGAGGTAAGGATTCAAGATGTGAGAGTTCCGTTGGAGGTTTGAGAGGTGAAGGCTCCAGTGGAGATTCGAGAGGTGAGAGTTCGAGTGGAGGGTTTCGAGAGTTAATGGTTTGAGAGGTACCGATTCGATAGGTGAAGGTTCAGGTGGAGGGGTTCGAGAGGTACCAATTCGAGAGGTGAAGGTTCAGGTGAGGAGGGTTCAATTGGAGGGGCTCGAGAGGTACCCGTTCAAGCGGTGAAGGTTCAGGTCAAGAGGGTTCCATTGGATGGGTTCGAGAGGTAAGGATGCGAGATGTGAGAGGTCCATTGGAGGTTCGAGAGGTGAAGGCTCCAGTGGAGATTCGAGAGGTGAGAGTTCGAGTGGAGGGTTTCGAGAGTTAATGGTTCGAGTGTTACCGATTCAATAGGTGAATGTTCAGGTGGAGGGGTTCGAGAGATACTGATTCGGGAGGTGAAGGTTCAGGTGGAGATGACTCAATTGGAGGGGTTCGAGATACCCATTCGAGCAGTGAAGGTTCTGTTGGAGAAGGTGAAATGAAGTCGTTTTAGCCATTCAACAATTCGAGAGGTGAAGGTTCTAGTTGAGAGGTTCGAGGGGTACATATTGTAAACTATCGTTATGTGCATGCGCTGTACTCGCACTTCCTTGATAACCTAACTAAATAGCAACTGGTTTTGTTTGTCTACATTAGTAGCACTCAAATGTTGGGCATTGTAAGGTAGCTAATTACATTTACTAAAATAACAAAAATTGTGCACAAATAGTTATAATAATATGAGATCAATCGCTTGTAATATTAGTACAATTCAGTACCAAAAAAAGAAAGTCATTCTCATCATCTGTGTCATTCGAATTTTTAAAAATACTCAATTTTATTAGTGACTTTGTAAGTGTGGAATTTTTGTATATGTTAATAAGAGTCCAATTGAAAGTTGAGTTTGATAAAAGAAAAAACTATAGTCAACTATTGTTACATCCGTAGATACTCCCTCCGTTTCTTTAATATTGACACACTTTCCCTTTTGGGTTGTTTCTTTTATATTGGCACACTTTCCATTTTTTACAAGATTCCTTCAGTTTTATCCACTCATTCTATTTTTTACTTTCTACATTCAATTCATCCACTCATTTTCTCCACATAAATCCAAACACCTAAACCTATCTATTAGTGAAACGGAGCGAGTAGCATATTTCACTCAATTTGAACATGGTTCTCAATGAACAAAAAAAAAATCGCCAAATTTGTAAGACCTAAATATTACTTGGCTGCAACGTGCATATCATATGCGTGCATTAGTCGTGCATGCACGAAAAATGGAAGATAAAATATTTAATACTATAAAATATTTTTAAATACTATAATCAAACAAAGATAATAAAAATTGAAAATTGAAAATAAAAATTTAAAAATGTAATACTAAAACGTGATTTTTTTTTTAGACTCGATACGACTTCAAACACAGAAAGAATTCACTACATATTAGGTGTAATGGTGCCACGTCTTTATTAACTCGTGGCCACTTGAACGTCGGATGCCAAATCTACAAGCCCAGTTCTTCCAAACCCTTGCGACAATCAATTTTATCCTCATTTCTCGCAGTCAGCGTCCTACATAATTTCAATAGGAAGTTAGCCGGGGTGTCGGTTGGTATGGGCCGCTGAGGGCGAGCGGATCTTCGCCTTTTGCCAATGTCAATAGGAAGTTAGGTTTGATAAAAGAAAAAACTATCGTCAACTATCATTGTCCACAAAAGGTATGATTGCCCTTTTCATTAATTCCAGATTTCTCTTAATTTGAAAGTGGTTCTTAATAAAAAAAAAGTTATATCATTTTCGTCAAGCTTGGTCAAATGACAATGTAAGACCTCAATATTAGGTCCTTGGCTGCACCGTGCATGAGCGTGCATATGTAGTATAATATGCGTGCCTAAGTCAACCAAAATGTGTGTTGGAAAAAAAAAAACATACATCAGATAATATTCTTGTCTGTAAAACAATGTAATTTATGTTGAGTTTACGTAACGTTGGTTGAGTTTGTTAGTTAATTAGCTTAGAATTTTTTATCAAATAAATAATGTCTTGTATAGTTTACACACACATATGGATGTTTTTATGGCTTAATGATCCTTTATCAAAACTAAGGAAATCCTAGCAGAATTAGCTTGACCATGTTCTCTTAACATACTCAACAATTTTTTTATGTTTAAAATTATTGCTGGTGCAAGTATGGGGTGAATCACGTGCGCTCGTGATTCTAATAATTCACCTACTAATTCATATGTATTCTTTTTCTAGTTTTTTGTACAACAAAAAAAATAAAATTAAAAATACATTGTTTAAGGACAAATCATAGAGTTTAAGGCTTGGAATTCATCATAAGAGAATAATATCAAAATATTATAGAATGAAAGATAAAATATTTCAGCATTACAAAAGGTCCTTAAATACATTAATAAAGCCTAGATAGTAAAAAATGAAAATAAAAAATAAAATCAAAAGACACTGTAAGACCTAAATAGTAGTTCCTTGACTGCACAGTGCATGAGCGTGCATATGTAGTATAATATGCGTGCCTCAGTCGTGCCGCGTTTGATAACAAAGTATTCCATCTGATGATTTTCTTGTCTGTAGAACATGGTAATTTATGTTGAGTTTGTTAATTAGATTAGAATTTTTTATCAAATGAATAATGTCTTGTATAGTTTATAGTGGTAAAAAAATTATAGAACAGAGCACACAATCCAAAAGTTATGCTTAATTATAAAACAATTACCTTTTCAACAAGCTTCATCAATGGCTCGGCAAGGTCATCATGATCGTCGCACTCATCATCGTGATCTGTTTCACTAGAAGCTCAGCGGAAAAAGATTCAGAAGAATCTGGTTTAAATTCTCTGTGATGAAGTTGCATCCGATCATCGCTGCTTGCATCTTTTGACCTTTTTGTGTAGTAAATTGATCAAGTTGTTTTGGAAAGAGCCATATTTAATACCTCTAGTATTCATTTTATATAATGTTGCACAATTTATGTGTGCACAAAAGCATCACAAAAATCTATTTCCGTGCTAACCTAACTCAATAACAACTGGTTTTGTTTGTGTTAATTAGTAGCACTTACATATTGCGTATATTAAAATAGTTAATTGAATTTGCAAATAAAAACCTTTATTTAGCAGAAGAAT
Source organism: Rubia yunnanensis (assembly GCA_037428765.1). Classification (NCBI taxonomy): domain Eukaryota; kingdom Viridiplantae; phylum Streptophyta; class Magnoliopsida; order Gentianales; family Rubiaceae; genus Rubia; species Rubia yunnanensis. Next base: position 81,541,906 of record CM075071.1, on the reverse strand, counting down.
GAGTATGTATAGCATTTATTCTTGTTGTGCAAAAGTCGTGCAAAAAGTAATTAATTATATTGATGGGTTATTGCTTGTAACATGAGTAAACTTTAGTTCCAGACAAAATTAATGTCCACAAATGCTTCAATGGTTCCTCAACTTCATCAACCTCTTTACTTAATTACATCTCCTAAATTCAAAGTTCGAACCACCAGTTATTAGATGATTTGGAAACTAATTTTTGAATTTTCTAAAATATCATGAATACATAATTTTGGTATAATTAGTTTCATGTTATATAGGACATGGCGAATTTATAATTGCACTATAATTCACAGTTCATAAGATTGAGAGTTGTTGTTGATCAATGCAATTTCGCTTTCTAAATTAATATTTGGTGTTTATATCTTTGTGTGATATATTTGAAATAACATTACAATAATTACAATTATGAACCAAGTGTAAGACCGTGGTCATGAGAAAAATATTAGTGTTATTTATACTTCCCGTGAAACAACATTATAGTTACGTATTATGCGAATAAGTCGAGTGAGATGTGCGTTTAACAGAAGTAAAAGTATTATAGACTACTCATCAATGTTTGAAATTTGCAATGAAAGTAAGAAAAAAAAATATTTTACCATTCTTACTGATGCATGGCGAATGGCGGCGATTATTGAAGAAGCAATGGATCGCCGTAAAGGTTTGGTACGATTTTGAACGTAACTTTCACATACTGATTTAGATCAGGCAAGGCCGGATGCGTTGGAACCGTCTCGACAAGTAGACCAAAGTCGCTACTATGCAGAAATTTTGGGGTTCATTTTGCCATTTCAGGTTGTGTAAGGCCTCAAAACGGAAATTTACTGTTTTTGAGTTTTTTCCGATTTTTGTTTTATTTTGGAATTTATTACAAAATTCCTTTTTTATCATTCCAGGGTTTCATTATAGTATTTAAAGACATCTTTTATTTTTCAAATATTTTATCTTTCATAATAATATTTTTCGAGAATATTTTCTCTCTGGTGGATTCCAGAACCAAAACCTAGGGTTTGTGCTTGCATACCTTGATTGTTTTTTAGATTCGTCCTTGAAAATCTCTTTTGATTATTCCAACTACGTCACTTACCAATGTTTTAACCTTTTTCACTTAGTCCCTCCCATAATTTTGGATATTTCAAAACGCTAATTGAACCCCCATCGACTTTGTACATACTATATACTCACTCTGTTTCAACTCAAACTGCACATTTTCCATTTATGGGTATCCCAGTTTAAAGTGCAATTTTTTAAATTAGCCAAAAATGGGTTGATCTTCTCACAGCTACTCTGTAAGTTGTGCTTCAATTTTTTTTGAATCAATCTTGAAGCTTCACATCCTTGCATGTTTGAATATGTTTTTGAAGATTTTAGGCGTTGTCTTTCACTATTTTTTTGGGGTTTGGCATTTCATGACACTGTAAAAAAAGTGTTTTTAACAGAGGCATTTTGCTTTTCTTGAGCGTTGTGTACTGGAATGCATTTTATCGAAACATATTTGTGCTCCTGGTTGCTCTCTATTGTTGTGCTTGTTGTTCTTGTTATAGTTTGAGCTAATCGTGGTCCAGTCGTATTGCATGTGCGTTTTCCAAATCTATGCCGACTCTAAATGTCTTTTAATCTGATGGTTTTATTTTTTTCTTTTCAGATTTGAGTCCGAACTGTTCTTCATGTTCTTGGGTGTTTATTTATTTTTGTGTTTGATCGATTATTCTTGTTTTAGTTGGATGTTAATGTTCTTTTTTGGTTCTTCACAGCCTGGGAATCTTGCTGAAGAAAGAAGCAATCTCCACCAAAAGCCTAAAAGTGCAGCTTTTTAGAATTTGATCTGCTATGAAATTGTATACTAATACCTTTACTAAAGGAATTTAATGACAAATTTGTAAATTTAAAGAGTTATATTAGTGTGTAATTTATGTGATTAACGTTACTTTTTACGGCTAGCTTTTGTCTTTTCATAATTGCTTTTCGTCACTGTTTAAGAAAATACAACTTTTAATGTAAAAAGGAAAGCGGCAAACTCATACCACCTTTCCTGAAACTTCTTGTTTTCCGAGAGCGTACAGAATTGCTTCAGAGTTCAGAAAATATTTCTTCAACGTACTGAAATCATCTGAGAATTTTGCCGGCGGTGCCGGTATATTCTGAACGATGCCGGCGCAGGCCGAGTAAGTTTCGGCGGCGTGGTCCATATCATCGTCCCCCTCCTCGTAATTGCCGTTGTTAAAATCCGCCATTGCTTGGATTGAGCTTTGTATGGTATCAGCCAAAATCTGTCTGCACTGCACGCATATTTTCTTCACCGCGCTATCACCGGTGTTATTCGCGATTTCGGTAAACTCCCCGGTAACCGGTATTGCTAGTTTCCACGTGCAATTGATGGATAAGGAGGTGAGCTCCTTCTCGTTCATGCGGAGGCTACCGGGGTCGGTTGTGAAACATTTCCAGCAGGCGTCCGGCGTGGCCGTCCACCCGCAAATGGTTATGGCCGCGTTTGCGGCGTTCACGGGTTGAAGGAGATATATGGTTGCGATTGAGATGAGGATTAGGTTAAGTTTTTGTGTCATTGTGCTGTGATTTTTGATGAATTGGTGATGTTGTTACTACAAGGTGAGTTTTTATACTAGAGGGAACGTTTTGAAGTGATCTTTACATATGTCTAGTAAACGGGTCAAATTCTTGTGGAAAGGGTCATTTTTAATTACTTCAATATTTATGGATTGGATCTGGTTCAATGGTAATTCACACTCTCTATGATAGAGAGGACAAGGTTCAAACCACGCTCTTGTCAAGAATGGTGAATATAGAGCAATTTCTTGAAGGGATTAACCAGTGTTATAGGACAGTGTCCAATCTATAAGTGGTCGATAAAGGTCATATTATGGTAGCACCAATTTTGATGGCGGTAATTTTCCACTCTAAAGGATCAATGAAATTGAGATTGTGGTGGTTCCAATTTTAATGACGGCGGTCAGTTGATGATTCAATGTTTGGTATTAACAGGCGTGGTTACCTATTAAATTGATATGTAATTTGGTTGGGTTAAAGTAACTATTTAAAAAGGAATATTACTTCATGAGTATTCATTTTTGCGTAATTTTATCCAATTTATGTGAGCACAAAAACAACACATAATTGTAGTGTATTATGTATACTATTATTGTGTGCATGTATGCACTTCCGTGCGAACCTAACTCAATGACAGCTACTTTAGTAGTACTCAAATATTGAGTATGGTAAACTAGTTAACTAAAGTTGGCTACAAAAACCAATTTTTAGCAAAGAATGAGTATAATAAATATTCTTGTTGTACAAAGTAGTTAAAATAATGGGTTGTTGCGCAAACTTTAGTTCTAAAAAGAGGTAATATTCACAAATACTCCTTCAATGGTTCCCGGTTTCGCCTTATAACTTAATTTAGTTCTTGAATTTTGTGATGCCTTTCTACACGATTCTTCTGTCCCATATTCTACTATCTGAATGTCTATATGAAATGCATAATAGTTAATTTTGTAGTACATATGGCACGCGGAAAGCTATCTGTGGTTTTAAACAAGCTCCTCGTGCTTGATTTCAGTGGTTCAACGATTATCTTCGCCAGTTTTGATTTCTTAGTAGTTCAGCTGACAAGTCCTTGCTTGTCTTGGCTCGGGGTACTACGTTGATGTACCTTTGGTTTTTGTTAACGATCATCCTTGCTGGAAAGGACTCATTTGTCATTCGTCAATTCATTGCTCGGACTGATAAGTACTTCTCCATTTAAGGAGTTGGACTCTGTGCAATACTTTCTCAACTTGGAGGTTGAGTCTACTTCTTCGAGTTTGTTCTTGGGCCAGGCCCAGTATGCTCAAGATATCCTTAGTTGGGTTGGGATGACTGGCGCTGGTATCAGTGTGAACCTTTTTGATCCCACTCTCCACTAATCCTTGTTTGGTGCTCTAAATTATCTGACCATCACTCGTTCAAATATTACTTTTGTGGTTAATTATTTAAGTCAGTACCTTCATGATCCTCGTAATGATCACTTTGTACCTGTTACTCTCATTCTACGCTATGTTCGTGGCACTATATATTATGCTCTTTCTTTTCATTCAGCTCGCTCTTACAGGGTGTTGGCTACTCAGATGCAGACTGGGCGTGTTGTCTTCAGACTTGTCATTTGACTTAAGGCTATGTTGTGTTTCTAGGTGGAAATCTCATTTCTTGAAGCGCTAAGAAGCAACCAACAATTTCTCGATCCATCTCTAAGTTTGAGTATCGTGCTTAGGCAAATGATCATCTCATCTCCTTCGTGATCATCGGTTCTAATTCTTCGGACCTCCACTATTGTTTTGTGACAACGACAATGCAATTTTTGCCCATAATCATGTTTCTCACAAGCAAGCAAAGCATGTCGACATCTACTATACTTTTGTTCGTAAGTTAGTTTCTTTGGGCAAGCTTAGTCTCAATCATGTCCCTACTTCATTTCAAATTGCCAAAATTTTCACGAAAAGGATTCCTCGTCCTTTTTTAGTTCTTTAGGACCAAACGGTGCATCCACAACATTCGACACTTTTAGAAGAAAAAAAATCTAGAAATTAGATTATGGTTTAATTATTTACATTTATGCCCTTCATGTACTCTATTCATTCTCTCAATAACACCTAATCTAAAGAAAATTCACTTCTACATTGCACAAATTAATAGTATCGTAATTATTTTTAATTTGAGTTTTCCACGTAACCATTTTGATAATACACGGAAAATATTAATTTTCCCAACAAATTTCGATTTAATTACGCTCTTCATACATACCACTACACAATTTATGTGTGCACAAAAGCAACACATAAATCTAATGCAAACTATTACTACGTACATGAATTTACTTTTCCGTCACACTTCCGAGTGTGTTTAGAATAGCTTTAGAGTTCAGATAATATTTCCCCAACGTACTGAAATCATCTGAGAATTTTGCCGGCGGCTCCAATATTTTATCAGGGAGTTTGGAGCAGTCCGAGTAACCATTATCAGCGTTCACGACTTCATCGGCTGCATCGTCGAACCGGCCGTCGCTGCAATCCGACATTGCTCGGTCTAGGCTGCTTATAGCATTGCCGATCAATTGTCTGCACCGGCCGCACACGTCTTTGACACCATAATCACCGGTTCTGCTTGAGATTTCGTAAAAATCCCGAATAACAACGCCACTCAGTGACTTTGTACAATTGATGGATTCGAAGGCGAGCTCATTCGCTAGAGGCGGAACTACATGGGGGATCCAGTCCCCGCTGGGAAGAAAATTACTGGAAGTAAATTTGAGAAAAGTTTTACGTACCAAACCCTTTTATTTAATATAGAAAAGAAATTGGGAGAAAAAAATGTACCTGTCAGCTCCTGTCATATATGTTTTCTCCCTCTGCCCCTGCTTGCCGGCGGAGCCCGAGAGGCACTGCAAGCAGGCGTCCTGCTCCGATGTCCACCCGCAAACTGTTTTGATCAGATCTTCATCTCCGTTCACCAGTTGAAGGAGACTTATAGTTGCAATTGGTATGAGAATCAGAATCAGGGTAAGACTAAGAGACATTGTGCTGTGATTATTGATGAATTAGATTTGATTCCTCTACAAGTTGAGTTTTTATACATGTGGATGTGGGCACGGCTACAGAGTGAACTTAACGTAACACTTTTAAAATATCACATTAGGTACTAAAGGTGTTAAGTTAGATATATTGTAACACATTTACAAGTATTACCTTTAAGTGATATTACATTAGATCTAACGTAATGTTTTTTAAGATTTAGGCATTATTTTTAAAAAATTCAAATAAGACTTTATAAGTTAATTGTAATATTTTAATAAGTGTTGTTAGAAAATTTTTACTTTTAACTCTAATTTGCAGTAGTGGGATAACGTGCTAACTTGACTCAATAACTACTGGTTTTGTTTGCTTACATTAGTAGTACTCAAATATTGAGTATGGTAAACCAGTTAATTACATTTGCGAACAAAAACCAATTTATAGCAACGGAATGAATATAGTAATTATTTTTGTTGTATAAAAGTCGTGCAAATGTTGGGATGAAAATAATGGTAATAATCTGTTTTTATTCATGACCCTCATGGTTCATTATATAGTAGTACAAAATATTTATGCATGCTAGGAAAAGAAAATATAATCTAATTATAATTACAAGTAATATTTATATTCCTTAGCACCCTCCCTCAAGTTGGAGCATGGGGATCAGAAATGCCCAACTTGCCAAGTAATGAATGGAATTGGTTACGTCCGAGAGCTTTGGTAAACAAGTCTACAGGTTGATCTGTAGTGCGGATATGATGAGTAACTATAGTACCAGACTGCACAAGATCCGGGTCAAAATGACAATCAACTTCGATATGCTTCGTACGTTCATGGAACACTGGATTTGCTGCAATATGAAGAGAAGATTGACTGTCACAAAACAAATGCATAGTACCATTTGACCGGAACTTCATCCGGTAGACCTATTTGCACTCAATCGCCTTCTTATTCGAGGGCAAAAGAGCCAATGTCCATGACTGATTTCTCTCTAGCGCAGTAAGTTCTTCAGTCATAGCATTTCGCCAATGAGAATGCCGGAAAGCCTCTGAATAAGTAGTGGGATCTGCACTAGATGTTACTGCACCCAAAAATCTAGAATGCATACTAGAAAAATTATCACAATTTACATAATCAGTAAGGGGATAGAGAACACATGAGGAAAGTGACAATGCATGAGTGAACGGAGACGTAGGGGGGGGGGGTATTCAGTAGTAAGAGCACAAGCATGATCATCACAATCGCAATCTGCTAAGTAAGGAGGCGGTCAGCGAGCACGAATACTTTGTCTGACATGCAAAAACTCGACAGCGGAACCATCCAGAGCTGGAGATACAGCAAAAGGAGATACCGACAATGACTGCTCGGCAGCGGCCGATGGGAATTGACTAATGGCGGCCGACGGTGACTAACTGGTGGCGACCGGCCGCAACTGACTTGCGGCTGAAGGCAGCGACGGATCGGCGGTGGCCTGCGGCGATGGACTGGCGGTGGCCTGCGGCGACGGACCGGCGGTGGCCTGCGGCGGCCTGCGGCGACTGACCAGCTGTGACCAACGGTAACTGACCGGCGGCGGACGGCGGAGATTGACAAGCAGTGGCCGGCAGTGGGCGGTGGCAACTGACCATTGAAAACTAACGGCGACGGGCTGACGTCGTCCGGCGGTGACTGGCTGGCTGTGAACGGTGAAATGAAAATTCCTTGCGACTCTGGCAGTGAGCTGGAAGAGATCGTCAGTGATGTGGTGGCACCACCGGGTTTGTCTGAAAGGGCCGAAGACGGAGTAGCAGAATACGGGAACTGGTCTTCAAAAAAATCAGCAACCCGACTGGTAAAGATCACACGAGATTCTAAGTCAAAAAGATGATAGCCTTTCTTTCCGGCAGGATAACCAAGAAACAGATACCGCCGACTTCTTGGGGCAAACTTGTCACGATATCTAGGAACATAAGCAGCAAAACACAAGCATCCAAAAACTCTTAATGATGAGTAACTTGGAGTTTGCCCATAGAGAACCTCAAAGGGAGTACGACCATGGACATGCTGTGTCGGTGTTCGATTAATCAAGTAAGCATCAGTAAGAACACATTCTCCCCAAAACTCAATAGGAAGACTGGCTTGAAATCGTAAAGCACGCGCCACGTTGAGTAAATGACGATGCTTTCTTTCAACTCGACCATTCTGTTGCAGTGTGTCAACCATAGATGTCTTAAAGATGATCTCAGATGCAGCAAAATGAGATCGCAAAGGCAGAAATTCAGTCCCACTATCAGCCCGAACACGGTGTATGGTTCGGCCCCACTAGTTCTTCACCAAGGCACTAAATTCTAAAAATCTAGAAGCTCCACTGGTTCTTGGCTGACAGTGTAATATTTATATTCCTTAACACGTTGTTATAATAATGTGTTGTCGCTTGTAACATGAGTGAACTTTAGTTCCAAACAAAATTGATATTCACAAATATTTAATGGTTCGTCGTCATCCTCTTTAGTTATATCTCCTAAATTTAAAATAACTCAATTTAGTTCCTCAATTTGGTGATGTCATATGTCCAATGAATACTAGAGTTACTAGGTCACGTGAGCAAATTACATATTGTCATGTGTACAATGAATCATTCATTTCTCCATAAAAAAACGGTCACTTGAATATGTACAAAGTAATAGGTGATTTATTGGACACATAGTAGTACATGATTTACCCTGCATCTGCACATACGATAATTCTGCACTTAGAATTTGTTTTTATTCATATACACGTTTTTTTAGGAAAAGTGAATAATTCTTTGAAACATGGCATCACATAATCCACACTCACCTACACATATTATAATTATATATATAAAATTTTCTATTTGATTATTAATTCATTAATGCTATTGTTGCTACTAAGATGTATGAGATTAATGTATAAGGTTGGTTTTTTTTTATAATTGTGAGTATCTTATAAATTGTTACGAATAACATTAATCTTGTTTGTTGAAATTGACCTCTACCACGGCTCCCTTCTTCAAGCTCTTGATCTCTAATTGTGTTGCATGCTCCATATGTCTTATGACAAGACAATATTTGGATTTATGTAATTTGTAATCCATAAATATGAATCTACACGATATTACTGTAATTTACAATTATTTGCATATGGAATCACTGATAATAATTTGAACAATAATCTTATTAAAACTATTTTTGACATTTTAAAACTAAAATCAAAATGAAATTGAATTATTGAATACGTGACTTGCCCTACGCCTGCACATAAAATTAATAATTCTGCACAAACAAACTTTTAGAATGATTTTTGATTAATTAGTACTATTATTTCTGTTACCATGAGATTAATAGGTGAAAAGGGTCATATTTAATTAGTCCATACATTTCACATAATGTTGCACAATTAAAGTATGCACAAAATTTGCACACGCATAAATTTTGTGTATACTATTGTCATGCGCATGCATGCACTGGGGTTGTACATTTTCTTTTATAGAATAACTAAAAAAAAAATCATCTATTTTTAATGGTTATCTTAATATTGAAATGTTTGTCTATTTATAAAGAGCTATAGCATTCGTTCACTTTTTTGGATTTATGTTTTTTTATATTTTGAATAGCTTTACTTGTTTATTCAGGAACTTAACGTGGATGACTATTTTGTCGAGGATCCTGATGTGATAATGCAGGAGGCGCTTATATGTTTTCCATCATTTTAGAGAGAAATGAATGATTTATTGGAAATGAATAATTTTGAAATAGTGAGTGATTTATTAGACACATAAGAGCACCTCATTCGCCCAACACATGTACATACAATATTTTTGCACTTACAAAATTTTCATTTTATGATACAAAAGAAAATTGTTGGGAAATTAGTAAGAACGAAACAGAAATTTTACAAGAAAGCATATAAGAACGAAACAAAAATTTTAATTAACGTGGCTTACCAATTTGGATACGGCCACAAACAGACACAAATTTATTATCACCCAATAAGAATTTACATAATACAGACTTAGAAATGGTGAATTTTAGGCAATAACGGATGTCTTCAAACATAGTTGTAAAAGTGTTGCAATAGGTTCAACTTAGTATTATTAGCACCTATTGCACTACTTTTACAAGTATTACCTTAGGTGATGTTGCATTAGATCTAACCCAACACTTTTCAAAATTTATGTAACACTTTTCAAAAGTTTAACACTTATAGTAACAGTTTTAATAAGTGTTGCATGAAAAGTGTTACGATAGCCCTCTTTTATAGTTGTGACAATACTTACAACTATGAACCAAGCGTAAGACAGTGGTCATGAAAAAAATATTAGTGTTAATTATAATTCTCGCGAAACAACAATATCATCTGGTTACTATATAAAAGAAATACTCTGAAACCACACGCTTGGGTCAACCGTTGTCTGGGGCATATTGGTCATTTTGTAGGCCTGCCTAACGTGTGCCTCTACACGTGCTCTCAAGTGGCCGCCCAAAACGACATCATTTAGGCATCATTTTTGTCATTTTGTGCATCCCCTTGTTCAAAAGTTGCGGCACCGCCATGTGTGCGTGCAGGTGCTGCCAGCTGGCTGCCCAAAACGACGTCATTTTGGGCACCCATTAGAGGGGTACCCATTCGAGAGGTACCCTTTTGCGAGGTACCCATTTGAGACGTACCCATTCGAGGTTCACGAGGTGAAGGTTCCAGTGGAGTTTTGAGAGGTGAGAATTCGAGGGGGGGTTTAAGAGGTAATGGTTCGAGAGTTACTGATTCGATAGCTGAAGGTTCAGGTGGAGAGTGGAGGGGTTCGAGAGGTAGCAATTCGAGAGGTGATGGTTTAAGTTTACAGGGTTCAGGTATAGGGATTCGAGAGGTAAGGATTCGAGATGTGAAGGATCCAGGGGGGATTCGAGAGGTTAGAGTTCAAGAGGTACCCATTTCGAGAGGTACGCATTCGAGAGGTGAACTTTCAGGCGAGGGGTTCCGTTGGATGGGTTCTAGAGGTACCGATTCGAGAGGTTACATCCGACAGGTACCCATTCGAGAGGTGAAGTTTCATGTGAAGGGGTTCCACTTCATGGGTTCGAGAGGTGAACTTTCAGGTGGAGGAGTTCCATTGGATGTGTTCGAGAGGTACCCATTCGAGAGGTGAACTTTCAAGTTGAGGGGTTCTGTTGGATCCATTCGAGAGGTATCCATTCGAGAGGTGAACTTACAGGTGGAGGAGTTTCGTCGGATGGGTTTGAGAGGTACCATTTCGAGAGGTGAACTTTCAGGCGGAGGGAATCCATTGGATGGGTTTAAGAGGTACACATTCGAGAGGTATGCATTCGAAAGGTACCGTTCGAGAGATACCCATTCGAGAGGTGAACTTTCAGGTGGAGGAGTTTCATTGGATGTGTTCGAGAGGTACCCATTCGAGAGGTGAACTTCCAGGTGTTCTATTGGATGGGTTCTAGATTTACCGATTCGAGAGGTTCTATTTGAGAGACACCCATGCGAGAAGTGAAGTTTCAAGTGGAGGAGTTCCGTTAGATCCATTCGATATGTACCCATTCGAGATGTGTAGTTTCAGGTGGAGGGGTTCCATTGGATGGGTTCGAGGGTACCCATTCGAGAGGTGAACTTCCAGGTGGAGGTGTTCCATTGGATAAGTTCTAGAGGTACCGATTTGAGAGGTGAAGTTTCAGGTGGAGGGGTTCCATTGGATCCATTCGAATGGTACGCATTCGAGAGGTGAAGTATCAGGTGGGAGGGTTCCATTGAATCCAATCGAGAAGTACCCATTCGAGAGGTGTAGTTTCAGGCCGAGAGGTGCCATTCGAGAGGTACACATTCAAGAGGTACCCATTCGAGAGGTACCCATTTGAGAGGTACCCATTCGAGAGGTTCCCATTCGAGCGGTGAAATTTCAGGTAGTGGGGTTCCGTTGGATCCATTCGAGATGTGCCAATTTGAGACGTGTAGTTTCAGGTTGAGAGGTACCATTCGAGAGGTACACATTTGAGAGTGCCCACCCGAGAGGTGCCCATTTGAGAGGTGCCCATTCGAGCGGTGAATTTTTAGGTTTAGGGGTTCCATTGGATCCATTCGAGATGTGCCCATTCGAGATGTGCCCATTTGAGACGTGTAGTTTCAGGTGGAGGCGTTCCATTAGACGGGTCCTAGAGATACCGATTCGAGAGGTGGCCACTCAAGAGGTCCCCATTCGAGAGTTGAACTTTTAGGTGGAGGAGTTCCATTGGATGTGTTCGAGAGGTACCCATTCGAGAGGTACCTATTCGAGAGGTGAAGTTTCAGGTGGAGGGATTCCGTTGGATCCATTTGAGATGTACCTATTCGAGAGGTGTAGTTTCAGGTGCCAATGAATGGGTTCGAGAGGCACCCATTCAGGGGTATAGTGGTCATTTCATAGGCCTACCTATCATGTTCCCCTGCAAGTGCTCTCAAGTGGCCACCCAAAATGACGTCATTTTGGGCACCGCTATTGTCATTTTGTCCATCCTATTTTTCAAACACTGCGCCGCCGCCATGTGCATCTGTAGGTGTTGCCAGGTGGCTGCCCAAAATGACATCATTTTGGGTACCCATTGGAGGGGTACCCATTCGAGACGTACCCATTCGAGGTTCGGCAGGTGAAGATTCCAGTGGAGATTTGAGAGGTGAGAATTTGAGTGGGGGGGGGGGTTTCGAGAGGTAATGGTTTGAGAGTTACAGATTCGATTGTTGAAGGCTCAGGTGGAGATGTTCAAGAGGTGAAGGTTCAGTTGAAGAGGTTCAAGTGGAGGGGTTCCTTTGGAGGGGCTCGAAAGGTACCCATTCGAGAGGTGAAGGTTCAGGTGGAGAGGGTTCAAGTGGAGGGGTTCGAGAGGCAGCAATTCGAGAGGTGGAGCTTCAATTTTAGAGGGTTCGGGTGTAGGGGTTCAAGATGTGAAGGCCCCCGGGGGGATTCGAGAGGTTAGAGTTTGAGAGGTACCCATTTCAAGAGGTACGCATTCGAGGGGTTCCATTTCAAGAGGTGGAGGGGTTCCATTGGATAGGTTCTAGAGGTACCAATTCGAGAGGTTCCATTCCATAGGTACCCATTTGAGAGGTGAATTCTCAGGTGGAGGGGTTCCATTGGATGGGTTCATCGAAGGGTTCAGGATAAGGTTCACTGATTCGAGAGGTGAAGGTTCAGGTGGAGGGGTTCGTGAGGTACCCATTCGAGCGGTGAAGGTTCAGGTCGAGAGGGTTCCATTGGATGGATTCAAGAGGTAAGGATTTGAGATGTGAGTTCCATTGAAGGTTCGAGAGGTGAAGCCTCCAGTGGAGATTCGAGAGGTGAGAGTTCGAGTGGAGGGTTTCAAGAGTTAATGGTTTGAGAACTACCGATTCGATAAGTAAATGTTCAGGTGGAGGGGTTCGAGAGCTACCGATTTGAGAGGTGAAGGTTCAAGTGGAGAGGGTTCAATTGGAGGGGTTCAAGAGGTACCCATTCGATCGGTGAAGGTTCTGGTCAAAAGGGTTCCATTGGATGGGTTCGAGAGGTAAGGATTCGAGATGTGAGAGTTCCATTGGAAGTTTGAGAGGTGAAGGATCCAGTGGAGATTCGAGCGGTAAGAGTTTGAGTGGAGGGTTTCGAGAGTTAATGGTTCGAGAGTTACCAATTCGATAGGTGATGTTTCAGGTGGAGGGGTTCGAGAGATACCGATTTGAGAGGTGAAGGTTCAGGTGGAGAGGGTTCAATTGGAGGGGTTCGAGAGGTACCCATTCGAGTGGTGAAGGTTCAGGTCGAAAGGGTTCCATTGGATGGGTTCGAGAGGTAAGGATTCAAGATGTGAGAGTTCCGTTGGAGGTTTGAGAGGTGAAGGCTCCAGTGGAGATTCGAGAGGTGAGAGTTCGAGTGGAGGGTTTCGAGAGTTAATGGTTCGAGAGGTACCGATTCGATAGGTGAAGGTTCAGGTGGAGGGGTTCGAGAGGTACCGATTCGAGAGGTGAAGGTTCAGGTGGGGAGGGTTCAATTGGAGGGGTTCGAGAGGTACCCGTTCAAGTTGTGAAGGTTCAGGTCAAGAGGGTTCCATTGGATGGGTTCGAGAGGTAAGGATGCGAGATGTGAGAGGTCCATTGGAGGTTCGAGAGGTGAAGGCTCCAGTGGAGATTCGAGAGGTGAGAGTTCGAGTGGAGGGTTTCGAGAGTTAATGGTTCGAGTGTTACCGATTCAATAGGTGAATGTTCAGGTGGAGGGGTTCGAGAGATACTGATTCGGGAGGTGAAGGTTCAGGTGGAGATGACTCAATTGGAGGGGTTCGAGATACCCATTCGAGCAGTGAAGGTTCTGTTGGAGAAGGTGAAATGAAGTCGTTTTAGCCATTCAACGCTTTGAGAGGTGAAGGTTCTAGTTGAGAGGTTCGAGGGGTACATATCGTAAACTATCGTTATGTGCATGCGCTGTACTCGCACTTCCTTGATAACCTAACTAAATAACAACTGGTTTTGTTTGTCTACATTAGTAGCACTCAAATGTTGGGTATTGTAAGGTAGTTAATTACATTTACTAAAATAACAAAAATTGTGCACAAATAGTTATAATAATATGAGATCAATCGCTTGTAATATTAGTACAATTCAGTACCAAAAAAGAAAAAGTCATTCTCTCCATCTGTGTCATTCGAATTTTTAAAAATACTCAATTTTATTAGTGACTTTGTAAGTGTGGAATTTTTGTATATGTTAATAAGAGTCCAATTGAAAGTTGAGTTTGATAAAAGAAAAACTATAGTCAACAATTGTTACATCCGTAGATACTCCCTCCGTTTCTTTAATATTGACACACTTTCTCTTTTGGGTTGTTTCTTTTATATTGGCACACTTTCTCTTTTGGGTTGTTTCTTTTATATTGGCACACGTTCCATTTTTTACAAGATTCCTTCAATTTTATCCACTCATTCTATTTTTTACTTTCTACATTCAATTCATCCACTCATTTTCTCCACATAAATCCAAACAGCTAAACCTATCTACTAGTGAAACGGAGCGAGTAGCATATTTCACTCAATTTGAACATGGTTCTCAATGAACAAAAAAAAAATCGCCAAACTTGTAAGACCTAAATATTACTTGGCTGCAACGTGCATATCATATGCGTGCATTAGTCGTGCATGCACGAAAAATGGAAGATAAAATATTTAATACTATAAAATATTTTTAAATACTATAATCAAACAAAGATAATAAAAATTGAAAATTTAAAATAAAAATTTAAAAATGTAATACTAAAACGTGATTTTTTAGACCCGAGACGACTTCAAACACAGAAAGAATTCACTACATATTAGGTGTAATGGTGCCACGTCTTTATTAGCTCGTGGCCACTTGAACGTCGTATGCCAAATCTACAAGCCCAGTTCTTCTAAACCCTTGCGACAATCAATTTCATCCTCATTTCTCGCTGTCAGCGTCCTACATAATTTCAATAGGAAGTTAAGTTTGATAAAATAAAAAACTATCGTCAACTATCATTGTCCACATAAGGCATGATTGCCCTTTCCATTAATTCCAGATTTCTCTTAATTTGAAAGTGGTTCTTAATAAAAAAAAAGCTATATCATTTTCGTCAAGATTGGTCAAATGACAATGTAAGACCTCAATATTAGGTCCTTGGCCGCACCGTGCATGGGCGTGCATATGTAGTATAATATGTGTGCCTAAGTCAATCGAAATGCGTGTTGCAAAAAAAATAAAAAAAATACACCAGATAATATTCTTGTCTGTAAAACAATGTAATTTA
>CM075071.1:79771347-80016347 GCA_037428765.1 Rubia yunnanensis | reverse complement strand
GCTACTAAAGATAAGGGGTTCCAGATCGAACCCGCTCTGATACCATGATAAAATATAAAATACTTTATTAATGGTGCATTGATATCTTATCAATGACACATCTTATAATGATGAAGATTATAATATATAGGGGTCCAATAAACCAAAGTCATCTCTCGAAGTTGTCACCAATGCATGGTAGCTGCATAAAGGATAAGGGGAAATAAACCAAAGTCTAATAGGAATAACATTCTAAAATCTATAAGCAAATTACCATATATAACTAATTTTAGGGGCGGAGCTAGGCGGGGCCGAAGGCGAGATGAAATTTATAAGAAATTAGGGAGTAAATTTTTTAAAGTTTTTTTCCCAGCCTCCTCTAATCTAAAGAAAAAATGGGATTTTTTTTTCTTTACATATTAGCCCCCATCACTAATATTTTCTGCCTCCACCCCTAACTAATTCTATAAGGTAACTAACATTTATAAACTTTCCTGAAAAAAGAATTTCTATTTCCTTAACCTAAACTAATCGGAAATTTAGTAACACAAATAACAAATTATAACTTATTAATGAATCATATCATTATTTTGTTGGTGCATATAGTTTTCAGTTTTTCACAAATATTCCTTTAATATTCGTTTGTGGTTTGTACGGACGAGTGTTCCACCATCCAGATACATCTTAACCAACAATTTGGTACTTACTTAAAAAAAAAAAACAATTTGGTACATAATTGAATACATGCATTCAACGTCTATATTGTATACTAACGACGTCCCGCCACTAATTACTTAATTACTTTGTAGGAGTCTATCTTATTAAAATTTTACAGTTAACTATAATAATACAGTATAAAAATTAATATTTAAAAATTAAATGTTAAAATAAATTTAATCATATTTAACAATATGTTGCATACTATTTTTATTATATATTAATTAATTTATATTTACAATTAAAGTTAACAAAGTTAGATTCTCCAAAAAAACAATTAAACAAATACGGTTGGAATGGAGAGAGTATATATGATTGGGTTGAATCTAAAAGAGATGGATTTCATGCATTTAATATACTTCCTCTTCTGATTTTCTGTAATTTTCTAACATTATCATTTTTTTTCTACCAAATTTAAAGAAATCAATCTCTTACATTCACGTGTACTTTCTTCAAAAATTTCAATATTATTACTTTTTTTTTCTATTTAAAACGATTTTTTAGTACTATTCATTGAGTCCGTCTCTTGAAAGACGGTCTTTCCATAAGTTATGGAAATACTAAGGTTTGAAGTGTAAATTAGAAGAAATGGAGATAAAATTTTCAGGTTGCATGAATCGGGTTATAAATTTTATAACTACTATATGTTGCATACCAAAATTTTAATATTGCAACTACGACCTTTTACCTTTTATTATTCTAATTATACCCGTCTTTCCATAAGTTTATGGAAAGACCGTCTTTCCCAAAACTTTGCCCTATTCATTATACATTTTAGAAAAAAAGTGCTTTTATAACCCTACATAGTTGACATAAGTGCCAATATAACCTTCCAATATTCGAAATTGCCAATATAACCCTATATAGTTAGTGAAAGTGCTAATATAACCCTATAAGTTTTAAGGATGTGCTGATATAACCCAACAAACATTATGAATGTTCTGATATAACCCAATAAGATTGCATAATGTGCTAATATAACCCTACCTAATTTCAACGAACTTTGGCGTTCCGGCTAACTGTGAGGGTAAAATTGTCCCCCCAGTTTCAGAGTTAGCCCAAAGGATATTTTGATCAATTTACATATAGTCAACGCTGAAAAATTGAGGTCAATGCCGAAAATGAGGTCTGAGGGTTACATTGACACTTTCATTAACTAGTTAGGGTTATATTTGCACTAAAACTTATCATATGGTTATATTAACACTTACTCAAATAGATAAGATTATATTGACACTTATCCCTACATTTTATTTATCAACTCAATTTCTCGCCTTCCTTCTTCCTACTTAATATAATTATATCGATACGAAAATTTCATATTCATGCACATTGATAATTATTCTACGGTTTGACTTATGATCAATGATTCCCAGCGAACAAATATTGGTGAAACAATTTTGACTTAAGATCAATGATTCCCAATAAAAAGGAACAAAGACTTGTGAAAATGATAAATTAGTTTATTAGAGCAGACTCAATATGATCAGATTCATCAAACTTATATTCCATCGGCATCTACTACAACTGCTCTATCCAACAACTCAGTTTTTGGTAAATGGCAGGAGTTCATAGGTCTCGTTGTTCAGAGTTTATCTCAATTTCAATTCATTTTAATTCAGTATAAATTAAATTTGGTACAATTTTACTTAATATAATTATACTTTGCTATTTTGTAACACACTCATTTTAGTTCAGTTCATATCAGATTAAATTATATCAGTTCAGATAAACTCAAAATAATAAGGTCTTACTATTTAATATTACATTAACCTTTTCGAATTCCTTTTTTATTTTAAATTGTTCATCTAATTAGGATACCAACAGGATAAATCAGATTACTAAATAAATTATGATTATTATGATTAGAGTTCTTTCCTTATTACACATCTATTGTACTATCTATATATTCGGTCATTAATAATAAAATTCCTTACTGCAAATCATTCTCCCATAGTATTATAGCGTCTTCTGATCCAAAACCTAAAAACTTAAAATTACCATCACCATCGGTCGCCAGCGGCTCTGTCATGCGCTCCCCCTCCGCACTCCGCTCTGCTCCCCTCCGGTGCACGGCTCCACGCAGCTCTCCCCAGACGCAAGTGGCTCCCTTCCGCTCCACGCGGCTCCTTTCCGGACATGCACGGCACCCTTCCGCTCCACGCGACTCCTCTCCAGTTATGGCTCAAGAAAAACTCTCCCAGAACACTATGCTCCAGATGATGCGGATCAAACTCACTCTATCAAATTAGTTATCTGGAAGCGTCAAGCAAGTTATGTCATTCGTCCTCAAGGTCTGTACGGTTTCATTGGTGGCACTAGATCTCATCCCACTCTTCCACCACCACCAACACCGCAGACCCTATCTTTTACTGCCACAGTCTCAACTGATTTGGGTGGCAGCAAGGTTGATCTCCAGGAGGCTTGTTTAAAAGCAAAAGAAGAATATGATCAATGGGTTGATGAAGATCAACGTCTCTACGGTCTCCTGTTTTCCTCTCTCACCGCTGAAGTTCTCACGGAACTCCCGGATTGTGCCACTTCCAAAGATATTTGGGACAATCTTGCTCTCATCTATCAGAATAGCAGTGTCTCCATCATTCTCCGTCTTCACGCAGATGCGCATGGTATTCGTAAGTCGGGTACTGTTCATGAACTTCATCTCAAATTTAAGGAGATTTTTGAACAACTTTCTGTCATGGGTTATCCGGTTTCAAATGTTGATCAAATTGTATAGTTCTTGACTGCTCTGGGTCCTGAGTACAAAGATTTTTCTGCTCCTTTGATTAATGTTGTTCCAACCCCACTTTATGCAGATGTCCTTGCCTGTGCCAAAAACCACGAGGCCTTTTTGATGAATTTACAGGGACCCTCAGGACCAGCCGCAGGACCGGCCGCATTCCAAACCAGTAACGCACCTCAAGCCGGACGCACGTGGGATTGCACGCCGACTCGATGTGGTTGTGCGTGGCCTTCTTGCGGTGGCCGCGGTGGTCGCTTCGATGGCAGGCACGGCAGCGACTGGCAGTCCTTTTCTGGTTCTCAAGCGGCTAGTATTGAAGAAGAATCGTGCTGAAAAAAAAAGTGCTGAAAAAAATGTCGTTTTGCACCAACTATATACATGGAAAAAAATGTCGTTTCACTCACCAAAATAATCTGCAAACTCTATAGATGAGATTAGCACAGTAGTAAGCAGAGTCGATCCCATGAGGAACAGTGTAATTTCTATCAAATTTAAACTACCAACAGGGTTTGGTTTAGCAACCACGCCTTAATTTTCAGATTTATCTAATAACTAATAATGCAACTAACTAATATAAAATAATAATGCAACTGGCAGTTATAAAAATCTAGTAAATATATGATGAATGCAATCGGTTCGGAATAACTCACATTAGTTAAACATCGATCATAGGCGCAAAGATAAATCAATTCATATGCATCTATCAGTTATAGGAAAGTAGGTACGCTTAACCTCCCCAATTCTTTCGTACTTTATCGACAATTAACCAATAATAATTAATTAATTGTTTCTCTTACCAAGATGCCTCCGAAACGTATTCGCTGAACCAGATACACACCTCGATAGCATTAAGAATGAAAAGAACCCGACATAGCAATTACCCAAGTATTCGCAAGTAGTAATGCACACTTAATTGCTCCCCATCTTGCTATTACAGTCTTAGCTAGTTAGCTGTTTTTCACAAGAACTCGCTACTTACTAACCCTTTCCAACGATTACGTATTGGTGGAATTAGATAGCATTATCCCAATAATATTCAAGTTGATCAGGCTTAAATATATCAAGAATAAAATAAACCAAGAACAATCAAGAACACATAAGAATCAATTATAAAACAATTAGGCCTCACGATTCATAAATTAATGCTTGTTATTCCATGCCGATATATAAATTAGCTACTCATAATAATTAAACTTAAATAAATATATAATATAATAATAAATCATAATCAAAATAATAATTAATGACTAATGAAAAGCAAACAACAAACCAGGAAATTGGTTTCATGCCTGCAACCTCATGTTTGCACCAGTGTATTTATATTTCTGCGTAACCAAGAAATTGGTTACTAAACCCTCCTTTTCTGTTCCGTAACTAATTATAAGTCTGCCGATCTCCTCTGCGTGTATATATATTTATATACACCAAAACAAAATCAAATGCAAATCAACTTCTAATTACTTTTCTTCTTATGAAAGAAATAAGGAAATAAAATAATATCTATTCTAATTCTAAATAACTAATTCCTACAATTAAGGAATTTTAAATGGAAGGAGATAATACAATCCTTATCAATATGGGCAGTGAATATATTTATTTCCTTCAAATCCACATCTCTTCAATAATTCACTTTTCACCCCATAACTTCAGCAATTCTGCTTTTGCCTCTCTTCCTTCATCCCTGGAAAAATGTCTTATAAAATAAGAACATTTTCCATTGGAGCACATCGCCTCATTAAAAACCTTAACCTGGAAAACCCAGTGGAAAAAAACCGTTGGTTAAGGGAAAAAGAGTACAATGTATAGCTCCCTCTCAATTCTTCGCAATCAATGAATTCCTGCACCAAAAACACCTTAAAGTGCAAATTATATCTCAATAAAATCATAATAATCCCACAAAATATGAACACAATATAACACACATCAAATATCCTCACACTTGAATCATGCTTGCCCTCAAGTATGAAGTGAAGAATATAAGAGTAATCAATAATCCACAATGTTCATAAATTCTCATTCTCTCATATGACTCTATCTAAAATGGCCCTAAAAAGAAAAGGTAAGATAGAAACACAAATCACACAACTAAACAGATAAAAATTCAACATTCAAAAACTCTAGATTCTACTCTTATAACGATAAATTTTCCCCTGCCAAGGAGTAAAGGATCACGTTAACGCACCTGGAAATCATCAACCCTTAAAGTAATTGGAATGAAAATGTTCAAGATCAGAAAATCTAATCATCAATTCAGTCAAAATCGGACAAGTAATGAATATTTCTCACGGTTTCACTCAATCACTCTCAATATATGAAGGACATTCACTCAGTTAATTCACAAGTTATAACATAGAGAAGTTAATATGCAAATCAGGAAGGTCTTTCTCAAGGGTTGTAACGGGGCTAGGGACCATTCAGATTGGTGAGATCATAAGGGCTCTAAGCTCAAACAATATCGATCAAAATATTATACATGTTTTTTTTCCTTCAACCATCATCCATGTATAGTAGACATTCACCAACAATCTTCATCTCATGGCTATTATGAGAAAGCCCAGTAATCTCACATCAAATGTAGGTGCTATATATTTTTTCTTTTCTTTTTTTTTCAGCACGATTCTTCTTCAATACAGTCCAAAACTGGTACTTGCATTTGTCTGGTGTTTTGGTTGTGCATGATATTACTAAGAATTTACTGTATATTAGTCGGTTAACCAGAGGTATTGGTGTCCTATTTACATTTGATGACCGGAATTCTGTCATTCATAACAAAGTAACCACAGCCATCGTGGGTCGGGGGCATAGTGAGGATGGATTGTACATTTTGGACTGGGGAGATGTAACATTTGTTTCACTTTACAACAGAATAAGAGTCGAGCTTCATATGAGTTGTGGCATGCATGCCTAGGTCACGTTCCAAGTGCAGTGATTAATAGTTTACATAAGTCTGATTTACTTTTAGTTTCTTCTTTGTTTCCTAAACCGCATACCTGCGCCCCCTGTGTTATAGCGAACGGTCAACGGTTGGCATTTGTTGAGAACCCTAAATGTGCAGACAATGTTCTTGATTTAATACATAGTGATTTGTGGGGGCCTTCCCTAGTTTTATCTACAGATGATTTTCGTATTATGCGTTGTTTGTGGATAATTTTTCGAGATTCACTTAGTTTTACCCCCTTCATCGCAAATCAAATTTCGTTGACACTTATTTGCAGTTTGAGGCACTTGTTGAGAATTAATTTTCGGCAAAAAATTAAAGTTTTTCAAAGTGATTGTGGTATTGATTTTTTGAACACCAGACTCAGATCACATTTTGCGAAAAAAAGTGTTCATCATCAGGTTTCTTGTCCGACCACTTCGGAACAGAATAGACGCGTTAAACGCAAGCATTGCCATGTTGTTGAAATGGGTCTCATGATGCTTTTTCACTCACATTTTCCGATTTCTTGTTGGGATGATGCGTTCACCACTGTTGTCTACATTATCAACAGTTTCCTACTCCAGTTCTGCAGGGATCGACAACTTATGGTCTTCTTTATCATCGGGATCCTATCTATGGTATCTTTCATCCTTTTGGTTGACAGGTTTTTCCTTTTGTTCGTCCCTTTGCTGATCATAAGCTATCTCCCCGTAGTATTCCATGCATATTTATCGGTTACAGCTCGCAGTATAAGGGGTTTCGGTGTCTCGACCCTTCCACTGGTAAGGTTCATGTTATTCGTCATGTTCAGTTTGACGAGGCTTATTTTCCTCTTGCTCCGGCATCGGGAACTAGGTCTCCCGCATCAAGTTTGGATGTCTCCGCCTTTGCTGATTCGGATCATGGGGATGGTGTCGTCACCAGCCTCGGCTCCGTCCTCACCTCAATTTTGGTTTCCTGATGATGAGCCGTCTTGCCCAGCTGCCCCGCAAGCTGACCCATGTCCGTCGTCCCGTCTAGCATCCGACCGCGTTGGCTCCTTGCCCGCGGCCAATGGCAGTGGTCTCTCGCTTGCGCTCAATCATGGCGGTCTCTCGCCTGCACCTAGCCGTGATGACTAGCGTCCAGCAGCCATGGGCTCAGGCGCCCCAGTTGGTGACAGCCACAGCCGGCCACAGACAGATTATAAGATACATTTACCAAATTCAACGATGTTAAAATTTTGTTTATTAATCAAATAAATGGTTGTTTAATATATGTTTAATTTTTAAATTAAGAGAATGTCTCAGGAAAGCGGCATTTCCTTAATTTTATAGACAGTGCACAGTAATTTTTACCGTAAATATTGTACTTTTAAATAAAACTCAAATATTGTATTTTAAAGTTAAAACAAGTAATAATGTGTATTTAAATATGAAAATATAAAAATATAAAATATTAAATTTAGTATATAATTTAACAAATGCAATGTATAAGGTAAAAAATAAATAATATAAGAGTATCTGTCATGAGAGCGCTCTTAAATTAACTAGTACCGATTTGAATGTTCCTAAATAAATACCATATTTTGTCTTTATTATTACCCAGGTTATTTTAAAGCAGGCAAAACCTTGCGTATTAAAGCTTCAGAAACAGCTGGTCATATACTTTGATTAATTTGACCAAGGCTATTTAAAAAAATCACCGACTATAATTTATGATTTATGAGTGGGTCTCCTGACAGGCGGTCTATCCATAAGTTTATGGACAGACCACTTATTTCTTTCTTTATACACTGCATTTCTTAAATTACATATAAAATTTAAAATGTTTGAAAATATTTTTTTATATCATATATTTTTTATATTTTCACATTCAAATACATATTATTACTTGTTTTAACTTATAAAATGAAATATTTAAATTTTATAAAAAAATTACCACATTTAAGTCAAATACTCATGAGCACTGTCCATAACCTTATGGGAATGTCGCCTTCCTTAAGACTTTCCCATGATTTATTATACACTAAACTTAAGCTTTGTTTTGTGAAAGTAACTACCCCTCTGATTTATGCACCATAGGTTTAGGTGCGTGAATTTATATAGATAAAATGAGTGAATAAAAATAATTATAGAAAGTAAAAAGTAAAATAAGTGAATGAAATTAAAATTTTTTTATCATATAATAAAAAATATATCAATATAAAATAAATATCTCATTAAGGTAAGTGTACCACTAATGGATAAACAAGGAGTACTTGTATCACTCCATGCAATTCCCTGTAGTACCCCGACATATTATTTGACAAAAGTTAATTGTCACATTGATAGTGTATAGAAAAGTTTGCTTGAACAGTAATTGTGATAAGTGATGGAGCAATCACAATAATTTATAAATTAAATACTCTATATTATACTTACCGTACTTTTTTTATTTAAAATTATATTTTTAAGGGAATATTATTACTTCCTCTGTCCCAGATCAAATTGCACAACATCAAAGATTCAGTGAAACTACGAAACTTTAATTGTATTTGAATAAATATATAAATAATAATATTATTGTATGTGATATCGTTGAATTTGTCATAACAAGTAGTTTTTAGAAAGTAACTTTCTGTTTACCGATATTATACGTAGTTAAATATATTAATAGTCAAACATTTGTATTGGAGATTGTGAAAAAAATCCGGTGTAATTTAATATGGGACAGATGGAGTATTAAAATTTAGTTTATATATATATATATATCTGTATAGTAAGAATTGAATTGTGAATCAGTCTCTTGAAAGACGGTCTTTCCATAAATCATGGAAAGACCAATGTTTAAAGTGCAAATTTAAAGAAACGAAGATAAAAATTTCGGGTTGCATGGATCGGATTATAAACTTTATAGCTACTACACGTTGCATAATAAATATCTAATATTTTAATTAAGACTTTTTACCTTTTATTATTCTAATTAAACCCCGCATTTCTATAAGGCTATGGAAAGACGGTATGCCAAGATTTTGCCTTAAATTGTACCCTTGTTCAGCATTTTTCTCATATTATTTAGTCGCCTAAAAGATAGTTTGATCCGGTTCACGAACTTGTTAGTAGTATATGCAAATTGTCGTGCTCCTTTATTTACCTTCAATTTTTTAAAACCGAAAGGTCAATAAAAATGTACAGGTCATAAAGATTTTTAGCGCGTAATTTATTTTGGATTTGTGCGTTGCGTGAAACACAAGAAAATCAAAGATTACAGTTATGGTACGCAAATTATACCTTACACTCGGATACCGTAAGGATGGTACGACATCCCCAGATATACAAGTAAGGTAAAAAATTAAGGGATTGAATTAATTTTTAAATAATTATCATCTGTCCTTTTATTTATTTATTCCCTCTGTTCCAACTTATTTTGCACAGATTTTTCTTGGGTCAAATATACCAAACTTTGACCACATATTTGAATATGTATATGAACAATAATAATATCGTATGCGATATGGTTAGATTCGTCGCAACATGTATTTTCTAAATATCAAATTTTTGTACCCCTCGGTTTCTCTAATAGTGGCACGTCCTTTTTGGTGTTAGAATTGAGGAGATGCTAAATGAGTGGATGAAATTGAATTGAAAGAAGAAAAAGTAAAATGAGTGGATGTAATAACCTTAAACTTGCCATAAATAGAAAGTATTAATGTAAAAGAAACATCTCAAATTACAAAGTGTGCCACTATTAAAGAAACGGATGAATATATTATTATTGTCCGTACCTACACATATATATGAAGACTATAAAAATATTCTATACACATTGTATCCTGGTGTAACATATCCCTGATGTAACATATACCGAAGCCAGCTGGAGCTTTACAGCTTCAGTAGGAAAGAGCTGATATATATATATAAAACTCTATATTTGATTTAATTTTCCTTTTATGCTTTCCAATTTACACAGTCTTATTTTATACCATCTAATTTTAGACAGTGACTTTTCTATAATTATTTCTCATTCCTCCCTACATTTCATCTCCACATAATAACCCTGCACAAGATATGGAGAATAATGGAAAATTATAGCAGAAAAATCCCTCAAATTCAAATGAGACCATCTGTCTAATTTGTTGAATAGTACTACAGAAGAAGAAGAGTATATCTTTTGAAAAATGGTCTTTCCATATATTGGAAAGACTAAGGTTTAAAGTCTAAATTAGAAGAAATGAAGAAAAAAATTTTGAGTTGCAAGAATTGTGTTATAAATTTTATAACTACTACACCTAACATAATAAATTTTTAATATTACAACTAACACCTTTTATCTTTTATTATTATAATTAAATCCTGTTTTTCCATAAGTTTATGGAAAGACCGTCTTTCCATAAGTTTATGGAAAGACCGTCTTTCCATAACCTTATGGAAAGACCGTCTTTCCATAACCTTATGGAAATACCGTCTTTCCATAACCTTATGGAAAGACCGTCTTTCCATAACCTTATGGAAAGACCGTCTTTCCATAACCTTATGGAAAGACCGTCTTTCCGAAGAATTTACCAGAGAAGAGAAAAGAAAATCCACACCAATTCTACAATTTTGACTCATGAAAATGATTTAAATATCCCCCCACCATCTATATATACTTCGTACAAAAGAAAACCCTTCAGTTGGAAAATTTGCTGGCCATTGTTTCCAAAGCTTACAACTTTGGGACCTCCAAATATATATAACTCATAACACTTTCTGCCTCTTTCCCATTGTTTATTATTCCTCCATCTCATTTCCACATCCTTCTTGTGCACTTCATCCTCTCCATATCTTCCATAAAACTATTCCCACCACTTGTTCTTCCATACATTGCATTTGCATCTGCATCAGTTTTATCGGATCTCTAATCTGTCGATATCTGCAACTGCGGGTTCCAACCTGTATCGGAAAAAATGAAGGTGCCTTCATGGCTATCAACCTGTTCCTCCAAGTTCTCCATTTCCATCGCGAACGATGTTGGAATGATCCCACCCCAGAAACATGCAAGCATGTACTCGGATTCGAGCAGCTGTTCGAACTCTCAAGATTCCGGCGGAACTCCGAGCAGTCTTCCGAGCAACCTCTCCATCGCCACCCACCCCTCCATCCCCTCCCTGCAGAAGCTCACCCCGGAATCCCTAAACCTCTCCGTCTCCACTTTCCCGACGACCTCACTGAAGCCCCAGAACGGCGCCGTCGCCGTCATCAACTTCCTTAAAGTCCACGACGGCCTTCTGTACGCCGTCTCCGGAAGCCAGGTCACCGTCTACGACACCAACTGCAATCTCCAGTTCTTCGACACTTTCAGCGCCGTCGGTGACGGCGCGTCGATCAAATCGCTAGGGTTCTGCGGCGGGAGGGTCTTCACGGCGCATCAGGACTGCAAGATCAGAGCGTGGGAGTACAGCGCCAAGATGAAACGACACCGTTTTATTGCCGCGCTCCCGACGGTGCATGATCGCCTGAGGAACTTCATGCTGCCGAAGAGCTACGTGAAAGTCCGGCGCCACCAGAAGAAACTCTGGGTGGAGCATTACGACGCCGTTTCAAGCATCGCCACCGCGCCTTCATCGTCGTCGGAGAATCTCCTCCACTCTGTTTCGTGGGACCGGCACCTGAAGATCTGGAAGGGGTCCAGCTTCCGGTGCACGGAATCAATCCAAGCGCACGACGACGCCATTAACTCCGTTGTCGTATCAAACGACGGCGTAATCTACACCGGCTCCGCCGACAAAAAAATTAGGGTTTGGGGGAAGCGATTTGGGGAGGAAAAAAACGCGTTGATCGCGACGTTAGAGAATCACAAATCGGCGGTGAATGCTCTGGCATTAAGCTCCGACGGATCGGTTTTATTTTCAGGCTCCTGCGACCGGTCGATTCTGGTGTGGGAGAGGGAGGATAGCGCGAATTTCATGGCGGTTTCCGGCGCCTTGCGCGGCCACAGCAAGGCGGTGCTGTGTCTGATCACGGCGGCGGAGTTTCTGTTCAGCGGGTCGGCTGATCGGACGGTCAGGATCTGGAGCCGGGGACACGGCGGGAGGTACTGCTGTTTGACGGTGCTGGACGGGCACGAGAGGCCGGTGAGGGCGGTGGAGGCGGTTCACGGCGGCGGAGGGGAGATTAAGGTGTTTAGCGGGAGTTTTGACGGGGAGATTAAGGTTTGGAAGGTGGTTGTTTCGTCGGAGATGGAAACGACGTCGTCGTCCTCGGCGTATGCGAGCGATTAATCCGAGGGATTGGAAACAAGAAAAGGGGAATGAGATTTTGGGTTTTGGTAGCTTTCGTGTATTAGAATATTGCATGCATGAATAGATTTTTGGTACACGAAAACATTACCTGTTTTTTGTGGGTAATTGGTGTACTTTAGTTCTATTGTCTATTTTCTTGGTTAATTGGTGTACTTTAATTCCATCCAATTTTTCTTTTCCAATAGAATTTCTATGTCAGATTGATGTTTCCCCTTCACTTTTTCATTAGCAATACTTTGGTGAGTTCAGAATTTATCGGCGTGACGTGTCAACTGAATTTTACCCGAATAGATCCTGCATTGAAGATGATCTAAATGTTATTGTTAGCGATCTTCCTTGAAATAAAAATGTTTTCTCAAATCATTTTTTGTCCTTTTTTTCATATTTTCAAGCATGAAAGTTATTCACAATTATCACTAAAAGTATAAATCAATACCATTTATTTTATTCACACTTTATTATTTTTATTTTGCACTATATTTACGTTCGGAAAACAGGATCTGGTTGAAAGTTGGCATATTTTTTGAAAGTAGGGGATCAACTTCTTGTTTTCTCCCAAAAATAGATTGTTTCTTAGCACTCTATCCTTAAAAAATAGCCCATGCTTTCAAAATAAACTGTTTTTAGCACTTTACCAAACACTAAAATGTATTTTGGTTATAAGCAAAATATTTTTTAGTATTTGGTAAAGTGTTGAAAAATAGGTTAAGCAAAACACTTTTTAGTGTTTGATAAACTGCTAAAAATAAGTTTATTTTAAAAGCAGAAGCTATTTTTTGGGGAAAAACAGAAGTTGGTCTCCCATAACTTTCAAAATAAGCCAGCTTTGCTTAGAGCAAGTCCAATAGGTTCTCCAAAAATTTCTTCAAAATGAAGATTCAAAACTCACGTTCTCTATATTTTTTTGTTCTACTCCAACAGATTCTATATTTTGTAGACTTTGACATTTATTTCAAAATAATCATTACTTTGTTATTTTAATAAATAATTAGTTTTAATAACCCTACAAAAATATTTGCTTGAAGAAAAATTAAGAAAATGACTAATTTTAGTAGTTCATCTGTAATGAATACATAAATATCTTATATATTTTTGCCTATTTTAATCAATTTTAAAATTAGGACAACTGAATTTATTAATTTATCGGATTAATTTTTTTTTACGATTTAGAAAAATAAGGCAATCTCTTCAACCAAAAATTAAAGAAGTCGAATTTTAAATGCACCCCTCTTTATTTCACTATTTCTGATCGAGTGGACAACAAAAGTAATAAATAATTTCTTAATATCATATTCATGTTAATTATTATTTGAGAATTTTACATTAAGATACCATGAAAATTTAAAAATCCATCATTCAAAGAAGAGTAAAAAGAGAAAAAGAATAATCGCGTATTTCAATGGTTTAATTTTATGTGCTGATTCAACAATAAAATAATTGAATGTTGCATTGAATTAAACTTGGACAAGTTTGGTATAAATAGAAAATTAGTGTTAAATTTTAGGTGTCAAATTGATGGCTATATTAAAATTTCAATTCTCCAAATAATTTTTCCCTCTCTACCAGGGGTGGAATTGTCATGGCGCGTGGTAAGGCTCCAACTCTACCTGAGATTCCAGCGCCATGGTAGTAGTGGTCAATTGCACTTCCCAGCTGGAGCTCCGCTTTTCCGGCTTTGATTTCCATTTTTCCGGCCAGATCAATCGGAGAACAAGGCCGCTGAAGGCCATCTTTTTTTGTATCCATATTTCATCAAAACGACGTCGTTTTGGCTCAACTTGAACGACGTTGTTTTGGCTCAAGTCGAACGACATCGTTTTGATTAGATCAGAAGAAAAAAAATTTGAAATTGGAATTTTTAGTATTTGGACTGGGCCAAAAACGCAAGACCAAAAAATCCTTTGCCAAAAATGCACCACCCTCCGCCTCCAGCTCTACTCCAGCCTCCACCTCCGGGCGCCGCTGCCGCCGTCCCGCCACCGGATGCCACCTCACCACCGTCCCTCCTCCAGCCCACCTGAAAAAAAAAATCTTGGTTCCAACACTGCTCTCTATCAATATAGAAAACCAAACTTTCTCTTTCATCAAAATCTCCATTTTAGAGAACGATGGAGAATTTGTTGGAGATGAATTAATGTTTAAAATCTCTAAAATTAATCAAAATCTCCATTATAAAGAACTCGTTAAACTTGCTCTTATAAGCATAGTACTGCCAAACGGAGCCATTTTTTTTAATTGAAACTCCAGACTGCATTATCTATTCACATCGGAAAAGTGCAAATCCTTATACCTGTTCTCTGCCGATTTGGTGGCATGAGACAAGGTGAAGTGATAAACCTTATTAATGGACAAAATTGTAGCATTCTTAATTAAACTTGCTATTATTAGCCAATAATAGTGCACTTATGACTAATTAACCCATTAAACTATAAAATTAAATATCAATTGAGTCAACGTCTACCGGAACCATCCACATTTTGTCGATTATATAATCGTACTTTCCTAAGTTTAAGGATTTATGATTCTATAACGTACTTATCACATGAGTTCATCAATTTGACCAGTCAAGGTTGTTGTCGGCTTGGAAATGACTAGCAAGAATGCTTCAAGGCCGTTTGGATTAATTGTAAGTAATTTGTAAGTACAGACCATAGAGATAAGAGTTCAAAATTATTTATATGTCTTGTTTTTAGTCTTTGATATGTAATTTGGTTTTGAAAAGAACACTCATATTTTCAAAATTCATCTTCTAAATCTTCAATCGGTACATTTCAATAACCCGTACACACAATTTCGAATTCATAGAGTTCGAATAATATATGATTGTATTTGAATAAAAATAAATAATTTTTTTTATTTGACATTGGGCTATTCCAAGGGTGATGCGTGTCAATTGTAACGTGGCTAAAAGTTACTCTTTTAGTATTTTTCATTTGACACGTGGTAAATCTATTTCTTAGTTCTATATAACCAACCCTAAGTTATTCTAGAACATATACTGGCGGTTTCGAACATTTAACCAAAAAAATATTTATTTAACAAAAATAATGTATTTTAGAGTAATGGATCGTAGGGTAACACAATTTTAGACTATAGTGTAGTTTTTAAAGATTGTTTAGAAGTGATTAATGTTGACTTTTGAAACCCTTCCGTTCACCCATACACGCCCAAATTGAAAACTTGCAATTGTATATTACAAAATTGAATTTTGATGTTGTCAATTTCGTGATTCGACAATTTCAACTTTCTTGGAGGGACCTAAGTGCAAAAAGTAAAAACTTCACTCGTAACTCCAAATTGAAATTCGCTCAAATGTGATGGTACCCTATACACCCACGTTGTATTTTCCAAGGTCATAACATAGTATTTATCAATAAACATGCACAAGAATATATTTGTAATATTTTCCGATTTACTTTTCTTACTTTTATGTAACCAACTCTAAGTTACTCTAGAACACGTACTAACGTTTTCCAATATTTCACCAAAAAATAAATATATTATATATATATAAATTTAGGCAAGAATAACAAAAATCATGTATCTCAGAGCAATGGATTATAGGGTAACACGGTTTTGGGCTATAGTGTATTTTTTTAAAATTGTGTAGAAGTAATCAATGTTGACTTTCGAAGCCCTTCCGTTCACCCATATTGCAAAATCACAACCGTATATTATTGAATTAAATTTTGATATTGCCAATTTCGTGATTCGACAATTCCAACTTTCTTTGAGGGTCCTAAGTGCAAAAAATAAAAACTTCACTCGTAACTTCAAATTGAAATCCGCTCGAACGTGATGGTACCCTATACACCCAAGTTGTATTTTTCAAGGTCATAACATAGTATTTATCAATAAACATGCACGAGAATATATTTGTAATATTTTCTTTTTCACCTTTCTTACTTCTATGGAACAAACTCTATGTTACTCTAGAACGTGTAATAGCGCTTTTCAACATTTCAGAAAAAAAATCACCTATTTAATATTTATATATTTATGCAAGAATAACGAAAATAATGCATTTTTAGCAATGGATTATAGGGTAACACAATTTTGGGCCATAGTGTAGTTTTTTAAGATATTGTAGAAATAATCAATGTTGACTTTTGAGGCCCTTCCGTTCACCCGTACATGCCCAAACTGAAAAATCGCAATTATATATTATTGAATTGAATTTTGATGTTGTCGACAATTCCAACTTTCTTGGAGGAACCTAAGTGCAAAAGGTAAAAACTCACTCGTAACTCCAAATTGAAATCCGCTCAAACGTGATGGTACCCTATACACCCAAGTTGTATTTTCCAAGGTCATAGCATAGTATTTATCAATAAACATGCACAAGAATATATTAGTAATCATTTCTGATTCACCTTTCTTACTTCTATGTAACCAAATATAAGTTACTCTAGAACATGCACTAACGCTTTCCAACATTTCACCAAAAAAACAATATATTTTATATATCTAAATTTATGCAATAATAACAAAAATCATGGTTCACAGAGCAATGGATTATAGGGTAACATAGTTTTGGGCCATAGTGTAATTTTTTAAGATTGTGTAGAAGTAATCAATGTTGACTTTCGAGACCCTTCTGGTCACCCATACATGCCCAAATTGCAAAATTGTAATTGTAGATTATTGAATTGAATTTTGATGTTGCCAATTTCGTGATTCGACAATTCCAACTTTCTTGGAGGAACCTAAGTGCAAAAGGTAAAAACTTCACTCGTAACTCCAGATTGAAATCCGCTCGAACGTGATGTTACCCTAATACACCCAAGTTGTATTTTCCAACTCCATAACATAGTATTTATCAGTAAACATGCATAAGAGTACATTTGTAATCTTTTCCGATTTACTTTTCTTACTTATATGTAACAAACTTCAAGTTATTATGGAATATGTACTGGAGTTTTCCAACACTTCACCAAAAAATAACCTTTTTTAAATATTGTATTTAATAAGTTAGAACAAGTAGTAATACGTATTTGAAGGTGAAAATATAAAAATACACAATACAACAAAAATTTCAAAAATCCTAATTTTGTATGTAATGTAACAAATGCAGTGTATAAGGTAAAAAATAAGAGGTGTTGCTATATCACACCCTGTATGTTACTAGATTACGCTCTAATACGTTTATACATGTATAATACTAATTTTTCAAAAAAACTAAAACTAAAAACAATACTGCCACCGTCTGCACCACTACTGCCGAAACCACCGCCATCGCCGGCCCTAGCAAATCTAGCCTGTGAAACCTCTGGGCCGGCGACGAGAGTGGGCCGACGAGAACCATGAACCGTGCGACGAGAGTGGACCGATGGGAAAGACAAGGAAGGAAGGAGGAGAACCAGAAGAAAAAGGAAAACAGGAGAAGGAAGGAGGAGAACCGAAAGAAAAAAGAAAGTGGGAGAAGGAAGGAGGAGAACCGGAAGAAAAAAGAAAGTGGGAGAAGGAATGAGGAGAACCGAGCGACGAGACCCAGGCCAGGGCGAGGGAATGAGAACCGCATCGGAGAAGACAAACCAACGCCGGACGACCATCTCCGTCGTGGGCGAAGCACCGCCGGCCGCCGGGAAACATCTCCAGTTGCTGTGGTATTGTGTTTAAATTATAATTTTATTTAATATTATTTTCAACTTATTTAAATTATTTAAATCAAATTAAAAATACATATTGTGTATTCAATAGTATAAATACAATGCGTGATATATCAATTCACAAAATAAGTGATATGTTCATAAGTTTATGAATATGCTGCTTGTCACTCATAATATTAATACAATAAAGGGAGTGTGTTAAAGTCTCACAATTTAACCAGATACTAAAGTTTAAATTAATAAATAAAAAATAAGTCGGTATCATTTATATTAGTGGCATGCATGTTAGTTTAAATTTTTTAACATAAAGCAATTAAAGTGAACGGCGCAGTAAATTTTGAGCTAGATTAGCACCTAAACATTCCTCTTTCTACCATCATTACTTGAAATTATGTACGGTGGAGATGAAGACAAAAAAGAGCGAATATATGACTAGCAATATTTAAGAAATACTATTTTTTTACTCTAAAGTTTGTCACAAATGAATTGAAAGTAAGCTAAATCCAGATAATTCTTTTATGCTAAAACCCAACTTGTAGCTCAAATTTAAACGCCATCCACCAATTCAAAAGGAAAGGGTCCCTAAAAAACTCAGAGCCCGCCCACACCTACTCAAACATGAATAGAGATAGTCACACTCACATGACGCTCCTCCCGTACTATAATTATTGGCATATTTTAACTTTTAAAACTCAAACAGAATCGATTTTGATTATGAAATTCTATTATTATATGTGTAAGATTATAATTATGTTATATGTTGTTGAATTCATCAAAATTATTGGTTTTTCATAATTTTTTTTGAGTCCGTCTCTTGAAAGACGATCTTTTCATAAGTTATGGAAAGACCAATGTTTAAACGGAAAATTGGATGAAATCAACACAAAATTTTTGGATTGCATTAATCGGGCCATAAACTTATAACTATTATATATTTCATTATAATTTTTTAATATTGCAACTGAAACCTTTCTATAATTATAATTCAACCCCATATTTCCGTATACCTATGTAAAGATGATTTTTTTCAAGAGTTTGCCATATCTTTTTACTCGTAAAAAAATATATTAATCGTTAAAAATTGATCCAGTTTACTTCCTAAAATCAAAATTTCAGTTATTATTGCACAAAAGGAGTGTCTATTTTTATAATCATGAATTGATACTTGTCCTATCATACCACCAAAATAGTTTTAAGAGTATATTTCCTAACACATAACATGTTCTTAAAATATGGACAATTTACTGCATTTATAACTTATACACTGCAATTCTTAAACTAACTATCAGAGTTTTGAATTTAAATAAAATACTTTTAAAGTTAAGTATTATACTTTTTCACCATATTTCTTACATTTTCACACCAAACACGCTTTATTATATGTTTTGATTTATAAATTACGACATATAAATATAAATTTTATTTTAAAAATAATGATCTATCCATAACCTTATAAATCTCACACTTTTCAAGAAACAAGCAAAAAAAAAATACGTGAGCCAATATTAAAGAAACGGGAAAGTATTTCTGAACAAAGAAGATATCTTCTTACCATGTGAAGTTAAGTTGCAAGTTGCAAAAGGTGAAGTAATCGATATGTATGGAATTATGGATGGTCCCAACTTAAAAGCATGATTCATTGGAAGAGTTTTTCTTTGGCGTTATACTTGTGTCGTCTAAACCGACATCTTGTTCACTGTTGTATTAAACAGTGTCGTTGATTTTATAACCACAGTTAAAAAAAAATAAAATAGCAGTGATGCATTTTGTGACGGGTAGGAAAGTGTCACAAAACTCACTTCACCTTTTGATGTCACTGGATTTTACGGACACAAATATATGTCACTAAACCTAGCTACTGCATCAGTTCATCGGTTCATGTCACAAAATTTAGTGACACTTATACCTATCGCGCGTTGCAAAAATATAAAGTCACTTTAACGCGATATGGCAAAACTCACTTCACCTTTTGATGTCACTAAATTTTAGTGACACAGGTATATGTCACTAAACCTAACTACTACATCAGTTCATGTCACAAAATTTAGTGACACTTATACCTATCATTACAACAATATAAAGTCACTTTAACGCATCACAGTATCTTAGTGACATGTTGAATTTTAGTGATGCTTTTTAGTGTCACTAATATTCCAAAAAAAAAACACAGCTACTAGAGAAATTTTTGGTAGTGAATTCAAAATTTTAAATTTATGAGATAACTCAAATCAAACACAATCCAACTCACCTGATAATTATTTTTAAATTATTTATAATATACTAAATTATAAAATAAATATGAAATAAAGATGACATTGATTCAATTCTACCAACTTGATTTGGCATCAAGATATGTCCCATTTCTCACAATCAAATAACATAAACTAAAAATTAAGAAGATTAAAAAAAAAACTAAATGGAGATAAATAACAGAGTCCATTAGTCCTTATGCAAGTTGGCAAGTGCTCATATGGTCGAATTTTGTATCCTTTCATTCTTACCCACAATTCTGAGGCATGCGCTTATATTCATTCATTCATTCATATTTTCCAACATCCAAATATCCACAATCTCAGATTTTCTTAATCAGTACGTCTCTTGAAAGATGGTCTTTTCATAAGTCATGTAAAGATCAATATTTAAAGTGTCAATTAGAAAAAATGAAGATAAAATATTCGGGTTGCATGAATCGGATTACAAACTGTATAACTACGACCCGTTGTATAATACATTTCAAATGCTGCAACTAATACGTTTTACCCTTTATTATTCTAATTAAATTTCACTACGGACTTTTCAAAAACTGTCTTTCTGGAGTACAAGGGATTGAAGAAGATAGAAAGTTAAATCTTTTCACTTTTGCTTTCCAGCCTGTTTCTACAGCATTCATTTCGATGCATGTAAGGGACATGATTTCGATATGTGCAAAGTAGAGAAACGATAGAGCGGATTATGCATAAAATTTGGGAAATGATAATATTTTGTAGAATTTTTGTTTAAATGGTATTTTCGGTCTCTGCAAGTAGGGTGATGGAGATGAAATTTTCAGGTTTCAATATATCACAGTGTGTTTTAGAGAGGGGTAAACTATTTTCGTGGCCAGTAAACTATCTTAATCAATTGCTTCGATATGGTCATCAAATTTTTTTTTCCCGACCATTTTTTACTAGCGAACTTTCAAAAAAAGAAGGGTTAAGGTCATTCCATCGTCAAAGATCATCCTTGTCTCATTACGTGCCACATGTGTGACAAATTCAGGGGCAAAATCATCTGTTCACCTAATTATGATCATTGAACTACTTGAATGATTCCAATCTGGCCACTCAATTTTTTTCGATCACTTTTATCCATCAGACTAGTTAATGAAGTAAATTAACCCCATTCCTTTACTTGTGTATGTTAAATCAACTTAATTCCACCCAAAAAAAGAAATTCAAGTGACTTTACAAGGAGTTCAGGGTATTTTAGTCTCTTTTTGAAAGATTAGTGAATTACCCACAACTGACCATAAACCATTATTTGGACCTTCTCCTTTGAATGCGAAATTAGCGGTCTTAAGACTTAACCTATTAGAAAACTCCATCGCAATGCTTACTTTGAACAGAATAACTTAGAGATAATTTCATGAAATTTAATACAAAAAACACGAAAAAATATTGAGTGCGTCTCTTGAAAGACGGTCTTTCCATAAGTCATGGAAAGACCAAGGTTTAAAGTGTAAATTAGAATAAATTAAGATAAAATTTTCGGGTTGCATAAACCGAGTTATAAATTTTATAACTACTACATGTTGGATACTAAATTTTTAATGTTGCAATTAAGACTTTTTACCTTTTATTATTCGAATTAAACCTCATCTTTTCATAATCCTGTGGAAAGACTGTCTTTCCCAAAACTTTGCCAAAACTATTGGTTTGTAATGAGCCATTAAATGGAACTTGAGCAGCACCAGTGAAATTTGGAGGCGGGGTTTCTGGGTGGGTAAGCCAATGATCCCAGGTTCGATCCTCGGCAGCGGCAGTGTGGGGAGTTCTTGTTTTGCAAGGCTCCTTTGTGCGCACCGAGGCAATGCTGACCCATGAATCCTGATCCATGAATCCTGGTGTTGGACTACCGTGATTTACCTCTCATATAATGGCATGGATATAAACTGGTATAAGCCACTGAGAGCGAGCGGATGATCGCCTTTTGGAGGCGGGGTTTCTGGCCACGGAAATTTGGAGCCTCCTTTTAGTCGTTATTTTGGCGGAAATTTGGCCACGGAAATTTAGTCGTTATTTCTGGCCAAGGAAATTTGGCCCGACTAATATGGAGCCTCCATATTAGTCGTTATTTTGGCTTGAAATTCAGCATGCAATTATATATTCTACCAAAAATATTTAGTGATTCCTTTGATTTTATGAATTTGACACATTTTTCTTTTTTAAAATTATTTTTATGACTTTGAAATATATTTTTTTTGGATAAAATTCCTTCAATTTCATTCACTCATTTTACCTTTTTCTTTTTAAATTTCATTTCATTCATTTACTTTTGATTTCCATTTCATCCATGCATTTCATTTATCTAAATCCAATCACCTTAAGTCGTGGTGTCAAACCCATACAAACAGATCGATTATCATTATGCTTTAGGACGTGTCACGTGTGTAAACTAATAAAATATAAATCATGATTTAACAATAGCCATTGAAACTAAAGTCCCGTTTTATTAAAGTGATATTATATCCAACCGGATTAGAATTTAGTGTTATAATGTTATTAATGAAACGTATAAAATTCAGTACAAATAATTATAATGTTATTAATGAAACATATAAAATTCAATGTAGCCTAATCATGTTTTCAAAAGTTAAATTATTAAAGTAATATTAACACAAATCTTTAGTACTACCTCCGTCCCAGCTCTTTCTGCGGAGAGAGAAACTGGAAGTATTTTTAAGAATAGTACTATTTGAAGGCTTTGTGTGGGATATCCTGAAATTCTTAACTCTTTTCCTTTATTTTCGTTCAGATTAAGCCCAAGATTTGGTTAAATAGAGATTATGAAGGGTTATGGGATAATGTGGGCTAATAATATTGGGTTAAAAAAAATCAAAAATTGGGTAAAAAATAAGGTAGTGCAAAAACAGCTGGGACGTCCAAAAAAGGAAAGAGTGCAAAAAGAGCTGGGACAGAGGGAGTAAACGATTATAACATGTCGTTATGTAAAATTTTCCCAAGTTCTGATTATCTTCATGAAATATATTAAGAATTTAACATTTTCCAAGGCAATTGTTTAAAGACAAAAGATGAACCTTGAAATGAGCCGGAGGGAGTAGTAAAGTTTGGATATTACCCATCAACAACCCTTTTGACAAGTGACACCCTCAATTATTGCCACATCAGCCTTTCAAAATATTAATTTATATAAAAATTATTCTTAAAATCTTATAATATTTGATTTTCAATGTATTTATTTAAAAGTGAATGGGATAATAATTACTTCAACCAAGACATTATTATTGATATGATTTTTTTTTCGAAGAGAAAATTTGTATCATTAATTTTCATGAGAATTTACAAAAGGTGGAGTTGTACTCCATGAAGAAATGTCACTGGGGCAAGTCTTTTGATATTGCGCCAATTGGCCCGCAATTGAATTTTCCTTTCTAGGAATCCATCTAACTATTGGATCACCAATGAACGGTGTCTATGATTTTGTGTCGTTTATTGATATGAATAGTCAGTCTCTATAGTACATAAAAAAATAAAAAATACATTTAATTTTGCACATTGACCCGAGTATTTGAATAGCCCAACTTCTTGAGAATCAAAATAGAAGACAAAAGCAACCTACTGTATTTAAATTCATTCATAATCCTTTGTTTTGGAAAATAGGATTTGGCTCAGGATTTCCCCTTTTTATTAATTCCAGGGGTATACAGAGTATTGAACAACCTTTCCCAAACCTTCTCAAAAAAACACATACCCATAATTTAGATGATAATAAATCGAAAGTGACTACAATATATTGAACATTTCAAACATTAAAATATCAATAATATTTCAAATAAATTTTTTTTATCTAACGGTCAATAACATCTTGAAAGTAACTACCATTTATTTAAATGTCGATAGAATTTCAAAAAAATAATAAAATTGTTTTAGTTAAAAGTGTTTAAAGGATTTCAAAAAAAATCTTTTAAGTCATAGTACAATACCTCAAAAATTTTAGTTGGGATATTGGCTTTCAATTATTTTTATAAAATACATTGATTTTTATGTCATGTGATTATCATATAATATTATGATTTTGTTTATAGATTAAAATTTTTGTGATTTTCGAAAATGAATATTCCAACATTAGAATTATTTAATAAGTTTCCATACATTATTATGATTTTAGAGTAGATTTTATTTCTAACAAATTTTCATTACTTTTCTTGAAGTTGAGAGTTGATTTCATTATAATACAAAATTCAAAACCATTAGTATTGTCATAATTGTTTTTTAACACTATAACAACTTTTTATCCTTCCTCAATGAATTGTTCATAAAGAAATATTTTAACGGTTTATCCATCTTATACGTTGTACATAACTTAAATTTTACACTAAACTTTTGCAATCAACTAACATATTTTTAAAGTTGTTTCTAAAAAAAAAAACATATTTTCAAAATTAAATTTAGAATTTTTTAAAATATGTTATAAGCAAACAAAAAGATGCAGTGAACTAACATTTTTTTAAAGTTATTTCTATAAAAAAATATTTTTAAAATTAAATTTAGCATTTAAAAAAATATGTTATAAGCAAACAAAAAGACGCAGTCAGCTAAAATATTTTTAAGGTTATTTCTAAAAAAATATATTTTCAAATTGATTTTTTTTGTTTGCTTGGAAAGACAATATTTTCCAAAACTTTACCATTTTAAAATGCAAAGAAAAAAAATGCCCCCATGCAGGATCGAACTACAGACCTTCAGTTTACAAGACTGACGCTCTACCACTGAGCTATAGGGGCTTGACGGTTGAGTTTACAATATGGGCCATTAATCTTTAAACAATATAATAAAAAGGCTATAAAATATGGGCCGAATTCCATCCATTTTTTAAATTGGGCCCAAGAATCCACAACTCATTGCTTATAAATCCACACCTCAAACAAAACCCTAACGCCGCCTCTGTCTTCCCACCATCTTCTCCCTTCTGTAAATTTCTCAGAAATCAGTTTCATTTTCTAATGTCATTTTCGTAATTTGATTCCTGTATTTTGTTGCTTCGGTAAGGCGTTGCGTTCGTCGGTGATTTGATGACCACGGGCGTGTCATCTGAAGCATAAATCAAAAACCCGATTCCGACCATTTCACTCTTAGTAGCTTCGCATTGTTGCAGTTATTAAACTGGTCGGATTGATACATTTTCTTTCCTTTTGATTTAGGAATATTAGGGCAGTGTTAATGTTGTTGCTTCTTATGGTGAACGCTCTAAATCAGATTAGGGATGTTCAAGTTTCCGAAGCATAGATGAAATCTTACATCAGTATTAAACAGCTAGATGGATTCCTCTGTTTCATCGCGCTACCTGTCTCCTGATACATTTAAAGCGTTTTTCTTCTTCTTCTGGGATTCTTGAAATTGAACATTTGTGTCGGTGAATCTGAGGATGTTTAGTTGATTGTTTCTGGAAATGATGTCAGAAAGTTGCTGTTTTTGTCTTCAGAAAGAACCCTAATTTGTGTGGACTCATCTGCTTATATGTTTGGATTGGGGGTTTCATGAAGAACCCTAACTAACTAATTATAATGATATGAAATAACGAATGGATCAACGATTCAAAATGAAAAGAAACTGTGGAAATATCAAAGATTAAATCTTTTCCCATTAGTAACATTATTTTAACAAATTGTAACCAAATAATGCTTTTATTATGTTAACTTCATCTACCAAATCCTTAAACTTTCAGACAACTTCATAGCAAAGTTAAAGATGAAAGAATTTTCCACTCCATAAATGGATCTGGTTTCAGTTCTTGGTCTACTGCTACCAATAATCTTGAACCACTGGCTTTGAGGATCGCACATATTATCTCTCTTCAAACATTTGCAAGCATTTGTAACAACAGCGTTGTTAGAATCTACATCCAAGCAAACTTCACTGCCATCATGAAGCTTTGATGCAAGATGCATCTTTGAGTCTGAAATTGGATCCCATTTTGAACTTAAGTCGGTGCAAATTAGCCCTAGTTTTGCAGGTTTTGCCAGAGAATCTGCTTGCAAGCAGAAGTAAAGGCCTTTTATTGTTAGGACTTTGTCTGAGCTGTAACTCCATGCCTCAGCTTCAGAACATGGTCCTAATTCTAGTGGTTTGAAGAGGGAGAGTCTCTTAATGCATAGTCCTGTTGCTGGGTGATATATTAGTTTGTGAGGTCGAGATAATTGTGATCCTCCTGGTCCTGCATTGAACAAGAAAAGTCATCAGTTAATTTTGTACATCAGATGGGTCGAATACGGATTGGGTAATATGAGTAATTAAATAGATGTGGATAGGTCTAGTTTGATCCATTTATGACGGGTCAAAAATGTGTCCGCTGAACTCGTAGATTGAATATCACTCAAACAACGAGTCAAAATGGGTAATTCACAGGTTTCAAATCATGTACTATTCATATTGATAAATATGTGAGTTTCACCTCATGTATTGAACAATATTGGTAAACTCAGGGTTTCAACCATATATTGACTTATATGTATTTATACATGAACTTAAATAGATAAACCCACGGTTTCATTCTATATATTGACCATGAGTTTGCATACAAGCCCATGTCAATAAACTCACGGGTTTCGCTCGCGTATATTTCAATTTTACCAGACAGAGGTCAACCGACAAATCTAACCTACTCGATCCAAAAATTTTCAGTTACCCGTTTCACTCGTTGCCCATTTAACTTATTATCCATTTTACTCATACAACTCTCTTGACCCGATGATTACAGATTCAATTTGCCACACCTATGTAAAACTGTCAAATTATTGAATCCCACATTGAAAACTCCCCTAGTTAGCCACTATTCAAAACAAATTCTCGTGTCAGAAGAACGACTCCGGTACCATGTTAAACAAGCAGAACACATGTAAAACACTTTTTAAAAGAGCATCACATACCTTGAAATGGAGTTTGAAGAGGAGACACCTTTTGCAACACACTTGAATTCCTTATGTCACACCAATTCCAATCATAAACCCCATAATACTCATTCATCCCAACCACCCCTTCTCTAATATAATAGCTTCCAACGAGGGTCCACAAGGCCCAATCCAGATCATGCTCAGCGGCCCAGCCCAGGAAGCAGTTAAAGTACCTATTGTCATTCACATTAGTGCCCCTCTGGTCTACCCCAAACTCACTCACAAACAAGGGGTACCCTTGGTCCAGAAGGAAACCTGCCCTTCGGGTTATGCTGTTTGTGATTCGACCGCAGACTTCGTTCGGGTTGCCGGTTTCCCATTCGTCCGAGTTCGAAAACCCGTACCAATGAAGTTCGAAAACCAATTTTTGGATGAATGATAGTTTAACCGGTTTTTGGTGGAGAAATGTGAGATCATTGTCAAAGTTTAATCCAGAAAGAATTATTAGGACATTTGGGTTTGCTGCGTGGGCTGATTCAGCTCCTTTTTGCATGTACCTTAGAAAATTCAAAACCTCGATTAGGAAAATAATTCAATCTAATAAAATTCATTGAGAATATCATTACTCTAAATATTATTACTTACTTGTACCAATCGTTGACGTTTTGTTTGGGGCCTCGGAGTTCATTCCTTAAACTCATTCCGACCACGTTAGTGACACCGTTAAACATGGTGGCTACTTTGGTAAGCCCGTTAATCCATTCGTCGGGATTGAAGTATCGGTCGCCGAAGAAACCGTTGCCGTCGTTGTTGCTGCAACACCACCCCGGCTTGCTTATGTGGTTGTCCAAGATGATCATCACATTGTTGCTTGCAATACTAGCCACCACTGCCTATACACACAATATGGTTATGTTCTTTTTTGACTGAACTAAATCGACCGAAAAATAAATCTATTATAAAGTGTTAGAATTTCATATTAGTGATTGGCAAGATTATACCTTAGTAAATAAGATTATGAATCACATTTACGTTGTGTCAACACAACTGGCTTTATAAGGTATGGGTTTGTAGGTCCATGTCTCCACTCACCAGGTCCAAATGCCTAGTACTTATTCAAAAGAAGGCTAATATACTTGAGTTATAAAAGGAGGTAAAAAGCTATTAGACATGTAGATTCAGCTCAACCCCCGTAGCACTGTAGCTATCCCTTCTCCCTAACTCGTTTTCTATATTTGACTTGGGCATCGAAGTGGACATGGTCACACACCGCCCCACCCTGAGTGACCAGTACTATTTTACAGGTGTTCATCAAATTGGAATCATCATTGGAAGGAGGGCGAAACAGGAGCCTGTACCGCAACATCTCCACCAACCTAACATAATGAACTTGAGGCCTAACCCACTACAAAATTTGGTCCATTTATCTCCACAATGAATAATCCTGATACTCCATTCGTCCCATCATGTTCTGCACATAATATTTTTTTGGTAAAAAATACCAAACTTTAACCACATATTTGAATATGTGTATGATCAATAATTTTATCCGATAATGTTACTAGTACTACTTATACTCCTCCCCCTACTTCTCTATTATTGATACACTTTTCTCTTTTTGTTGTTTCTTTTATTGGTATACTTTTTATTTTTGGTAAGATTCCTTCAATTCCATCCACTCATCCTACTTTTTACTTTCTACATTCAATATAATTCACTCATTTTCTTCACCGAAATTCAATCACCTAAATATATGGTGCCAATAATAAAGAAACAGAGGGAGTAGGCAAAGTTCAGGGAAAGACGGTCTTTCCATAAACTTATGAAAAGACGGAGTTTAATTAGAATAATAAAAGATAAAATGTCTTAGTTACAATATTAAAAAATTAGTATACAGCGTGTAGTGGTTATAACGTTTATAACCCGATTCATACAATCAAAAATATTTATCTTCATTTCTTATAATTTTATGAATTATGGAAAGATCATTTCCAAGAAACGATCTCCTACTTGTATTGTTTCAAATATGAAATTAACAATAACATGTAAATCCTGGAAATTGTACCAATCTTGAATATGTGTGAGCTATCCCGGCCGTAAAGTACAAAATTATGCTTTGGTGAATACTTTTCAACTCTGGCACTTTCTATTTTTGGATGTACGCAAGTGAAGTGGATTGGCTAGCGATTCACCTCTGTAAT
This sequence comes from Rubia yunnanensis, assembly GCA_037428765.1. Classification (NCBI taxonomy): domain Eukaryota; kingdom Viridiplantae; phylum Streptophyta; class Magnoliopsida; order Gentianales; family Rubiaceae; genus Rubia; species Rubia yunnanensis. Next base: position 79,986,828 of record CM075071.1, on the reverse strand, counting down.
CTTATCATCCAAAATTAGAATAAAAACTTTTTTATTAGTCCGTCTGTTAAAAGACAGTACTTTCTGTAAATCTATAAAAATATAATTTTTCCTAAACTTTTACCTTCTTTTAATTAAAAAAATCCAAATTATACATAATGAAAAATTTTAATCGATCTACCTTACATATGTACCGTTATCCTAGTTTGTTGGACACGTTCATAACTCCGTTATCAATTAGTATACGGTGATACACACCACACTGTATTTTTAGTAAATAAATTTGTTTCGATAAATATTAATAATTTTTTCTACTATTTAGACATATAATTCTCTACCATTCTTTTCTACTGATATACATTTTAAGATGGGATGCAATGATAAATCATATTTTCATCACGCAAGCTAAAATTTTGACGTGCAAATTAAGGATAAGTAAATTCACACCTTTTCAATTTGTCACGTATTAATATTACCTATTTTAGTCATCATTATTAGCATCTTAGTACATTACAAACGTTTACAACACGTAATATACTATTTTACAATCATTTACGATGCGTATTATACTCTTTATGTTTCATCTAAAATTTCTTACTTTTATTTTCATTCGTCCAAAATAAAAGTTCTTGTTTTGACTATCCTTCTAGTTGGACTAGAATTTGTGACTAAAATTTGACAAACTCACTCCAATGTTTCACCTTTCCCGCCACATTGACATTTATAGGGTGTGTTTGACAAGGCTTGTAAGTGCTTTGCTTATAAATTAAGTACATTTTGAGTGTAGGGTAAACTCCTTCAAAAAGTGCTTATATTAAAATTAAAAAACTATATTTGAGAGAAAAATCATAAACTGGTCTCCCCTGTTTTTAAAACAAGTCAATTTTACTAAATAAGCCAAAATAACTCGGTTTTTAAAAAACAATTGACAACTCTATCAATCCTAAATGGATTAATCACATGGCTATTCATTGGCAAAATCATGGGAAAAACGTATTTCCATAAACTTATAGAAAGACATTGTTTAATTTTATCTTCATTTTTTTAAATTTACACTCTAAACCTTGTTCTTTTCATGTCTTATGAAAATATCGTGTTTAAAAAAACAGATTCATTAAGCACAAGCAATATAAGTAAATACAAAGTAAAATCACGTTATCGAGGAGAAATTTTTTTTAATCAAAGTTTTCGATTAAAATGTAAAAAGTATACCAGAAAGGAATTTATAATGCATTCCATCATTATCATGCATTCAAGTCATCATCCACCAATTTGCCGCTCCAACTAATACCCAACAACTCATGCTTATCAAGAACGAACGGTTCAAAACTTCAAACTTCCAAAAATAAAAAAATCGACCAATTTCAACGTATTTAATGCGAAATGAAAGTATGATTTGATTTTTTATTTTGATGTAATAAGTTCATATAACATACTCCTTCCGTCCCAGCTATTTGTGCAAATTTTAATCTTTTCATTGACCAGAGCTAATTTTGACCATTAATATATTTCAGAGGTTAACACGATTCAAATGATATCATATATGATAATATATTATTTTATGTATTACTTAAAATTTACTTTCTAAATAACAGAGTTTGACTAAATGAATAGTAATAAGTGGGCCCAGAGGGAGTACCTGGTAAGCATCAATAAGGCTGAGATCAATGATGGAGGGATTATGTTCTTGAAGCCCAGCAATGGACTCACCAAGTCCAAGCTTCAAAAACGACTCCCTAACGGTAACGGAGGCGAGGGAGTCGTTAGTCATCAAGAACAGCGGCCACGTCAGCCGTACGCAGTTGAACCCTAGGTCCTTAACGGTCCGTGAGATAACGTCCACCGATTGCTTGCTCAGCCCTTCTGCCACCACCACCTCTAGGTGCGTCACCCAGTTGACGCACGCTAATTTCACCCGCTCACCTGTTGTCTCGTTGACGATCCATCGTGAACTCGTGCTCAGTGACTGCGATAACGTTATCGCAGTCACAGAGAGGATGATCGTCAACGAGAGAGCAATTGACTTTGGCAGCATGATCTTCGTGGTGGTGATTTGAAATGATGAGATGATGAAATGATTGTTTGGTATTTATAGTGGTCTGTTGGAAGTTTGGATCGAGTTTATTTAATTAATTTTGGATTTTGGATTCTATTTGCATGTGTAATTGGATCCGGTTTTTCTGCAAGAAATTAATATGATATTCCTGGGTTGTTTAACTTCTTGTATTTACTATTTTGGGGTTAAAACTTTCTCCCAATTTTTTTTGGGTACAATATAGTTGAATTCAATTCAATTGAATTAAATTGAACTAAATGATCATTTTACCAATAGTGACATCATAGATTTAGCTGCTTGAATTCAGGTGAAGAAAATTGCTGGATAAAATTGAATGTAAAAAGTAAAAAATTTAATGTGTGGATGGAATTGAACGAATCTTGTTAAAGATAGAAAGCGTGCTATTAAAAAAAATCTCATTAATTCAAGTATGTCACTGATAGAGAAATTGAGGGAGTATGGTGAGAGGAATTTCATACAGATAAATTTAACCGAACTATATTGAATTGAACGGAATCGAAAACAAACTCCTAAAAACAGATTTAGCTCGTACGAGAGTCGGCACAGAATAATAGCTTTACTTTTTTAAAAAAAAATACTATATATATACATATATATAAACATTATACATTCTAAGTTAGACATATAATAGGATGTTTTAAAGTATCAAAATACAAAAAAATAATTTAAATATAATATTTAAATAAAAAGTATACTATGGTTAATTGAAGTTACAACAACGTTGGTTGATTGATTTAAGGAAGGTTATAATTACTTCCTACGGCGTCTTTCTGTTATGATGTTGTATGTTTGTGTGTGTTTTTTTCCGCTTCACGTTTCTTTTTCGTCGTATTACTGACCGTGAAGTGTTTCTCTTATGCATTATGTTTCTAACACGTTCTTAAATTATTGTGAAATACCTCTCCCAATAGTTTTGCTTTAAGCATAAATCAACACAATAGGTTCCTCCAGTTTCTTACAGCATTCAGAATAAGAATTGCAACAACATTCCGGTCGGGATGATTACAATCACCCCGACCCTGCATTTTACACAAAGTTGACCTGCTCTGATACCATGTTAAACATGATTAATCCTTGTTTGAGACGGAGTCCGGAGAGCTAAGATCCTCTGCAACACGGTTGAATTCCTGACATCGCGCCAATCCTTATCGAGGACCCCATAAAACTCTTCCTCCCCAATGCGACCATCTCGGATGTAGTAGCTCCCGACGAGTGTCCAAACCGCCCAATCCAGATCAAAATCAGATGCCCATCCCAAGAAGCAGTTGAGGTATTTGATGTCATTCACTGCGGTTCCTCTGTTGTCTACCCCGAACTCACTCACGAACAAGGGGTACCCTTGTTCTGTGAGGAACACTGCCCTACTGTGAAGGCTCGTCCTAATTTGAGCGCAGACTTTATTCTCATCGCCGGAATCCCATTTTCTGGAATCGGTGAATGAGTACCAGTGGATCTCGAAGACTAGTTTATTGGAGAATGAGAGATTGACGGGCTTATTGTTGAGGAATGTGAGTTCAGTATCATACGAAAGCCCTGAAAGAATTGTGAGAACGTTTGGATTCGCCATGTGGACAGCTTCGGCTCCTTGTTGCATGTACCTTGTAAGAATCAATTGGAAATTTCACTATCTTGAAACTTTAATTTAGGACTTTGATAGCAAGGGGAACTTGAGGGATCAGTTGTAAGATTAGAGGCGGAGCCGAATGTCCTAATAAACATATAATTGAAAATAAGAATATTGTATTTTATATTATTCACTTAATAAAGAAAAATGTAATTATTTTCATTCTACTTAGTTAGAATACTTTTAATATTTCAATTAAAAGATATAAATTTACTAAAATTTATTTATATAGTTACGAATTTATATTTCATATTTTAATCAATATATTATTTATAATTAATAGTAATTTTATAAAATTATTTTATTTTTTAAATATAATTTTTTCAAGAATGTTAAACTTGTTTATAAAGTAAATTAATAATGAATAAACTAATTAATTTTTATGATTTTTTAAGAATTTTTTTTTCAAGAAAATGAGGCAAAAATATAAATGGGTCAAAACATGTCTATTTGGGTCAAAATCCGACCTGACCCATATTCAACTCGACCCAAATTGAATTGACTCACTTGACCCAAATTAAACATTGATCTATCAGGGCCAAATGAGCCGGATCAAAACGGGTCAGATTTGGGTCAGGCAATTGAAAATCTCGTCAATTACATTGAATAATGTGAAACCGGTTACACATAACGTATAATATAATGTACATAATCAAATATTTTTTTTATGAATGGAGCCGTAGAAGTAAGTTTGATTTGTTTGACTGTGATGTATAAAATTACTGTAACAAAATCAACCATTTGGTCATTATGTCATGTAAGTACTTTTTAAATAACAGAAATTGATAGAGTGGAGATTGAAGATCATTTTCTAAGTAGTTGATTTTGTGTTAAACTTTAAGAGATTTGTATCATGGAGTTTTCTTACCACCTTTTACCGGAAAAACAAAGTTTTAGTCCTTTTTTGTGACCATGTGATAGTTTTTGTCATTTTTGTTCTTTTAGGGACAAATGGCAATCATACTCATATAATTAATTACAATCAAATCTAAACCGACCAAAATATGCTAAGATTATGTTAATACTGTTAACATAGTGTTAGTAATTACCTGTACCAATCGTTAACATTTTGTTTGGGGCCTCGGAGTTCATTCCTTAGACTCATTCCGACCACGTTAGTGACGCCGTTAAACATGGTGGCAACTTTAGTTAGCCCTTTGATCCAATCGTCAGGATTGAAGTACTGGTCTCCGAAGAAGCCGTTGCCATCTTTGTTGTCGCAACACCACCCCGGCTTGCTTATGTGGTTGTCCAGAATGATCATTAAATTGCTGCTCACAATGCTATGAACAACTGCCTGAAACACATCAAAACATGATACCAACAGTCACGGGTCACCCTTGGACTTAATCGTGCGGCCTAGCCATGTTATAATGCAATGACTACCGCCTCATCCCCACACATACGTCGCACTCAGCGAGGCTGCTAACAACCAATCCAGAGGGACAAGAACAAGTATGTAGCGGAAAACCAGCAAGCGGGAGACGTGCAATATAAAGTCCATGGTAAAATACTCATTTGCAATATATTGCAAAAGTAATTAGTTGATGTGGATAGCTCAATTAATTTCATTTCGGCATATTCAATGTGAAAACATTATTATTAGAATCACCCGCTCCTATCACAAAATTAATTGGTACTACGTAGGATTGACCGATGATCTTAACTCTGTGAATCATCGATGTGCATGTGACACTAACAATTATTTCGATTAAGAGACTACCTTGTAAGCATCAATGAGTGTTAGATCGATGATGGAGGGGTTGTTTTGTTGGAAACCGGGGATGAACTGATCCAGTCCGACGTTCGAGAATGACTGCCTCACCGTAGTGGAGGCCAGGGAGTCGTTCGTCATGAGGAAAAGCGGCCATGTCAGCCGCACGCAGTTGAATCCGAGGTTTTTGATTTTCTGGGAAATGGCATCCACGGGCTGGTGGCTCAGCCCCTCTGCCACCACCACCACCCCATGCGCCGCCCAGTTGACGCACGCTAGCTTCACTCTCTGCCCCGTAGACGGGTTGACGATCCACCGCGAGCTCGTGCTCAGCGGCTGCGCCGCGGCCAGCGCCGCCGCAGAGAGAAGGATCATGACCACTAGTATCTTCATGGTGCAGTATCCGAAATTCAGTAATACGCCAAATTCATGCATGTATATTTATATCCGTTTATTTTTCTGATACTCATATTTTCTATAGGTCCGTCAACTTGCAACATTAATGTCGAATAAATGAGTTTACGATTTTGGCAAATTCTTACAGCTAACCCATAAACCTCCCTTGCCCATGTTTCACTGTTTCTCATCATCATTTTATCTCTTGATTTAAAAATTTGAAATTCTTATTCTCCACGGAATTATTTTCTGGACAAAAATATCAAACTTTGACCACATGTTTGAATGGGTATGTGAATAATAATTTTATCGTATGAAATATGGATAGACTCGTCGTAGCATGTAGTTTTTAAATATTAAATTATTACTAAAGAAATAAAAAGGAATCCCATGGCCGTACTACTTCCTCCATTCCATCCAGATTTGCATGCTTACTTTTTGCACGTTGTTTAAAACAAATGTTTGGCTGGCAATAATTACCTACGTATAATAACAAAAAATAGAAATTTAATATTTAAAAACTACTTGTTACGGAGAATTGAACAATATCGTATACGACAAAATAAAGGTAAAACTTTCAAAAAACGGCATAGTTAATGGTGTGGAGTTATAATTTTAAAATCAGAAACACAATGTAAAAATGTGAATAATTTAAAAAATCAAAATAAATACTCCCTCCGTTCCACTAATAGTGGCACTATAGGTTTAGATGGTTGGATTTAGGTGAAAGAAATGAGTGGATGTAATTGAATATAGAAAGTAAAAGTAAAATGAGTGGATGAAATTGAAGGAATCTTGCAAAAAATGGAAAATGTGCAAATATAAAAGAATCAACCCAAAAAGAAAAGTGTGCCACTAATAAAAAAACGAAGGGAGTAAAATGATTTGGATATAAAAACTTTAAATTCATCGTCATAAAATAACTAAAAGTTAAATATATGTCGCATTTTTTTTCTTTTCATATACTTAGTTGATTCTCAAAATGTCAAATTGTTGCTCATAAACAACGAAATCTCATTTATATATGATAGAGTATTATCATCTAAGATCTCATTTGATTTGTCATAATTTTTAAAACTAATTATTATTTATGTCCGTCTGAAGGTCTTTCCATAAACCATGGAAATACCAAGGTTTAAAGTGCAAATTATAAGAAATGAAGATTAAATTTTTGGGTTGCAAGAATCGAGTTATAAAATTTATGACTACTATACGTTGCATTATAAATTTTTAATATTGCAACTAAGACTTTTTACCTGTTATTTTAGTTAAACCTCGTCTTTCCATAAGTTTATAGAAAAACAATCTTTCTCAAGATTTTGCCATAAATTATAAAGATTTCAGGATATAATGAATATAAAGAGTTAAAATTAATGGTAATTATAATTTATTTTAAAACGAAATCTAAGTGTGAACACAACTAAAGAAATAAAAGGAATCCCATGCCCGTGCTACTTCCTCTATTCTATCTATATTTGCACTTTTACCTTCTGCACGCTGTTCAAAATAAATGTTTGACCGGTAATAATTATCTACGTATAATAATAAAAAATAGAAATTTAGTATTTAAAAACTAATTGTTACGGCAAATTGATCAATATCATACGTCAAAATAAAGGTAAAACTTAAAAAAACCGGCATAGTTAATGGTGTGGAGTTATAATTTTAAAATCAGAAACACGGTGTAAAAATGTGAATAATTAAATGAATTAAAAAATAAATTCAAAATAAATAAAATAATTTGGATCTAAAACTTTAAATTCATCATCATGAAATAACTAAAAGTTACATATATGTCGCCATTTTTTTCTTTGCCAAAGTCTTGGGAAAGACGGTCTTTCCATGGGTTTATGGAAAGACGGGGTTTAATTTGAATAATAAAAGGTAAAAGGTCTTAGTTGCAACATTAAAAATTTAGTATGCAACATGTAGTAGTTATAAAATTTATAACCCGGTTCATGAAACCCAAAAAATTTTATCTTCATTTCTTCTAATTTACATTTTAAACCTTGGTATTTTCATGACTTATGGAAAGACCGTCTTTCAAGAGACGCACTCTTTTTCTTTTCATATACTTATTTGCTTCTCAAAATGTCAAAATTCGTTGCTCATAAACAATGAAATCTCATTTATATATGATAGAGCATTATCATCTAAGATCTCGTTTGATTTATCATAATTTGAAAACCTATTTATAAATTATGAGTCCGTCTCCTGAAAGACGGTATTTCCATAAGCCATGGAAATACCAAGGTTTAAAGTGCAAATTATAAGAAATGATGATTAAATTTTTGGTTGCAAGAATCGAGTTATAAAATTTATGACTACTTGTATGATCAATTTTTTATATTGAAATTAAGACTTATGATCAATTTTTTATATTGAAATTAAGACTTTTTACCTATTTTTTTAATTAAATCTCATCTTTTCATAAGCTTGTGGAAAGATAATCTTTTCCAGGATTTTGCCATAAATTATAAAGATTTAAGGATATAATGAATATAAAGAGTTAAAATTAATGGTAACTATAATTTATTTTAAAACAAAATCTAAGTGTGAACACAACTAAGGAAATAAAAGGAATCCCATGCCCCTACTACTTCTTCCATTTTATCTATATTTGCACTCTTACCTTTTGCACGCTGTTCAAAATAAATATTTGACCGGTAATAATTACCCACGTATAATAACAAAAAATATATATTTAGTATTTCAAAACTACTTATTACGATGAATTGAACAATATCATATACGACAAAATAAAGGTAAAACTTAAAAAATTAATGGCGTGGAGTTATAATTGTAAAACTAGAAACACAGTGTAAAAATGTGAATAATTAAATGAATTAAAAAACAAATTCAAAATAAAAAAAGTTGGATCTAAAACTTTAAATTCATCATCATAAAATAACTAAAAGTTACATATATGTCGCAATTTTTTCCTTTTCATATACTTATTTGCTTTTCAAAATGTCAAAATTTGTTGCTCATAAACAATAAAATCTCATTTATATATGATAGAGTATTATCATCTAAGATCTCGTTTGGTTTGTCATCATTTTTAAAACTATTTATAAATTATGAGTCCATCTCTTTAAAGACGGTTTTTTTACAAGTCATGGAAATACCAAGGTTTAAAGTGCAAATTAGAAGAAATGAAGATAAAATCGTCGGGTTGCATGAATCAGGTTATAAAATTTATGACTATTATACGTTGCATGACAAATTTTTAATATTGCAACTAAGACTTTTTACCTACTATTTTAGTTAAACCTTGTCTTTCCATAAGGTTATGGAAATGCGATCTTTCCCAGGATTTTGCCATAAATTATTAAGATTTAAGGATATAATGAATATAAAGAGTTAAAACTCATGGTAATTATAATTTATTTTAAAACTAAATCTAAGTGTGAACACAACTAAAGAAATAAAAGGAATCCCATGCACGTACTACTTCCTCTATTCCATTTAGATTTGACCTCTTTCTTTTTGCACGCTGTTCAAAATAAATGTTTAATCGGTAATAATTACCTACGTATAATAACAAAAAAAAATTAGTATTTAAAAATTACTTGTTACGGCAAATTGAAAAATATCATATACGTAAAACTTTTTTAAAAACCGGCATAGTTAATGGTGTGGAGTTATAATTCTAAAATCAGTAACACGGTGTAAAAATGTGAATAATTAAATGAATTAAAAAATAAATAAAATGATTTGGATCTAAAAATTTAAATTCATCATCATAAAATAACTAAAAGTTACATATATGTCGCAATTTTTTTTCTTTTCATATACTTGTTTGCTTCTCAAAATGTCAAAATGTGTTGCTCATAAACAATAAAATCTCATTTATATATGATAGAGTATTATCATCTAATATCTCGTTGGATTTGTCATAATTTTTAAAATTATTTATAAATTATGAGTCTGTCTCTTGAAAGACGGTCTTTCCATAAGCCATGGAAATACCAAGGTTTAAAGTGCGAATTAAAAGAAATGTAGATAAAATTTTTGGTTGCATGAATCGGGTTATAAAATTTAGAAAAAAGTGCTTTTATAACCCTACCTAGTTGACATAAGTGCCAATATAACATTTCAATATTCAGAAGTGCCAATATAACCTTCTCTAGTTAGTGAAAGAGCCAATATAACCCTCTCCGACAACTTTTAGCCGGAATTTTATAAAATTACATGTTTGCCCTTCTGAAAAAATTAAAATACAAAAAATAGGAAATGACGTTATTACCCTTATACCACCGCCGCTGGCGGTCCGACGAATTAGGTAGGGTTATATCAGCACATTATGAAAGCTGTTAGGGTTAAATCAACACATTTCTAAATTTATAGGGTTATATCAGCACATTAGTAAAAATGTAGGGTCATATTAGCACATACTAACGAATATATAGGTTTTAATGATAGTTTATTTATTTTGCTCTGTTTAGTCCGGATTGATGATTGGATGACCTTTGGTCTTGTGTGTGATTGTTGTTTTGCTGTGTTCTTCGACATAGGATTTTTAATGTTGATAAGTTTTGAAATAAGACTATGATATGTGATAATGTTGTTTAATAGTAACGATGGTGTCATGATGTCAAATTTTATGTTGTATAAGATATTTTTATGATGATGTGGTCGCCCGTTAAGGCCAGCCGAGTACCACACACTTAATATTGATAATATATGTTGATAACCCTATAAGTTTTGAGAATGTGCTGATATAACCCTACAAACATTAGAAATGTACTAATATAATCCTAAAAACATTAGAAATATGCTGATATAACCCAATAAGATTTCATAATGTGCTAATATAACCCTACTTGTTCCGGCGGTGGTCCGGTGAACTATGAGGGTAAAACTGTCCACCTAATTTCAAATTTTGCCCAAAGGGTATTTTGGTCAATTTACATAGAGTCAATGCTGGAAAAATGAGATCAATGCCGGAAATGGGGTCCGAGGGTTATATAGGCACTTTCATTAACTAGTTCGGGTTATATTTACACTAAAAATTATCATAGGGTTATATTGACACTTACTCAAGTAGATAGGGTTATATTGTCACTTATCTCTACAAATTTTGGGTTGCATGAACCGAGCTATAAATTTTAAAACTACTACGTGTTGCATACTAAAATTTTAATATTTTAACTATAACCTTTTAACTTTTATTATTCTAATTAAACCTCATCTTTTCATAATCCTTTGGAAAAATCATTTTCCCCAAAACTTTGCGAAAGAGTTAAAAATCATGGTAATTATAATTTCCTTTTTAAACAAAATCCAAGTGTGAACGCAACTAAGGAAATAAAAGGAATCCCATGCCCATACTACACCCTTCGTCCCATCTAGATTTTATTCTTACTTTTGCACGCGGTTCAACACACATTTTTGACCATTAATATACTTACATAAGTATAATAAAAAAATTAGACTTTGGTATTTAAAAATCACTTGTTACAATGAATTGAACAATATCATATACGATAAATTCCTTCTCTCGGCGCAACCCCTTGACGCAATCTTTCTTCTTCAAAATTTTCCTCATCCCTAACTTCTATTAAAAATTACTTATACAATGAATTGAACAATATCATATACGATAAATTTGTTTTCTCACCTCAACCCCTTGCCGCAATCTTTCTTCTTCAATTTCCCCCCATCTTCCCATCAGGGGAGATGGGGAACAATAATTTATTTTAATTCATGATTTGTTATTGAACAAGTGTGAGATTTATCTCCACATATTAGTTTTGTTTTCCAATCTGATCGATTAGATCGTTGTGTTAATGATGATAACTCGATTTAGTTGTTCACCTTGATGTATTGTTCTCGATTAGTTTGTTCAGACCGTTTGTTTGCAATTTTATTTGTAGTTTTATATTTGGGTTTCCATCAATTTGGGTTCGCTAGATCTGTGTTTTTTTAAGGTGTTTACAGTTTGGACAATATAGATCGTGGTTTGATCAAGTGGTGTTACAATGGTAGAAGATCCCTATTTGGCACAGTGATATTGATGCATAATATGCTCTTCTCTGTCAAGTGGTCATGATTTTTGCGGGAAGCCAGTTCACATTCCCGAGGGCAATGTTACAGTTTTTTTATTGGATCTCTAATCTGTAATAATACAAACGATCAGTCCGGTTTACATGTAATTTGAATATTCTTGCAATAGATTGGTTATTGCTAGAGGTTAGTTAGGTTGGATGTCAATTCCACTTATTGTAATTGTTGCTGGACATTTTTCCCAACATCTTGGAATGAATAATTTTTCAAAAAAAATAATATATCGTATACGATAATACTTTTGTTCATATGTTTATTTAAATATACCATCAACCTTTGATGGAGAATAGTGTTCAAAAAGTAAGAGTGCAAATTCATCTGGAACAGAGAGAGTAGTTCTTTAATTCAACTGTGTACACAAACTAAAGAAATAAAAGAAGGGCATTGCTATATCACGCCCTGTATTTTACTAGTTATGCCCTAATACGTATACATACAAGTATTTATATTTTTAATTTATTATTTTTATTGAATGAAAATTTGTATATAAAAGTGTGTGGGTTAAAAACTTTCACAAAACTTTTGGTAAAACTTGATAATTTTTTGCCTCTCCTCCATTTGAACCGCCACCACCTGCGACCACCACCTGCTGCCAGAGACTGACCACCGACCGCTGCCAACCACCGTCGCCGGGCACCGCACGTCGCCTGAATCTCGCCGGAAAAGTAAGTTTTCCAAAAAAAAATTGAATTCTGCACTTTGTATGATTTTCTAGAATATGGCCGGATGTTAATCTTGGAATGGGTTTGAATTTTCTTCCCATCGGTTAGAATTTGTTAGAATTGTTAGAATTGGGGATTGTTAGAATTGTTTGAATTGGTAGCGTCGGAATGGAGCGGAGGGAGATGGCGGTGCATCAGAATGGTGGTGTCGGGTTGGAGGAGGAAGAAGAGGAGGTGGCGTCGGGCTGGAGGAGTGTCGGGCGTCTGGCAAGAGAGGTGGTGGCGTCGGGCGAGAGAGGAGGGAGATCGTGGTGGAGAAGAGGAGGCACGCCGACGGAGGGAAGGACTGAGACCGCGGTGGAGAAGAAGAGGAGGTGGCGTCGAGCGAGAGCAGGAGGCACGCCGGCGGCGGAGAAGAAGAAGGACGGCGGCGGTTTGCTGAAGAAAAGCCTGTAGGCTGAAGATGAAGGGACGAAGAAGATGAGGGGTTTAGGGTGCAATTTTAATATTTAAAGTTTGAAATAAAAAATTAATATTTTAATCTAAAAATTGTAAATAAAATTGTAAATTAAACCTTGAAAAATTAAATATTTTAAATTGAAAAAACTTTGGAATTAAAATGAAAAAATTGTAAATTTAAAAATTGTTTAGTTTAAATTTTAAAATGAAAAATATTTTAAATGTTTGAAAAGTAAATATAATATTATGGAATATAATATTATTTAAAGTAATATTAAGAAAATCAAATTTATGAATTTTTTAAAAATAATTGTGAAGTAAATTATGATGATGTGATTAAATAATTATTTTAATAAATTCTAATAATAATTTTATATAATAATTAAGTAAATTATTATATAATGATTTAGTAAATTATTTTATAATTTGTAAATAATAAAAACAAATAGTTCTTTGTATAGGATTTGAAAAGAATTAATTTTTTTGTTTAGAATGTGTTTTTTTACGTTATATTTACATTTTTCTATGCATTTGTAAATATGTACTACTTTATTAGTAAAAATTTACATGAGAAGTTGATAATGTATTATTTTATGTTCAATTAATTGTTTTCCATAAGTAGTTTGAAATTATGTAGTATTTTTTTCATATCAGTTAACATTTTATTTATATTTATGTTATTTTATTTTTCTCATACAATTAATCAATTGTTATGATAATAATTATATATCTTGTATTATAGATTAGCACTGACGGCCGACCCAATGATGAAGGTCGTTGTATACGACAAAGAGGGATCAGTGCCTTGGCCAAACAGGTGAGAGGTTGTGTTATTGTGCAGGAACAGTTGCAGGAACCGTTGCATGAACTGTTGCAGGAACCGTTGCATGAACTGTTGCAGGAACCTGTGCAAGAGCACGAGGTACTAGTTGAGCAGCCTTCTCCAAGGCCCAATGATGTTTTTGATCCAGGGAACCAGTTGATGTTTCTAACCACCATTTCAATGACGAGTGTGCACTTTTGACCCTACATGTAGTTGTGTTCCTAAGGGGACCATTCTTATTTTTTTTGTACGACCCTATGACAAGTTCAAATCTTACATGACGAGCAGTCCGTTGCAGGTAGGAATACGCTTCGATGTGACTTGGAAACACATTTGTGGTTGCAAATGCTGAGTAACCATTCCCCCTGCAATCGCTCCATATGACTCATTCTCATCCTTAAACAACAATAGATATCAAATAATTAGTTTCACTCAAATATTATACCAAACACAATGATGTCATAAATCATTCTAATAACAAATAAAATATACAGGGCGTAATATTTTTTTAATAAGTGCATAAAAGATACCTACACATATTTAAAGTATAATAATTCTCACTACTAATATGAAATCTATAACCACATTAAAAATTACAAATTTCGTTATATCATCATTAGCAGTCCCAAATTATAACGTATATCATCATTAGTAGTCCCAAATTATAACGTATATCATCATTAGTAGTCCCAAATTATAACGTATTAGTAGTACCAAATGAACTAACGTATTAGTACAATCATTTTAAACTAAGACAAATCATCTATCAAACGAACTAACGTATTTTATGATCCAAATGAACTAACGTCTTAGTAGAACCAAATTATAACTAAGACAAATCATCTAACTAAGATCAATCATCTATCAAATTAACAAACGTATATTATGTTTCGAACGAACTAACATATTAGTAGAACCAAATTATAACTAAAATAAATCATCTAACTAAGATAAATTAGTAGTAGCAATTTTTTTTTAAAAAAAATAGTAGTACACGTAAATAAGTAGTACACGTAAAAATTAGTAGTACACGTTAAAAAATTAGTAGTACACGTAAATAAGATTAATAAAATGAATAAACTTTAACTAAAATAAATAATATTAAAAAAATTAACGTTTAACCAATATGAAAAAATAATAACTATAATAAATAAATAAAAACTTATTCAATTTAACTATTAAAAAAATTAAATTCACGTAATTAAAAATTAAATTTACGTACTGAAATTTAAATTTACGTAAATAAATTTAGTTAATTAAAATTTTACGTAAAATTAAAAAATTCACGTAATTAAATTTAATAAAATTTAACTATCAAAATTCATTAAAAGTAAATAAATTTAACAAAAATACAAACTCAAAAAATATTCATGTAACTAAGATGAATAAAATTTAAGTATAATAAATTACTGTATTAGATAGAATATAAGTCTCTATACTAATAACTATACTAAGATGAATAAATTAATAAATTGTAATAATTAATAAATTACAGTTAATAATAACTATACTAAGATGAATATAAGTCTCTACTTAAAAAACTAATAAATCATAAATTTAACTATTAATTATTACAATAAACAACACTATAACTAAAAAATTACCTCAAAAGACATGGAACTTCCAACACCCAAATTTAGAGTAAAAAATCAGAGATTTCTATCCAATGATATTTACAGCATAATTTATAGATTTTTTTTACACTTTTTTGAATTTAATGGATTAAATGACATTAAATGTGGGTAGATGGGTAGTTAGGCAAAGGAGAACCGAAAATTTGAAAGAGAAGAAAGCTAGAAAAAAGAAAGGAGAACCGAAAATGAGAGGAAATGAGAAGAAGATTAGGAATGAAAGGAGAACCGGAGGTAATATATGGAAAGGAGAACCGGGAAAGGGTTTGGGAAGAGAACCGGGAAAGGGTTTGGGAAGAGAACCAGGAAGGGAGACCCGGTCCGGGTCAACGTAAGGCGAACCAGTCAAGGAGACCCGGTTCACCTCTTACCAGGGAGAGCCGGACAGTCGAACGGAAGCGGAGAAAATTGGCGAGCCGGAGAAGAGAGAAAAATGGGAGAGCCGGAGACTCGAACGGAAGCGGAGAAAATTGGCGAGCCGGAGAGGAGAGAACGGAGGCCGGAGAGGGAATGAGAAGAAATGGAGAGAACGGACGCCGGAGAGGGAAGGAGAACGGGCGGGAGAAGAGAGGAGAAGGGCCGGAGAAGACGAGGAAAACCAGAGAATAACGGCTGAAGAAGAGGAATGGCCGGAGAAGATGACGAATACGCGGTCCGCCACCGCTGCTAAATGCCGACCGTCAACTGATCGCCGCCGTACACAACCGCCGTTGACGGAGATGGTCCGCCGCCGTTCACCGTCTCCGTCGACCATCGTTGACTACCGCCGTCCACCGCCATTGACTGCCGACTTCCGGCGCCGTTGACCGGTGCCGTCCACCACTAACCACCACCACTTCCCAAGCTGTTAATTAACATTGATTACGCCATTAACTATCACTAATTGTTAATTAAATACTAATGTTAATAGCCTTAATTATCATTGATTTACAATTTCATTTAAATCAATGTTAAAATACATGAGTATTTAAATTGTATAACATACATGGCGTAATCAAGTAAAATACATGGCGTAATATAGCAATTCACTAAAAGAATCCCACACGTGGCCTATACTAATTTGTGAACAAATTCAACGTTCAAACTCCAAGTCAACCAGTGACAGGATTGACAATGAAACGACGTCGTTAGGCTATTGATTTTTTTTAATTGGAAACAGACATGGTCGTCTTCTTCCCCAATTTATCTCTCGTGCTACTTTTCTCATTTTATCAAGGGGTGGTGGATCCGTCGGAAAATTCCTTTCAATGCCTGGAAACCCCTGACCACCGGATCATAGGGTGTTTTTACGCACCCCCTAGTTCCGCCATGGTATAGAAAGGTGGAATTAAATTATAATTTTAGAAAGATATCATGTTTTAGTTGCACTATTTAAAAAAATTTATGCAATGAACAATATTTATAAGTTTATGACTCGATTAATGCAACTAGAATTTTTTAAGGTAATATGCAAATATAACCCTATATGTTGAGGAAAGTGCAAACATAACCCTCAATTGTTTTTTAGTGCAAATATAACCCTGACTTTTGAATGAAAGTGCAAATATAACCCTCCGACAATGACTCCGGTGTTGACTAACAAATTCTGGCGTTGACCACTTGCAAAGACTAAAATACCCTTATGACCCAAGCCTTAATCTGAAAGGACAATTATGCCCTTATTAAGGCCAGAAAAATTCATAATCTCAGGAACCATCACCGCAACCACAAGGCCACCACCACCACTCGCTGGTACTCTGGCGACGATAACCACCAGATCTTGGAATCCAAACATGTGCTCGCCTTCACTGTACCTCTCCTTTTACCGAAACTCGCCACTACCTTCCCCGTGGAGTTCCAGCTCACGCCAATCCACGCCCCTAATCAATGCCACCTCCACCTAGCCCTTCACCGTAACCCTAGCTCTGGCCACCACCACCACCCTCACCCCGCCACCCCACAATTTTTGGCACCGCTCAGCCAATTGTCAAAAAATTGATGAATCCACAATGCCATTAGTCCAACGACTAGACCAACTTCACCCCCTATGTCGCCTTCTCCATCGCACCACCCTCTCCCGTTGTAGTGAAGACTCTCAGCATTGGCGGCTACGATTCCATCTTCGAATCGAAGCTGTCTTTCGAGGTGCTGGAGAAGAAGGCTGATTTCTCCGGTTGCATGATGAGGATCTTCGCAGAGCTGGTGTTCCCGACGAGGTGGGATCTTCCGTGAAGAACGGGGGTTCTAGTGACACATGATTTTGGGCAGGAGAATTTGAATGCCAAAGCAGTTTTAGAGGTTGTGAAGGGCGGTAAAACTACCGCTCCGGCGCTGGCTGCCGGATCCACCAGAAGTGGCATCAGTCCATCGACGACTCCGGCCAATAGAGCTTCAAGGAGTACCATTGGGTGGTTGTTTCAGTTGGTGGTTGTTTCAGTTGGTGGTTGTTTCAGTTGGTGGCATTTTCTTGAAGTGTGGGGTTTCTGTTTTTGGGTTTTAGAATATATAGGGAGAGAAAAGAAAGCTGAAACAGACGAGAAGAAGAAAACTAGAATAGAAAAGGGTTTGGGTAAAGACGAGAATAAGAGAAAAACGAAGAAATGGGCTTTAGGGTTAGGAATGTAATTTCAGTGTTTTTTAATTAATTATTTTTTACAGAGGGGCAAATTAGTCGTATCACTGTATTTCGGCCTCCAATTGCCTGAAAAGGTTATATTTGCACATAACCTGAATAGATAGGGTTATACTTGCACTTTCAATTAGCGCAGAGTTATATATACCCCTGAGTTTTAAAAAATAAAAATAGAAAGAAAGTCATCGTCTTCTTCGCTCGGTCATCTTCGTTCATGCCGGAGGAGAAGATGTTGGATCGGTGCCTGAGCCCGCAGCGAGCTCGGCAAGTGCAGAAGTTGTGTAAGAACGGGAAGATCATTGTCCTGTGTTTGCTGCTCATGGTCATTGTCCTGAGGGGGAATCTCGGCGCCGGGACATTTGGCACGCTGGAGAAGGATTTGGATGAGATCCAAGCAGTGTCAAATTTTTTTAGGGAAGGCTGGAGGGCTAGAAGAAAGTGGAGGGCAGGAAGGCTGGAGGCAGTTGGTATCGCAGCGGCGGCGGCGGTGGGATGGTGGCACCGTGGTGGGACGACGACGGCGTGTGGAGCGAAGCAAAGAATTCTAGCTGGGATGCGCCCCTGCGTTTCTTCCCGTTGTGTGATTTGGATTGGGGGATTAATGACCCAATCCAAAAATGAGTCAAAACCCTGAATTTTATTTTTTATTTTTTTGCTTTTAGCTTGAGTGAAACGACGTCGTTCCACCTAAAATAATAAGTAAAACGACGTTTGTTTTGATATAATCTGGGCCAAAAAATTAAAGGCTGCGAAGCGGCCTTCTTCTCCAAACTTCTGAGTTTTTCTAGTAGAGGACGCAGAAAATAGAGCATGCCGCCGACGGGGAAGCGAAATAGAGGAGGCGGCGGTGGCGGAAGGCGGCGGTAGTAGCAGCGGCGGAAGGGGACTAAATTAGTAATTAATCTAACATAAAGCCTATTAATTGGCTATAATTAGCCCAAATTAGAAAATTTTAATTGAAAATATTTTTTAATTAGTAAAATTACCATTATACCCCTGACTATACAGGAAAACCATTTAGTTTTACCGAAAAACCACCTTTGGGAACCAAATTTTTTTTTTGAATTTATTGGGTACCGTCTAAGGACTGATCTGCAAATGAGGACCAAAACATGATATAAGATACCTTGTACGGGACTAAAAAAACAATTTAGCCTTTATTTATCTAGACAAAAGACTCGCATGATTTGGGTTGTGTACTTGGACCGAGTGTATCTCTAATTGGGCTAAATGTAATTAACAAAAATTTAAGGGTAATATGCAAATATAACCCTATGTAATTGAGAAAGTGCAGATATAACCCTGAGATAATTTTTAGTGCAAATATAACCCTAACTACTTAACAAAAGTGCAAATATAACCTTCTGATGACATTTCCGGCGTTGACTGACCATTTTCGGCCTTTGACCGACTGGAAATGACTAAAATGCCCTTTCAGCCAAAATAAATAAGTAAAAGACAAACATGCCCTTTGACCCACCACCACCCCTGCCCCGGAATCCTCCAAACCACCACCGCCTGCCCGGAATCCTCCAAACCACCATCTCCATTCTCACACAGTCACGCATTCCTCTGTTCTTCTCCATTACCAGGCCATAGCTCGCAACGATCACCGGAGATGAATCGTCGTTCTTCTCCATTGAAAAGCTCGTTATCAATTTCTCACAATTCCTCGTTGAACCAGCGCTCAATTCCACCGGCAATGACGCACAGTAATCAAAATAAGAAATCAGAAATCCAAACAAAACAAAACCTGGGCCAAATTCTTCTTCAGAAGGGTTACCAACAAAGTTCTATTTTCTGCATCTTGCCATAATCTGTCACTAAAATTAAAGGGATTCTTCATTTCACTTCAAGATTGAAACTTTATGCCACGAAATGGGGGGGGGGGGGGGGAAGAGAACCCTAATAACATTATCTATCTTACCGTCAGGCAACATAAAGCCAAGCAACGCAGGAGAAGAAAGCCAAGATGATAGAAGGTCATCAGTCATGCCCATCGACGGGGGAAAATTGGGATCGTGATTGAAGTCACTCGATTCCTCCTCCTCGTCGCCGATGATTGATTTGGTCAGCAGGGTAATGAGACCTTCTGGGCGGAGTATTCTGGCGGTAGAGAAAAGAGAGGTCATTGGTTTCTGTCGCGGTAGAGGTCGGAAGGGTCGAGGAGTTGGAGCGGTGGGCCGAAGAAGAAGATTGGAGAGCTGGGCCGAAGAAGAAGATTGGAGCGCTAGGCGGAAGAAGAAGACGACGGAGATTGTTAAAATAATAGTCAAAGTTTCTTTTTTATTTTTTGTTTTATGTTTGGAAGGGTAAAATAGTCTTTTCAATTAAATCTGACCTCAAAGCGCCGGAAAAGGTTATATTTGCAATATAACCTAAATATTTAGGGTTATATTTGCACTTTCAATTATTGCAGGGTTATATTTG
Organism: Rubia yunnanensis; assembly: GCA_037428765.1. Lineage (NCBI taxonomy): Eukaryota > Viridiplantae > Streptophyta > Magnoliopsida > Gentianales > Rubiaceae > Rubia > Rubia yunnanensis. The sequence continues at coordinate 79,966,353 of CM075071.1, read as the reverse complement.
CACTTCATCAATTATGTAGGGTTATATATGCACTTTGCTCAAAATTTAAATATGAAAACTCCGGCGCGCGAAAACACCAGGCGAAATCCAACTCCGGCGAAACCCGCCGCGAACACGTCAGAAACCAGCCAAAACAACCACTGCCCCAACCGCTCACCACTGCTCGAGCTGGAAGGAGCAAGAAAAATGTTAGTGATCTTAATTTTTTTTTTGTATATTTCGTGTAGTTGAAGGTGCTTAATCATTTGTTGAATGTTTATATTAATCATTTGTTCAATCTTACGTTTGTTTGGATGATCATTACATGATTAGGTCAATATCGCTGTTATGTATTTCGTCGCGCGAGAATTAGGTATTTGTGTTGAGCGTGTTAGGATGGGTTTATGAAACCCTAGGGATACTGTTCATGTTTTAATTTTAAGTGAATGAGGATGTGACAATGCTATTGGTGAAAGTGATGTTTGTTTTGCTTGATGATTAGGGGACGGGTTAATTTAGAAGTCCGATGTCCGACGAAAGTTGGGGGAATTGCGCTTGATCCTGATCCTGATTGGAGTTTTGATTCCCTTCTCTCTGAGCTCAGTGGACTCGAAAAGAAGCTGACTTATTCTTTGAAGGTTTCCTCGTCAACTGATGAAACCGATGCCCGGTTGGTACTTAATTTGTGGTGTGAGTGTTTTTGGTCATTTGGTTTGTAACATTGATTATATAAACTAGTGATTTTGAGTTGAGCAGAGATGTTTCCCAGTCAAAGAACAAGCAGATCCCAAAGGCAAAGAAAAAGGATGGAGGTTCAAAGGCATTTGTGGTTCGGGTGTCCGATGAAGACTGGGAGATTGATAATCATGTCAATGAGAAAGCACTGGTTGCTGCTGGTAGGAGTTTTGGTTGGGGTGAACTCTTTCTCAGGTGCGCTATCTTATGGTGGTGCTCTTATGTGATTATATCTTTATTATATGGAATGAGAGGGAAAATGGAGAGTTAGGATTGTACCTTTGTTGAAGGTGGAACGTGTAAATTGAAGAATTTCATGCCCCGGGTTTTTCTGTTCTACTTTGACTTACTCAAATATTGTTGTTGTAGTGACGATGAAGATTCTGAAGACGATTCCATGATTGGGTCTCAAATTAAGCTGATGCCTCCTGTTGATTTTGTGGAAGCAACGCTTTCAGAGATAACTAATGACCGACAGCTTTCAATCACGGTATAGTTCACTTGACTGAAATTATGTTTTTACTTCTGGATCTGCACCACCCAATCATAGAGCAAGAATGTCCCTCATTTTCTGATACCATCCAGTTGTCTTGAAAGTCATATTTCTCTCTTGTCAGTTGTACCACCTTTTCAATTAGTTTGATTTGTCTAATGAAGTTCTTCTGTTGTCCCCTCTCGCTAATATGACGAGCTATGGTATTCTTTTTCTGTTGTCTTTTGGGCATTACTTCCCTGCCCACAAAATTCTTCTAAAGTAGTATGATCTATTTTGGAGGGTTATTTTATCTAGCACAGCTATATCTGAAATTAATGCTGTAGCATTTTATGTCTGTATTCGTTAAATTTCATGCCAACAAGTTCTCCTATCCAATATATGAATTTTACAAACTTGTTTATTTCGATGAATAGGATGAAATAAGAAGGCAAAAAATGGACTTGGAGATGAGTCTGATGACTGAAAATGAGAAATTTGCCTCTAACCTTACTCAGATAGAGAAGCAAGCTGAAACACAGCGTGAATTGGAAAGGAGATATGATTTGCAGTACCAGAGGAGAATGTAAGTAATTCAATTATTGCTGTAAGGAAAATTCTGTTTAGCATTTGATATTGAAAGCTCTTCTGATGCTGTCTTTCATAGACATTGCTAAACTATTAGTGTTTTTGGCTCGGAAGCTAAAATTTTACTGTTTTCTTTTACTGGTATCGTTTAAGGAAAAGTTAATTTCCCCTAGTAATGATTGAGGAGGCAAGTTATTGACTATTGGATTAAATTGCTGTAGTGCAGAAGCACTGGATACTCATATGATAGCTATACAGAGGGATCGTGAGCACAAGTCTCAAATAGAAGAAAGAAGAATAAGAGATGATGCAGTTCGTGAAGAAGCCCAGAGAAGGGAAAGAGCTTTACATGAAGAAAAACTGCGACAAGAAAAGATTGAAGCTGAAGCTCAGGTTTGCTTTAATAACACTCTCTGGCATATGCATCTGCTTCTGTGAAGGAAACTTGATAACTGATAAGTGGAACAGATTAAATGGAATAAATGAACATACACTCAATGTGATAAGTGGAACAGATTAAATGGAATAAATGAACATACACTCAATGTGATAAGTGGAACAGATTAAATGGAATAAATGAACACACACTTGTTTCTTTCGCATTTAGGACTTTATGAACTTCAGCAAAACTTAAGACCATATTGATAAGGAACGATTCCATGTGATGAGGCATTTGTTTGATGCAAGGATATTGACTTTGTCATGGTTATCCCTTGCCTTATCATTGTTTTTTAAAGGTTCTTTCTGTTTCTTTAATCTCCCTCATTCTTTATTCATTTTGTCACTTTACTAACCATATGCATAGACATTAGTTACATATTTGATCTTTTGAGATGCAGGTTAGACTAGAAGCTGAGAGAGTTGAAGCAGCTAAAGCAGCTGCATTAGAAGCTGAAAGAAGAGCAGCAGAAGAAGCAGCACAAAAGAAAACCTCTACGCTTGCAGGAACCCCTGCTACTGGGAATTTTGATAGTACAACTGAAGCTACTACAGTATCACGAGATCCTCTTACTCTCACTGCGCAAAATGCACAGTCTACAGGTATTTAATGCTCTTTTCTGATTTTTCATTTTGAAGTATATTAAACCTGGAGGCACTGGGAGACAGTGATGGTGTTTTTTCACTGGTCTAAAAACAACTTTTTTTTTGTTATTGGTTAATCAATGAATAAAGAAGTGTGGTTTACCTTGGATTTGTGAACATCTGATTGTTAGTACTGTTGGTATTTTATTTTTTCGATGTAGTTTGTGTCATCAAACTTGATCCTATAAGAATATTCTCGCTCAGATGATTTTATCAGTTTTGAAATCAACGACATTTGAAGTCCTAATTTTGGTGTCTGTTGGTACCGATTTTCATTTATATTGTCTTAAAGCATAGTTTAGCTTCATGAGCATGTATGGTTTTTCAGGGAATCTGATCAAAGGTGCGGAAACTGCTCTAAATTTGGAAAATAGAAGATTGAAGATTTATGAAGAATTATCTGCCAAGAACAATGCTTGGAGAATGGGTTCTAATTTGGTAGGTGCCACCATATAGATGAAGATGACTTTTAACATCTTTGACACATTAGTTGTACTTTTTTGTTCCTTATTTGTCTTCATTGCCCTGACTATACCTGCATTTATCTTCCACTCATATACTGACAGTAGTAAAAATCCTAATAGTTTTTATTTGGTGTTCTCTTGTTATGGTTTCCACGGCTGATTTTATCAACCGCAACTTTGGTGGCACAGAAGCGTTAAGTTTGATATACTTCATCACTACCGTTTTCTTTACCTACTTTGTTGTGTGCTATATAGTTGGCAAAGTTGTTCAGGATTTAGTTGTAGTTCCCTTCTATATTTGAGCTCTCCATTGCTTTCATGTAAATTTCCTTCATTGTTGCAGTCATACTATTCAGGTTTTCCTTTCATTGGTTAGTGACAAGAGCTATCTTTGACTGCAGGATTATGTTACACATGAAAAGAATATAAAAAGAAGTATCCGGACCATGAGGGGATCGGAAGACAATGTCAGGTGAGATGGTGGTTATTACTTGTAAATCCTTGGAAACTCTTATTTCTTGTTTGATGCTATTACATTGAACATGAAGGAGTAGTTTCATTTGCACACGCTCTCCTTTTTTGTCTGATGCAGAAAGAGGGCCGAAGATTTACTAAATCTCATCAACCATCCCTCTTTTCCCCAATCCATTAGCATCATGATGTTTGTTGATGCGGTAATATCTTTAGTTCTTTTTTGTGTATAATTGTTCTACTTTTTGAGCAGTTTAGCATTACTCACGTGCGTATCTTCTGAGGCAAATTGGGAATTTTGGAACCATAATAGCTTGTCTAAATGGCTTGTACTTTGCAGATTGTTGCACAGTGCAATAAACCTACCGACAACAGAACTTGTTATGCTTATGGTCAAAGTGCTGTTCTTGTTTCTTCAATGGTAAAGCAGCTGATCTTACTTGCTTTTATAAGGCTCGAGTAATATGCCATCCCGTTCCTCTCACATTTGGAGCACATGGGTGCTACATCTTCTAATGGCTTCCTGGCATAAAAAAGAGGGGAATATATTGTACTTTTCTGAAAAATGAGTTCAGTGTAAACAGTTTTCTCACTGCTTTCTAATACCCTATTACCACAGGTGCCACTTGTCATGGATATGCTGATTGCTAAGTTGAACAAAGTATGCATCTACACTGTGCCCAAACATATAACTCACTCAAAGGTAATAGTATTCCTCTGTTTATCGAGGCCTCACTTGTGTTTCTTTGTTTCCTCAAATTAGTTGGGTAAAATTATACTGTTGGTTGAGCTTTTAACTGTTTTCATATTCAGTCAGCATTCGAAACAAATGATGCATACTACAAAACCATTGGTTTCCAACAAGAAGATGATGGGAAGAATGAAAGTACTGACAGTTTCCTCGAACGCGTGACTTCTTGCATGAAACTATATGGCGCTATAGTCCAGGTTTGCCTAATGTACATTTTCTGTAATACCAGTATTCTGAAAATGCATAACGATGTGATTGACTGAATTGATTATTCTGGTAGACCGAGGTCATGGGCATCCAAAACCCACACGGCCTCGAAGAAGGTTGGGCATGGCTTGCGCGGTTTTTGAACGCTCTGCCGCCAAATCTATTCACAGCGGTTGCACTCCACTCGTTTATCCAAGTAAGTTGATTTCGAAGTTACAACACATTTCCATTCGGGATATGTTTTATCGTTTCTTGAAGTCTAAGAAACTTGGTTCAACCAGATGGCAGGCTACGCAATGTACAAAAGGTTCAAAGTGCAGTTCGTGAAAATGGTAAACATAATAACTCGAGATTTTGTGGAAGCTCTACGAGAAGACCTAAAGTCGACCACGACAGTTGTTAACTTTCGCCACTACCTGAACTCAAAACAGTTTCTGAAGGAGCCGGAGGAACGGGTGTCAAAAGCCGAACTCCTCTCCAACCGAGATTTCTGAGCGGTGCTTTGTACTACCTAGTTCTTCTAAAAAGGGTAACATTCTTATGTTCAATCACATTGTCAACATAAGGCGCTTGTACATCCTACCTAAGATCCTCAATCCATCCACAGAATGGCCGCTCTCGCAAAACCTCAGAAGCAAAGTCGTGTATGTAAGCACGTTCGGCTTAGTAACCCCGTCTTCTTTCTCCGTCTCAGCCAACAACTCCTCTGCCCTCTCCAAACTCCCAAACTTACACATACCATCCAGAAGAGCCGAATACACAACCGAGTTAGGCGTGCATCCCTGCCCTTTCATAACCTTAACCAACCTGCAAGCCTCCTCCAATCCACCAGCATCACACAACCCCTTAATCACACATACACACAAACGTGATCATATTCGGAGAAATGTCAATCAACCCCATCTCCCTCGACAATAAAATGATGTCGTAATATTTGTCGAGTGCCGGAGGAAGAGTGGCGTAGAGGAGAGGAGGTTGATGTTGGTATAAGATAATGGGAATAAGTTTAGAAATCGTACTCTCTCTCCATCCCAGACATATTAAACTTCACAGAATCTCGTTAGTATATTTAATTATGTATAATAATGATAAATCAAAAGTTGATGATTAGAAATTATTTATTATCACAAATATAATAATATTGCATGCGATAATATTATTATTTATATATTTATTTAAATACATGGTTAAAGTTTGACATTGTTAATGTCAAATATTAAGTTTGCAGCTTAGAGAGGGTAGAATATTCCAAATATTAAATGTCAAATATTAAGTGTAAAAAATTATGATTAGTTAAGAATGTAAAAACAATCCATGTAAAATGACATTGATTGATTGATTGATATTTGCACAAAGAAAAATGTACAAATTCCTTAATCAAGAAGGAACTCTGTATTAAGGGGTGATTTTTAAAACTCCACAATGGTGTTCCTTAAATAAGGAGTGCTCTCATTAAGAAATGTGAGTTTAATGGTATGGAACTAGCCCAACCACGGTTAAGACAATCAACCCAGGTTTGATAAAAACAGTCGCCTTTATTTAATGGACGGCTAAGATTAATCCCTTTGGGAGGGAATAAATCCAACGGTACAGCTCATGGAACAATCAGGTGCACCTCCATCTCACCCCGCGGGGCCCAAAGAATTAGGGTTTCAACTTTCGAAATTCCCCCAATTTGTTCATCTTCTCCCCCAAAATCAAGCCTTGGAAATGCAGAACTTGCCGGAGAATTCCTACTCTCAAATGGATCGCCGCCCCAATAAGCGCCCTAGATTGGCCTGGGACCTGTCTCACACCCCAAAGGTCAAATCTATATTTTGCTCGTGCGTGTGTAATGATTTTGTTAATTTCGTGTCTACGAAATGGAAATTAAAACAATAATCATAATAATATTTATTTTATGAAAATTGAAATGAATTGGAATAGTTTCGTGTGGTCACTTTTCATTTATGCTAGGATGACAATTTGTCAGCTGAATTCGTGTTGAAAATGATTGATTTAATTGGCTCTAGTTTCTGAATTTGGCTCAATTTTGATGAATTCCTTTGCATTTAGACAGAGAGCAAGGCCTTGTAGAATATCAGGAATTTTTCATCAATAGATGTATGGTGATTGGGTTTTAGTAATCATCATTTTGCTCTCTGAAATTTTTGAAAAGGTTATGCTGAGTTCATACTTTGATAAGATCTTAAACTCTTGTTCTTTGTCATCTTGAAAGAAGAAAAAGAACTAGAGTTTTGTTTTGAATAGAAGTAGGTATGAGGAAGAAGTTTAATTGAACATTTTGTTTCTCGGAAAAAAAATGAATGAATGGCTCTGTGTAGGCCCAATCAGGAATATATTATGGGCAAGAGGTTGGCAATGTATCAAGCTTTGGGCATTCAAGGGTACCCCAAGACCATGGTAATCTATATGTAAAGGGAGTTGCTCAAAGAGGATCTCCCCCGTGGCGAGATGACGACAAAGATGGACATTACGTATTTGAGCTTGGAGAGAATTTAACTACTCGCTGTAATTACGATTATTTTAATTTTAATTTTAATTTTGGCATTTTGCATTTTATACTAGAGTATTCAGTTTTTGCTTTCATAGGTACATATCTGCATTCCTGTTCCTGATTCCAACTTCTTTTATAAAGTCTTTGGAATTAGAGAAGTGATTCAGGAAAAAACATGGTCTTGGTTTCCTTTCCTTCCTCTTTTCCCCCTTTGTTGATGGCTAATCATGCAACCTAATCAAATGATTCAGAATTACAATGTAACACGTAGATTATGACTTCAAATAAATTATGTTTCAGTGGGTAATGAAGCATAATGCTGTAAAAAAATTACTATTTGGAGGCTAAATCCTTGTTTTGGACTTTCAAATTCAGTTTTGCTATGAAAGAAAGTTTGTTGTAGTGCTTCTATGTACTTATTTGTATAACTGAACTTCTATCAATGTTATAAATGCAATAAGTTTGTAAGTTTGGCTGTTTATGTTTTATTGGTGTGAGTTTTTACATCTTTGATTCCTTACTCGGCCCTTGTTCTTGCAGATAAGATCATGCAAAAAATAGGAGAAGGTTAGTATTGTTGATTGGTTTCTGATTGGTAGTTTACGGCTGTACATATGTTTTGCCAGTTTTTGAAGCACGTTCCTTTCCGTCTTAGGTACTTTTGGCCAGGTTCTGGAATGCTGGGACAGGGAAGCAAAGGAAATGGTTGCAATCAAAATTGTTCGGAGCATTAAAAAATATCGCGAAGCAGCAAAGATAGAAATTGATGTGCTTCAGTTGCTTGGGAGATATGACCGTAATGGCAGCCGGTAAGAGTCATCTCTCCGTTTTTTACGATCTAGAAAGTTGAATTGCTCTTCCTCCAGAGAAAATGAACTTTTTATGGACGGTTACGTGAGTTGATCCCTTGCAGTTGTGTACAATTACGGAACTGGTTTGACTATCGTTACCATGTTTGTTTAGTAAGTATTTTGCTGATTGTTGAAAACATGATTTTGTCTTTTATGAATTTTTTGGGGGGTTGATGTCTAGTGAGTGAATCCATTTAAATGGTCTTAACAGGTGTTTGAGAAGCTTGGGCCAAGCTTATTCGATTTTCTACGGAAAAACAGTTACAGCTCATTCCCCGTTGATCTAGTCCGAGAGATTGGCAGACAACTATTGGAATGTGTATCATGTGTGTACCAAACGTGATATCTTACTTTCTTGTAGGAAACATATAAGCTATTCACTTTTCACTGCCCATGTGCCGAAGTCTCCCATCTCATTGTCTTTTCCATTCCGAGATGCTGGTGTTCAATACCTCTTTCATAATTTCATTCAAGTTGCCTGTCCTTTTCTTTGTTGAGTTCTGTATCTTTTATGGGTTGAAAAATCCCCTACAGATTTTAAATTTATGTTGTATTTGATTTGAACTGCAGTTATGCATGACATGCGTCTCATTCATACGGACTTGAAGCCTGAGAACATACTCTTTGTTTCTCCAGAATACATGAAAGTACCTGATTACAAGGTATATAAACATGTCGTAAATTCTGACAGTCTGTTTCACCTTCTTTACTAGATTAGACATGGAATTTTGCGTGTAAGTGTTGCACGTTCCATCTAGGCGTAGTTTTTCACCCATTTATTTTCCCTCCTGTTGCTGAAAATACAATTGGTGTTTAGTATTTGCAGGCTGCTCCATGGACACCACGAGATGGGTGTATGTACAAGAGGCTACCAAAGTCGAGTGCCATTAAGGTTATTGACTTTGGTAGCACTGCTTATGAGCGCCAAGATCATAACTATATTGTCTCTACTAGACACTATCGAGCACCAGAAGTTATTCTTGGTGGGTTGGGTGCCCTTTCACTCCGTTATGATGTTTTCTTATTTATTTTGGAAGGTGATTTAGTACTGGAATTTATAATATTTCAGGACTAGGTTGGAGTTTTCCTTGTGATATGTGGAGTGCTGGTTGCATCTTGGTGGAACTATGCTCGGTATTTTTACTGACTTAGTAGTATATTCACCGGTTAATTTACTTGCATATAATGTGGTTTGAAATACGTGCATTTGTTGTAATTTGGCAGGGTGAAGCTCTGTTTCAGACCCACGAAAATCTGGAACATCTGGCCATGATGGAGAGAGTATTAGGTCCTCTACCACCGCACATGTTAAAAAGAGTCGAGTAAGTCCCTACTTGTAAGAACTGTACCACAGTTATAGTTCGGGTTCAGCTCTTGAATATGATCCTTTCCCCCGTCCCATTCATGCATGCAGCCGACATGCTGAGAAATTTGTAAGAAGGGGTAGATTGGACTGGCCCGAAGGTGCAACCTCCCGAGAAAGTATCAAGGCTGTCATGAAGTTACCTCGCCTTCAGGTGCGTATAGTTAAGCGTGTTCAAATTTCCATTGTATCGAGCTTCTGTCAGCATTACCATGATATTGCAGAATTTAGTGATGCAACATGTGGATCATTCTGCTGGGGATCTCATCGACCTATTGCAAGGGCTCCTAAGGTTCGACCCTTCAGAAAGGATGACAGCTCGGGAAGCTCTGAGGCATCCCTTCTTCAGCAGTCACTTGAGGAGATCCTGAGATTTATCGTGGCCATCCAGACTGTAATAACGCTATATGGCGGAGTGTAGTTCATAAGCATAGTAACAGGAAAAGAACTTGAATCGAGCCTTTTAAGACGTTTGGAATGGTTTTCTGCTGTCTGTTGCTATACAAACGCCTATACATTTTGTAGTTCAAATGTGATTCCTACTGAATGAAATTGGAAATCAATTCTTACATTTACAAGAAAAGGGCAGTCCTAAAACAGCCCGATTTTTATCGTTTTGTCGTGCATTTTTTGCCAACTAGAACCCCAGATGGAGGACCTGTTACAATGATGGTACAATGTGTGTATAACCAGTAAGAGAACTTCAACAGCCCTCCTAAATCAGACCTGGCTCTGAAAAGACCCCTAACTTCAAAGGTAACCCTACCCTCACTGATCTGTCTCATGAGAGCTTGGCTATGGGAAAAAGAAAGCATAACCTGACTTGTAACCATGTGAACTGTCTCGAATAAGGACTCCCTCTTCAATGTGGTAAAGGGCTCAATGAATCTTGTTGCAATTAGGGTGTTTTGGAAATAGAGGTCAATTAGGACAAATCTGAAGTCTACATCGATTTTCTTGTTTGGATTGGTGAAGTTTCCTAGTATGGTAACATCAGCATTGAGGAGATCCCCAATGTCAAGGTAGGCTGCATTGAGGGAGGCGGTTGAGATGTCGAATTTGGGGAGATGGGGGCGGTAGACGAGGTAGATGATCAGCACGACGAGGCCTCCTACTATCACGATGATCCAAAAGAGAATGCAGAAAGCCGCAAGTAGCCATGCTAGGGGCTTGGCTTCGTGGGAGTTTGTCTGTCTGAATGAAGAAGGATGTCGTGGAGGCGGGCCTTGGTGATGCTCCGGCGTGTGGCTCCCGTGCTCCCCAAAATGAACGTGTGGTGGTGGAGCGATTGCTCCCCCACCAGGTTTGCCTTGGCTCCTGGCCTTGGGATTGATGGCTGGAGGCCGTGGCTGTGGTGGCACGACGGGTGGGCTATCAAAGCCTCCTCCCCCACCATGTCTGCCACCTCTCCTGGGTTTTGGAGTGATGACCGGGGGTCGTGGCTGTGGTGGCACGACGGGTGGGCTATCAAACTCTCTGCCTGGAGCATCATGCGCATGATACTCCGGGGGGCTTGGAGTGTGGTCGGGTGGATATGAGGCGGGGACAAAAGCTGTTCCAGGGGCACGAGAAGGCCTCCTTGGCCTCTGATTGGGTGTCTGGGTGGGAGTAAACGCTTGTCCTGGAGTACGAGAAGGCCACCTCGGCTCCTGATGAGGCAGTTCCAGAAAATGTGGCTCGAAATGAGGGTTGTTTTCGCGATGAGGGTACATGACTGGAGCTCAGCAAAGAAACTGAACTGGGAAGATGGTGTTGAGGGTATTGAGGTTGAAGAAAGACAGTTCTTGTAGTCTGTTTTCATACATACAGGGATGTGGATTCACAGATAGGCAAAGAATCAGAGTTGAGTTATGCATAGAAGGCAAGCAAAGACTTATTCTCATTGATTCCTCTTTTTTCCTTTCACACATAATGTAACAAACAAGTACCATATTCTCTAGACCATAAACACTACCATAACACAAAACTGTCATTTCGGATTTTGTAAACAAATTTGCCAATTATTTCAGAAAGAATTTCAAAAAGATTCTGATTCTGAAGTGGACAAAATGGACCTAGAGATTTCTGCATTGAACTTGCACCCCTCGGCGGCATCCTGCCTCCTGAGCCCGGGTCAACACCCCACCAACCACCTGATGCTGCAGCCATCGGATCGTAATTCATGTAGAAATAAATGGGCTTGATCACTAGGGATTACTGATGAAAATGTGGAGATAGTCCACTTCCATCAAGATTCATGAGCGGCTTCTACGAGTCAAGATCATCACTAATCCATCAATTCCATCCAATCAGTTCTGTATGATGAAAGCATAATAAAATCAAGCCTCTAGCAATAAGAAACTAAAACATGAAGAATGAATTGATCGAACAATCCTCACCAGTCTGGCCTTCCCACAGTATAAGCAAAGGATCAAACAGGCTTCCAAAAGTTGATCTGTGAAGCTGCTTCTGTAATGGCTTCCACGGAGTTATGGACATCTTAATCAGGAATTTGCAGCAGAAAGTTCAGCCTTCAATTAAGCAAGATCAGATAATTACAGTAGGGCAGAGCCATTCATCGTAAACAAAACATATAAGAAACAAAAGCAGCAAACCAAGCGCATGAATTGGACAGACTACATACCATCTTTTATATCCGTGCAGAATGCGTCTTTTGAATGAATAGCGTCAATAAGAGTACTCGACAAATCATTTTCAAGTATAAATCCTTTCTCCATCATTTGATCCCAGACAGAGCAAGCCAAGGATATCTTATTTTCACGTATGAGACCTCTAATTATCAATCTGAAAGTCAGTCCATCGGGATATAAACCACTAGACTGCATTTCCTCGTACAGACACATGGCCTCATCAACTCTGGAAGCCCCACAAAAACCACAAATGAGAGCATTATAACAGACCACATCAGGAGCATGTCCCTGAGCAATCATATCATGAAATATACTTCGAGCCATCTCTAATCTATTCTTCTTACACTGGTGATCAATGATTACAGTGTATAAAACACAATCAGGCGACAACCCCATCTCAGTCATCTTATCAAGAAGTCCTTTGGCTATGCTAGGATGACCTTCTCTAAGAAAGGCCTCCACTAGAATAGTAAAAGTAACGACATCAGGAACAATTCCCTTCAGCGACATCTCATCTAAAAGGCCATACGCTCTCTTAGTGTGGCCAGCACCACAAAGTGACTGAATTATCGTGTTAAAGGTCACAACATCGACCAAACCTTTGATTTCCATCTTATTCACCATCAATTTATAAGCCCTATCAACTTTATTAGCTTTACAAAGACCCTTAATCAGCTGGTTATAACTATAACTATCGGGTACCAGTCCAATCTTCTCCACATTTTCCATCAGCTTCTCAGCCTCATCCAACATCAGCCCATCACAACAATAGTTTAGTAACACATTGTACGTAACCAAATCTGGCTCGCATCCATTTCCCTTCATATACCTCTTGATCGCTAATGCTTTGTCAATCCTCCCCGCTTTACAGTACCCGTCAATAAAGGCATTGTACATTTCAGCAGAGAACTCAACTTTTCCCCTCATATCTCCCAACACAAGATCATAAGCCAAATCAACCTTCCCATTCTTGACCAGTCCTAACACAAGCGCTCTACAAGCCTTTTCATCCAAGACACACCCTTTCTTGATCATCACATGCCACATCTCAACAGCTTCAACAAGCCGCCCAACACGACACAACCCGTTAATAACCGTGGTGTAACTAACCACATCGGGCTCCCTACCTTTCTCCTCCATCACTCTCAACACCTGTAACGCGAAATCCACGTACTTCTCACTACACAAAAGATTCAAATACACATTACAAGCCCAGATGTCCGGAACCACCCCAATCGTCTCCATATCACCTAAAAGCCTATCAATGAGCTCAAAGTTCTTCACTGCACACAACCCCGATATAAACCGCGAATAAGTAAACGAATTCAAGGACAGCCCTCTTGGCTGCATTGCACTATAGTAATGCTCAGCGAGCTCAAACCGCGAATTGGCTATCAGAACACCGATAAACCTGTTGTAATCAACGCTGAAGACTCTGAAGTCTGACTGAGTCATTTCGTCGAACACCTTGATTGCTTGCTGCAAACAGCCTGTTCTAACAAAGTGAGCTATGTGGGCCCGGTAGATAAGGCGTTTTCTACCCAGAACTCTGTACATATTACAAATGGGCGTCTCAGAAACGAATGCATAGCATCGATTTTGCAGCTTTACCGGATAAAAAAGTGATCTTTAAGCTAATGTACACAAACAAATCCTGCCGAAGCTTAAATTTTCGTGATTATCGAGAAATGTGAGTGTACAATGAACTGCATTTCACATTCTAGTGTGTGTAAATGGAGGAAGAGAAGGAACCTGGTTGATGCTTCAGAGCAATGGAGGAAGGGGACGGCGAACCTCCATTGTCTCAATTAATATTTAATTTTTTTATAATCTGTACGGTGAAAAGGTACAACTTTGTTCACAAAACAGGTTTTCAATTATAATTAGAAGAAGAAGAAAAGAAAAATGATAAATCAATCAAATTATAATAAATATTGGATCTCATATATTTCAAAAAAATATACTATTGGATCTCTAATTATTAATACTTAGTTGTATAGATGACCGGTTTGCATTGGGGTGATTATTCTTAGAGGTTAGTTAGATTAGATTTCAATTTCACTCATTGTAAAAAAAATTTAGCATTTATGAATGATTGATTTCATAAAAAATAAAAAAGAGATCGAATAAAAACGATAGTAATTCATTGGGAAAAAACCTTGTTTCATGTGAAAAACATATGATCGTTTAGCAAAGAGAAGCGTTTTGAGCAGCGATGTCACTACGCCAAACAGAGATATTTGACAGTTGTAAAACCACTTGAACCTAAGCACGATTTTATGTTGTCCATACGACACATCCAAATACTTGTAATTCCTATAACCATGAACAAGATATGTACACCCAGATCGAGAACAATGTGTCTACTCAAACAATTAAATCGAGTGATTATCATGAACACAGCGATTTAATGAATCAGGTCGAAAAATAACACTAATGAATGAAAACAAGTTCGACAATCCTATCTGTTAAGGAAAGTGCAAATATAACCCTCAATTATTTTTAAGTGCAAATATAACCAAGACTGTTGAATGAAAGTGCAAATATAACCATTCGACCATGATTCCAGCGTTGACCAATAATTTCTGACCATTGACCCATCTGTAATGACTAAAATACCCTTATGACCCAAGTCTTGATCTGGATGGACAATTTTGCTCCCACTAACACCAGAAAAACTCTACTCATCACCACCAGCACCACCCGCTGCTACTGCTCCCCGCTAGCTTCTTCCTCAGCCCCGCCAGCTTCTTCCTCAGTGCCAACACCACCAAAGCCCCGCCACCACCATTCTTCCCTCCTCCGCCACCATAGAACCTGAGCCTCGTCACCATAGAACCCCACGCAGCCAGATCTTCATGGCAGCGCATGCCACCAGCCGCCGGAGTTCCACTCGTCTCCGCCCGAAGCTTGCCACCATTTGCAAAAGATCCTGCGGGTCCAGACATCGAGCAACTAAGCAGCGCCGCTCGCTCAGTCGTGCACCCCACCGCCACTAACCTCACCCCACCACCACCGGTCCCAGGCCACCATCACCAACACCAAACCATGGCCACCACCACCACCACCACCTCCGCCACCATCTATCACTAATTCCGGCACCGCTCAGCCAACTGCCCGAAAATCGTGATCCAAAAAACAAACCCAAACTGAAGGCCCTCAGATTGCATATATTATTGTCTTTTCCGGCACCAGGGGCACAATCTGAAGGCCCTATTTCCCCAACATCGAGTTTTTAAAGATTTCGATGAATTTAAGTAGAATGAATTTCAGTCTGCTACAATGAGAGAAAGAAGAAGACGAGAGAAAGAAGAAGCTCTGGGAAGGTTGAGGAAGGCTGAAATGATGAAGACGAGAGAAAGAAAATCTGGGAAATGATGAAGACGAGAGAAAGAAGAAGATCTGGGAAGAAGAGGACCTTAATGTAATTTTAATTTTTTTTATTTTTTTACAGAGGGCAAAATAGTCCTTTTACTTGATTTCGGCCTCCAACCGACTGAAAGGTTTATATTTGCACATAACCTGAATAGATAAGCTTATATTTGCACTTTCGATTAGCGCAGAATTATATGTGCACTTTCTTCAATTATATAGGGTTGTATCTGCACTTTTTTTCTTACAAAAAATATCAAGATTAACTGTCATTTCCATATCTCCATAATGGGAAGATGGTGAAAGGGATGGTAAAGAAAGAAAACGAGTTTTTGAGAGAAAGAGAGAGAAGTGGGTTGTGCGACATTGTGATAATACGATTGGCATTGAAACTTAAATAATTTAGTTACAATTTGTTGAGTTAACGTCAGAGTTTTTCACCTTTGGCCACATATCTAGTGTCAAACGTCGGAGTTACTTGTCAGAGTTCGTTCTCGCCGATAAATCGAGACTTGACTCTCCTGAAGTATCAAACGTTTTCTAGCAACTTCTCTGAATAATTCGCCAGCCATCACTAGTAAAATCACCAGAATCAACTGTTTCCAACAACTACGGTAGAAAACTACCCAATTACAATTGAAAACATCCACTAGTATCATTTGCTGATTAAATGAATACAAGACGTAAGGTAGTAAAATAGTACTCCATTCATCACAAAAAAAAGAAGACATTGTTTCCTTTTTGGTCAGCACCAATAAAAATGACACCGTGCCTTTTTATCCAAAATGACAATGTTCTCTTTGACTTCAACAACTTTCAAACTAGATCCACAATATTTTTAAATATCTACTTTTTCACGCTTATACTCTGCCACATCATCTCGCACATAATTGCGAGGCAAAAGCAATGGTGTCATTTTTGGTGAACCGAGAAAACAGAGTGTAATTTAGCTGTTCACAAAAAAGTATTTCTTCATTTGTTCAAGGCCCAACTACTGAACGGGCCAAAAGGCTATGCAGAACAGGGCCAGCCATTCCTGAGGCCCAATTTTAATTTCTTTTTGTTGTTTAAACCCTTTATTTGAAAAAAGAAAGAAGACATTTTCAGTTGATTTCATTTTTAATTTTTTAAAATTTATTTTCCAATCATCTCTCTTAAATGTCAAGAAAATTATTAAATATTATTAAGTAATTATGTTATAACTTTTTAATAGAAATTTGTTTTTACAGTTAAAACAAGAGCTTCAAATTTCAAGAAATGCCCTGCATGTAAGCCAGTCCATACACGATTGGCCAATTCAAATATGCTCATTTAGCAATAAACATATTATATATATATATATATATATATAAAATATTCATGCTGTAAGTTTAGCTTATTCCTAAAAGTAGGCATGTTCATACTTTGTTTTACTATATTTGGCACTTTACTATTTTTGAAAGATTTTCTAAAATAGTCATATTTTATTTTAATTAAAAAACGAATTCTCAATCACTCATCGAACATTCTACTTTTTTCATTCAATTCTCTTAACATATTTTAGTTTTAAAAAAAGCTAAATCTACGGTGTCAAATACAGTGAAACGAAAAGATATATTTTTATTATTATTATTTAACGTGGCATGTTCTGAAACATGCTAGATTTTTAGTTTTTCTAATGTTTGGGTTGAAAATTCAAGAATCTCGCCTGCAATAATTTAATTGCATGGTCTACATCAATTAACAAGTTGACAGTAAAGTGTCTTTCCCACAAATATACATTTGCAATTCAGGTTCCTGCTCAAATGTTATTGTGTGATGTAATTGAATTGCACGAGAATCAGATTAATTATTCTACTTCCTCAATTCTAACATAAAATGCACACTTTCTATTTTAATATAAATTTTGTAATTTTATTTCTTAAAAGCAGTTGCACTGATATTTCATAATCAATGACAACATTAACCTTTAGTGATAATGGCTAAAGGTTTTTTAGATTACTAAAAGGTGTACACGGATAATTTTGAGATTGTATTTGGTCTGAAATATTGAAGTTCTTCTTTCTCCTTGAGTTGTTGAGACAGAGGAAGAAAACAAAAATTACACCCACGGGTGTATCCCACTAGTTGGAAGATGGGTGGGATCGCCAATTATCCCTGATTCGAAACTCGGCAGCGGCAGTGTGGGGAGCTCTTGCTTTGCAAGGTTCCCTTGTGCGCACCGAGTCTATGGATGGGCCCATTGATCCTGGTGCTAGGCTACCGTGATTTACCTCTCATACGATGGTCGGGGTGTCGACTGGTATGGGCCACTGGGGGAAAGAAAACAAAAATTAAATTCCACGTATATGATACACGTGTACACATCACACGTCAATCTATTTATAGATTCCATGCATATTAATACCTTGATTTTATAAGTTGTTTGTTTATAAAAAAATAAATAAATGAGTAAAGTGCATTTATTACCTCCAGTTTCTTGTTTAGTATGCACATGTCTCTAAGTTTTTTAAAATTGCACATATACTCTTAGTCTTTGCTTAATGCACTTACACCCTTGTTTTTCAATATTGGTATTCAGCGCTACATATAGGGATATATTTACGGTTGGCATTTTGAGCCAAATTGCCGTACCAACAAACTCACCAGCTCAACCACATATCATTTGTACCGAACATGTTGGTAATTGATGATGTGGTACAGTAGTACAGTACCATATACTTATTATGGGACGGTAATGGTATTGAGAAATTATTATCATGGTACTACCATACCGTACCACACAACTATATATTAAAAATATAACTAATATTATGTAAATTTGATATTTTATTTAGTTAAAATTTAGCGATTCATTTATATTTGAACCAATAGCAATAATTTGAAATATGCAATTTTATATTTTGGTTCCAATATGTTGCATATTGGGGAAATTTTAAATTATTTTTCTTAAATAATTATTTTTACAACTTCATTTTTGTTTTAAGTTAAAAAATATATTAAATCATAATTTTATATTATTTCTTATGACATACTTAGTATAGTTTTTAATATGATGGCATCTTACTTTATTATTATGTTTAAAGAATATTTAATTTTTTAAAATTATGCTTGTACAATAGAGAGGTTTATTTTTTTGTATGAACAAAAAAATAATTAATTATATTTTAAATTTGGTGGTATTCTACCATACCATACCGACTTTTTCGTATACCACGATGTGTTGGTATACTGAGGATTTGGTAGGGTATTGGTTTTTAAAAATAATATACCAACATTATTGGTATGGTAGTGGTATTAGTAAAAAGTGACGACAACCGTATCGAATCCACCCCCAAATATATGTGTGCTTTCGAGAAGCATTGAAGGGTATATGTACACTTTCATAAAATGTAAGTGAATAAAATATTAAGAGATATATGTACGCTAAACAAGAAACTAAGGAACATAAATGCACTTTATCTAGAAAAATATTGATACTTTAATTTTCTATATCCTCGAAGAAAATTATAGCTTAAATTTTAATTATAATATTACAAAAATTAAAAATAATATAGTAAAATGCTCATATAACCCCAAGTTTTGGTGGTTCGTGTTAATATGACCATGTGAAGTTGGAAAGTTCTATTGTAACCCTATGATTTGCTTGAATGTGCTAGTATGACCCTGGAAGCTTGAATTGTCCATAATTCTTTGAATTGACTATTATACCCCTGATTGCAAAAAATAAAAAATCAAAAAATGTGAAAGGATAATTATGCCCTCATTGTCTATTAACCCTAAACAAATTTTCCATTTTTTCTTTTCCTTCTCCACTTTATTCTTCTTCTCTCCTGAGGTACGCACATTTGGTTCGCTAGAGTTGATGTTATGTCTGCGTCCACGTGGGGAATTCATTGGCAATTCCGCTGCATTTCCCTACATAGTTAGTTCAACGGAGAAGGATCTTTCGACCGCACCAATATGGGGTGATATCCCATCGCAGGATTTGGGATTTTCGGAGCATTAATCGGAGAGATGGAACCCTCGCTACTGAGCTCGACAATTCAAAAGGTTAGAGTGTTGGAACCCTCGCTACTGAGCTCTATGATTCAAAAGGTTAGAGTGCTCTCGGATTTATCGTCGGTTTCTGAGTTTTGATTATGTGTGCTGGTTGTTGCGGATTCAATCTTATGGAATTCGAAGGGATGGGTTTTTATTTTTCTTAGCTGAAACTGGGGCCATTTTTTATTTTTTTCGGAGCCGAAATCCGGGTTTAACAACGATCGGCGAAGAGTTCCCACTGGAGCTAAGGCAGGGCATCAACAAGAGGGGATTCGTTGAGCTCTAAGTGCTGCGTGAGGTTCAATGGCACAGATTACGGTGTTACGGTCACGTTTCCAGATTTCGGCGGTTGAAGTCGTTGTTGGTTGCGGTCTCGCTTCTGGCGCGAATTCGTTGTTAGCTGTGGTCTCATTTCCGGCGGTGGCGGTGGCGTTGGTGGCTCGTTTCCAGATTTTGGGCGCCGCCGGTGGCGGAGCGGCGGTGGAGGTGGCGGAGCGGCAGTGGCTATTGTTATTAAAAGAAGAAGAACCTAGGGTATTTTAGTCAATAGATTTGTAATTTAAAGGTTGGGGGTATTTTAGTCATTTTGTATTTGGTCAATGCCGGTAAATACAAAGTCAACATTGGAATAGTACCAAAATGTTATATCGGCACTTTTGATGCAAAAGACAGGATTACACTAGCATTTTTCAATTTCACAGGGTCATATTAGCACAAATCACAATAACATAGGGTCATATCAGTATTTTGCCCTAATATAATACTCCATCTGTTCCACCTTAAATTACCCACTTACTTTACGACACCATTCTCTCTAAAAATTTGACCACATATTTAAATAGATATACGAGACATAATATTATCTTCTATGATATTATTGAATTCATCCTAACACGTACGTAATTTTGTTATTTATCATTATTAAATATAACTAAATATATTAAGGATCTAATATATTCCTTGAACTGTGTTTAATGATTACGATGCAATTTAATATGAGACGAATGGAGTAATGATAACAAGAGACATGGCAGCATTGAACACATGAAAACAAAACAATATATTTTCTCTGTTTTTAATATTGGCATATCACTTTTAGTGATATAATTTAGAAGATGTTTAATGAGTGAATGAAATTGAATTAAAAAAGAAGAAGAAAAAATAAGTGGATGTAATAACCTTAAATTGCTATAAATGAAAATGTCAATATAAAAGAAATATCCCAAATTAAAAAGTGTGCCCGGAAACGGACGGAGTAATAAAAATATGCATAAACTGATAAACGTAATTCCGCCACCCTTCTTTGACTTAAATTCTCAATATACGACTACTTCGCCCTATCTCATTGACTTTTGTTTTTTTTTTCTCTCTTGAGAATATTCTTCTACTATAATTAGTTTTTATATCCAATCACAATGTAATAAAATAGTTAATAAAATAGAGATTTATCATATTTCATGCAAATCTATCAGGTATCAAATTATTAATTGATGGCATTAATAAATTTTTGGATGTAAAATGATTCTTCGATAAAACAATATTCCTTTTCTGTGTTTAAATTAAGTGTCCGTCTCTTGAAAGACAGTTTTTTCATAAGTCACGGAAAGATTAATGTTTAAGGTACAAACAAGAAGATATGAAAACAAAATTTTGGGTTGCATGAATCGGGTTATAAACTTTATAATTACTAAACATTGTATTATAAAATTTTAATATTACAATTAAGATCTTTTATATTTTACTATTCTAATTAAATCTCATTTTTCCATAATCCCGTGGAAAGACCATATTTCCCAAAACTTTGTCTTAAGTGATTTCAAAGGACACTCTCATAAAAAAAATTATATCTACTTATCATGCATTATTGAGACATTAAATTTTTTTATGTATCTAAATTTTTCCCTTTTAACAAAACAACATCACTTTACTTTATTTACATTAATAAAAATTATTTTAATTATAATTTAATTTTTAAACATCATTAGTCTTATTTTTTCAAATTTTAATTATTCTACTACATAAGTATAACATTTAACTGCATCCTTCAATAATTTATATTTTTTATAAAAAACATACAATCTAATGTCAGTCAATAACTTATATAATCATACAATTTAGTTTCATGTTCATTTGGTAATCCCTCTATTTAACAATAATCATGTCACTATTTTAAAAAAAAAATTATTTTATATTGTGAAATTCCATAAAATATTTATCCTAAAATAGAGTCCGTCTCTTAAAAGACGGTCTTTCCATAAGTTATGGAAAGACCAAGGTTTAAAGTGTAAATTATAAGAAATTAAGATAAAATTTTTGGGTTGCATGAACCGGGTTATAAATTTTATAATTACTATATGTTGCATACTAAAATTTTAATATTGCAACTAAGACCTTTTACCTTTTAATATTCTAATCAAACCCCGTCTTTCCATAAGCCTATGGAAAGACCGTCTTTCCCAAGACTTTGCCAAAATATTATCGCATGAGATCTTCACAATTAAATATATTAATAATATAAGATATTTTTTAAATATATTCTCTCCAGCCTCTTATAAGTAAGTAAGGACATTAAGTTGATAGAAGTGATTAGCTGAGATTATGATATCGTCTCTTGTTAGACGGATTAGTGGTTAGGTTAATTATAAAAATAGTATGTTGAATTATAACTACAGGTATCCTATAATAATAAATATAAATAAGTACTGAATTATCCGATATAATTATAAATAAATAACAAGTCGGTTTAAAACAAGACTAGAAAGACTAAAAACAACATAGTCCCGTATATAATTATTAATAATGACATGGCAGTTTGACTGATTCAATCCAGTCAATCAACTGCCACCCTGTCCCTTTCAGTTCACTAGTCTTTTGTTTGATTACATGCGAATTAACCTTCCATTTCATAAATTTCGACGCTTTTTTCTTGATTTTTATTTCTGATATTTTCACTCTGGCAAATTTACAAGCAAAGCAACAAACCTTTGAAAAACAATGAAATCAGCTATACTGTAGTCAAAAGTTCATTAGAGCATATTCTTGAAGAAGTTTTAGCTTCTAAGCTAGTGCTAATTCTACCGTATTTAATTTAATTAGTTGCAGACAATTTATAAGCAAGAATTTTCTTCGGGGTTTTCAATTTTCTTTCACCAGCTTCATGGACCAAGCCACGCCTTCAAGTGAGTCTTTTTCTTTCTTTCTGTTTGTTTCTGATTAATTCTTTTTGGCGGATGGGATTTCATTGAATTTTTAGTGGGATTTATTCTTCGTGTGAAATTTTCTTGGTGTTTACCGTTGAATTGAATTTGATGTCAGGAAGTTTTACTGGGTCATTTTTATCAAGTTGAAAGAGACCTGGTCAAGAGTTTTAGGTGTGAGGAAAGTGCGCAAATGTTGAACGGTTGTTGGATGTTTGAATTCGCAATTTGTTGGTTTCTTTGACCAATTTTCTTGAATATTCCACATGGGTTTGCTTTGATTTTTCTTCATTCAGTTAAAAAAATTGATCTTTGTGCATTATACTGTAGTTTATCGCCTGCCCTTTTGGGAATTTTGCAGTTTAATTTTTATATTACTTGGTGTATTGGTAGAGATTTGACAGTTTGAACAGTCTGAGGATAATCATAGTTGATGTTCTTTGTTGGGGTTTTTCCAGGAAGAATCCCCCCTGTGCTTCTGATTGGATTTGCAGAAGTCTAGGTTTTCTTTTGCTGCTGCTGCTGCTGCTGCTGTCAAATGTTAGGGGAAGGGGATAGGGAGAGGCTTTCTTCTCTTCCTCCCATCAAGAAAACATTCTCCCGGTCAGTTTCTTGGACTGGCCGGTCACCCTCGCAGTCTAACCCTAATCCTAAACCTCAATGGAACAGTAAGGCGCGAGCTTGCTTGCCGCCCCTTCAGCCTCTCTCGATCAATAGGGCTATCGCGGAGGAGTGGCCAAAGCCGGGATCAGATGATCTTGGCGTTTGGAATGCACCCCCTACGCCTGGTGCCAAGGCTGGATCAACCACGCCTCGTGAGAGCTCAAATGTAGCGAAAACCCCCAGGGAATTTGAGTTCAAGAAAGACAAGCTTGCCTTTTTCAACAAGGAGTGTTCAAGGATTGTAGATTATATATATCTAGGGAGTGACACGATTGCAAAGGATCGCGAGGTTCTTCGAGAGAATGGGATTACTCATGTGCTGAACTGTGTTGGATTCCTTTGCCCCGAGTATTTCAAGGGTGATCTGGTGTACAAGACACTGTGGCTGCAGGACAGTCCTTCTGAGGATATAACTAGCATTCTTTACGATGTGTTTGATTACTTTGAGGAAGTTCGGGAGCAAGGTGGGCGGGTTTTTGTCCATTGTTGTCAGGGAGTGTCGCGATCAACCTCACTGGTCATCGCGTATCTGATGTGGAAGGAGGGGCAGAGTTTTGAAGATGCATTCCAGGATGTTAAGGCAGCAAGAGGGGTGACAAACCCGAATATGGGATTCGCTTGTCAACTTTTGCAGTGCCAGAAAAGGGTACATGCTCTGCCTGCAAGTCCTAGTTCTGTAATAAGGATGTATAGAATGGCTCCTCATTCGCCATATGACCCGCTCCATCTCGTGCCAAAGTTGCTGTGTGAGCCAGGACCAAAAGGGCTCGATTCTCGTGGTGCCTTCATCGTTCACGTCCCTTCAGCTATTTATGTATGGATTGGAAAGCGTTCTGCGTCGTTTATGTCTGACACAGCCAGGGCTGCTGCTGATCAGGTTATCCATTATGAAAGAGCAAAGGGTCCGGTTACTTTAGTGAAAGAAGGCGATGAACCATCTGAATTTTGGGATGCTCTAGGTAAGGAGGGTACTGTTACTGATTCGGTTCTTGATCCAGTTGGCGTGAGAAATGTCCGCGACTATGATATAGATTTCGATATTTTTCAAAAAGCACTTGCAGGAGGAGTTGTGCCACCTTTCCAGTTATCCGGGAACGGGTCTGAAACTCATCTGCCTGCGCGGCAACATGGCTGGAGCAGATTGAGACGGAGGTTTGCCAATGGAATAATGAAAGAGTTGATCAAGGCAGAGCAAGGAGGAGGTAATGAGGAGACTGTTGAAGAAGCTGAATATTCTGTGTCATCAAGTCCTCCTCCGTGTGATTCGCCGATTGCCTCCACTTATGTGGCAATCAGCCCGACTTGGATCAAACCCGCGAGCCACGTGACAGAATCCTCGCTGTCTCGAACGCCTTCATCTGTTTCGCGGGATTCTTTTCATGGAGCAAAGTCTGATACCACATCACCTTCGCTTTCACCCTCAACCTCTGACTACTCCAGCTCATTCACCTTCTCACCGACATCTTCTAACTGGTCCGATATGTCATATCTGTCTGCTCAGCCTTCTCCTTCAGGGTTGGAGTTCAAGGCTAAAGACCTTAACAAAAATTCCTCCATAGAGGAAGCTTTTTCTGCTTCACATGATTTGTCTCCTTGGAGAGAAAGATCTGTTTCTCTGGCCGAGAGAAGAGGGAATGTCCCTCCTCCGCGGATGATGCTGCCTTCTGTTGATGAAGCATCCCAACTTCCCGGAAACTTGATTAAGTCATGGTCCTTTGCTCTTCCCGACCTCAAGGATGATATGGTTATAGATTGCGACAAGCTATCTGGTGGAAGTTCTTCAGAAACGAGTAGGGAAGAGACAATGATTGATGCTGACACGTGCAGCAGTGATGATGATGAGATTCAAAGTGGAGAGCAGATTGAACAACCCGAGTTGGCGCTTTACCTCTGGCCTTCTCTGCAGAAAGTAGAGATTTGTTACAGCATCCTTGATTCTTCTTCTGTGTACATCATGTCTGTGCCAGCAACAACCAATGGAAACATTCTGTACGTATGGATAGGGCGTGATAGCACCCTTCTGAATGGCTTAGCACACTTGGAAAAAGAAAAGGTCGGGCATGATTTCATTGCTGAGAAAGGCTTCGCTACAACCTCATTGATTCAGGTATGTGTATAAAATTTCCACGCATGCATTTACCTCATATGCTACCAAGAATTGTGTTTTCGACACTGTTCTAGTTTTGGTCGATTCATGGCATTTTGCTGGTTGCAGGTAGTGCATGAAGGGGAGGAGCCAGAGCTTCTATTGAAGCATTTGCCTCATTTCTCATTGCAGAATACACTAGACACTGGAATCCAGTAGAGGACAGATGAAGCAAAGACACAAATAAACTTGAGCACCTGATTTTCAGCCAGGGATATGCTTCCGTGAGGTAATTCTCATCCGGGCAGTACATGTTTATGCTCCTGGTAGCATGCTGTATAGATCGAGGAACATTCCCGAGTTCATGTATAGAGCCAGTTGCAGTATACGATAAAAACAGGAAGTAAATAAGTTCGTCAGAATAACTGAAGTCTCTAAACTACAGTTAACTTCACTAGGTTAGCAGCATTTGTTACATAATACTGCAGAGATTCATTGACATAATGTCTTGTTTTCTTCACTATATACAACCTGTAGTTTATGTATAGGATATGCAATTTAAATGTCGATGATGTTTAAGTGCAGTAAAATCTTGGCTGCAGATTTACTTGCAAGCATTTTGAAAGATCTCTTCTGGCTATTGCACTTTGTAATTGAGTTACCGAGTAATATATTGAAGCAAATTTGTTGGAAAAAGTATAGGCAGAGAGATGTTCATAAACATAGTAGTCTACGAAAAGCTAATATTACTAAATAGCCACATAAAACTTGCTCTGGAAGAGAGCTAAGTGCAAAATTTGATCGAACCACCAAATCTCCTACTCAAATTTGGTTCTTCGATCTCAGGTAAGCAATCGTCGGGCCAAGTGCACTGCACCTTACTGCTGCATTTGACCATTTTCCCTTCCCGGGAAGGGCCTTCTGGACATCCTCCCAAGTCCGATTTTCCTGTGAGAGTTCATCCTTCTTGGAATTCAGTGCTTCGCTCAACATCTCCCATGCGTCCACTCTGTTTTCGGTATTTGCTTAAGTAAACAACCACATTGTCAAGGTTCATCAGTGAAAGGAAACATATTCAAGAACCTCATTTCATAAGGCACATTCTTACCTGAACCATTTGCGCGTATCTCACCATTTTCCACTCCAGTTCCTGGATACAGTAAAAGACATGATGCATAAGAATGAAATGTATCAGAAGCAGCTGGGAGATGATGAAGCCTTTTCCTTTCTTGAAAAAAATTGTTCTTACCTGAACCATTTGCTTGCATCTCACCGTTTTCCACTACAGTTCCTGGATACAGTAAAAGACGTGATGAATCAGAATGAAATGTAACAGAAGCGGTGGGGAGATAGTTAAGCCTTTCGTACAAAAAATGTTTGTCATAAGCACAGATATAATCTATGAATGTCCTAATCTCAGTGTGGTTAGCATAAGATCTAACAGAAGTTCCTCGAGCGAATAATTAAGATCATAAAGCACATAAGCTTTGATTTTTTTTTCAATTCATAAACTAACTCCTCTTTTTCTCCACCGATATCATATGCATAAAAAAACCATTTCTGAAAATACTCTTAACGAGCATACCTAGGGTAGATGCATCTGTTCCCTTCAAATTGCTAGAAGGCGTATCAGTATTCTCAGTATCAACAGAACTTTCATTCACCTTGCTAGCTACTCCTTCAGCTGAAGGTTCACTGCTATCTTTGATAAGGCGGACATCAAGAAGACCCTTAAAGTTTATCTGCAACGCAAACAGCTATGAGTAAAAAAACCGACGGGTGGATTTTGATATGGCTGACACATCTAATATAGGAAAGTACCTCCAAAGATCCATCTTCCTTGTAAGGCCAATCACCTGGCAGCATGTCAGATTCTTGTTCATCCGGTTTAATAATTGGATGTCCGGGAATTTGTGTCAGAACAAGTGTAGTAGTCGTATCATTACACCAAGATACATGCCCAACCTGCAACGGATGACAAGTCAAATATCCGCATGTTACAGTCCACAGTTTTCAAGCGACTGAATGAGTTCCAACATACCCGAAAGCATGAGGGCTCCGGGGTCCAGTTCGACGTCAACTCAAGAATACGATAACCGATCACATCACCAACCTGTTCAAATTATGAAACAGCCAATGAGTTAAATATATTTTCAGTTGACAGAGTTTATATCACAACATGCAAGTTCTTTCTAAGTAAAAAAAGACGGGAATTTTTTTTCAAGTATAAAAGGGTATACTAGATCCATATTTAGCCTCTATATCATACCCATACATCGACCAAAATTAACACATCTGTAATGTAATAATTCATGTGACAGGGAGCAGGCAAGGGCAGAATAAATCAGCAGAAAAAAAGATAGAAAAGGAACGTGCTTCAGAATCTAAAATCATGCAAAGATTACATTTTTGATCAAGCACAAACCTTGGGCATATAATCAATGATAGGAAACTTCTCATATTCTATAGGCCCAACCAAATGTATGTCGGTCGGTAAAACTAATGTCTTTGGCCCCCCATTAGCTTTATAATTACTTCTTCGGGAAAACGAATTTCTTTCAGTACCCCACTTCTGGCCCTTCTTTTTGCTAGTGATTCCATTCCACTTACGAGGTTCCTGACAAGCATGAAATATCATCTACTGATATTTTCAACTCAAACATCCTTCAAAAGCACATGATGTGCAAATTGTAATAAAACAAGGAAGTTCTCCCCAGACTGCCTAACTAATTAAGCAGATCATGCAGCATTTGTAACCCCCAAAAATTTACAGAAAAGTGATCCTCATTAAGGAAATATTTTTGAGAAATCAAGTACGAAGTTGCAGGACAAAACATACCTTGGGACCTTGATTGCACATCTCAGGTACATCCATTTCTGCATTCAGAAAAAGAATATTCAAATATAAGGCCCAATTACCATCTTGGCATTTTTCAAAATTTACAACTTGCAGGGCCTGTCTTTAAGCATTATGAGATTAAACTTCGATTTTAGTGCATGGGTAGACACGTAATTAGTATAACCACAATCAAAACAGCAGTCTAGTCTAGAGCCATCTGGTTTCTAAATTACTTCTTAATAACTCCATATTTGATCCACTATGCTGATAAGCCTTTCAAAATTTTTAATTCAGATCAATACCAACAATGCCGAGTAGCTGAGAGGCAGAGAAGCAGAGAGAGCAGTGATAGCAATAAAAAGTAAAGCTAAAAACAAAGTGTGAACCAGACCTTTGCCCAGAGATTCAAATCGAATGTGCCCCGGCTTAATTACAACTGGAACAACTTCCCCATCAGAGTCATCCATTTGCCTTGATTGATTAATTACATTACCGTTCACATTTGTATCTCTATCAGTTCTCTTATCTTTAGGGGTATCCCATTGAGACGATTGATTCCAGTGTAACTGCCAAGAGCATTAGCGTTATAAGACAGTTGGTATTGACTAGATAACAGATTTAAGCAATTTATGTTCACTTACTAGTCCCTTTGGTTGGCCATCGTCTTCTTTTCCATTAACTCTAACTGGTCTCTGCCTCCAATTGTTGTGCTTCTTTGCTTCAGCTTTACCGGATTTTTGTTTCCAGCTTTGCTGATAAATACAGCAAGTTGGTAGCTAGATCTTATCTTCAGAGCTAGAAAGGTAAATGATGCGTGTGCATGTGAGTGCAAGTGTGTGCATGCGTGTGTGAGAGAGTGAGGGTGTTTCATCACTCACAATTCCCTCCATTTTGGTATCACAACTCATACTCTGAATTTTCGACATTTCCTGTATGAATTTCCTTTTAGCTCTTTTCCGCCGTGCACTTCTGCTAGAACGCTGATAGGCGAAGTTGCATGGCATCAGTCCAGAAGGTTTGAAGCAAAACTTTATACAATTGAGTGGATTCAACATTCACACCATTATTTACATGTAAGCATAATACTTTAGATATAGCAGGAATGTACATAAAGCAGGAATACACTTCCAACGTCCAAAAGTACCCTCAAATAAAACTCAGAATCTGGTATATGAGGTTATTACAAACCTTTTCTCTTTTGTCAGAAGCTTCTTTAAGTTCTTCATTCTGGGGAGCTTGGTCAGAGCTGCAAAATTAATGAAATTACTACCGGAAGATACCAGCATGTTCATAGTGTAACTGAATAGATAATGTACAAATAATTCGGGAATAGTTCTTGATGAAATTTATCAAGACATGGAATTATCCAATGAAAAAGCACATGCAGTGAAAGCTGGTTGTCTACAGCTGCTGTTCACATGACATAAAGCTGAGAAAACAGAAAACCACTAACTATATTGAGATACAATTTAATGCTCATAAAATAAGAACCAGATGGAAATATATCATACCTCTCAGAAGTCTCTGAGGCAGCGTCACTTACTTCATTGACTTCAGTACACTTTCTACTGCTCTTTTTCTTGCCCTTAGATACTTTTTTCTCCTTACGCGCACTCTTTTTCTTGACTGTGAGTCCATGTTGGTTAGTATTCTCAATCTGCTTTGCAGGAGGATCATTTTCAGAGCTACCCTGAGTCTCAGATCGACGTCTCTTGTCTCTGTAATTAGCAAATACGAAACAAAATGGAGAATAACAGGTCAGAGGTCTGGCCAACTAAAGGATGACTAGGCATAAGTAACCCTAATAAATTTACTAGTAAAACAGTACTTTGATCTCTCCAGATTCTGCCCAGCTTTTCTTTTCTTCGAGGTTGCATTTCTTTGAGGAGAAAGATGCAAAGTATCATCTTTTCCAGCTCCTTCTTTAGATGCATCTACCAAATCATCTGGCGGAATTTCACCCTCCTCTTTTAATTCATCTCCAGGCTCATCACTCTGATAACCTCCAGTCTCCTTTTCAAACTCTTCATTCGCTAAAAGCAATGCTCCAGTTTGTGCAGCCCCCTTCTGGACACCTTCCAATCCCCTCACTGGATTGGAAGCATTATTTCCCGTCAATAAATTGGAAGCATTGTTTCCCTCGAGCACTGGATTGGAAGCATTATTTCCCATCAATAAATTGGAAGCATTGTTTCCCTCGAGCGCTGGATTGGAAGCATTATTTCCCATCAATAAATTGGAAGCATTGTTTCCCTCGAGCGAATACGTGATCCCTTTCTTCCTCACGCTACCAGAGCATAGCAAAAAAGAAACACGTTGATCATTCAGAATTTACTAGCTCATCTACTCCAGATAAAAAAGAACATGTCATAGTAAGAATGTAAACTGAGATTAAACACAGTGACTAACCTGATTACATCTCTATCCTTCAAAATGGAAGTTGATTCAAACCACGGCAACACGAAGCCATCCATCTGAAACCAGTAATTGTATAAAACATGAATCCATCACTGAATACCATTTTATACAACTAAGACATAAAGAAATACAAGGAAGCGAGCAAATAATTATTCAACTTTGGCTTCTCAGACTCCCAAACAAACAAATCCTAAAAAATGGAGTGGGAAAAAAAAAATTCAGATTCACCAGGTCATTATGCATACATCGTAAAATTGGTAAAGAAAACACCCACTTTAACCACATTACTGATTTTATATAGCAAGAGGCAACCTGCAACAGTTTCATCTAAAACCAACACATACATCAAACATATCCAGCGCAAAAAACACCATTTTAAAAACAACCACAGCCGATCCATCAGTAAAAACACCAATTTTACAAAACAACAGAAAAAAAAATTCAAAACTCAAATAAACATAAATAACAAGAACAAAAGGTTATAGAGCAAGAGGTAACCGGTAAACGTTTCATCTAAAACCAACACATACACCAAACATATCCAGCACAAAAATCACCATTTTATAATCAACTACAGCCGATCCATCAATAAAAACACCAACTTTACAAAACAACAGAAAAAAAAAGAGTCGAAACTCAAAAAAACATAAATAACAAGAACAAAACTTAATAATCATTGGCATACCCAAAACAAAACGCTAAATCACCATCACCACCCAAACAAAAACACCCATTTCAGCAAGAAACTAAGCCATTCATCAACTCTCCACCCCAGATGACAAGAAATCTCCCATTTTTCAGCAAAATAACAACAAGGACAAAGTTCAGAAGCACAAACATAGAGAATGAGGCCATTTGGGCAAGAGGGCCGGAGCTCAAACGCCTGAAGAACATGATCAATGAACTCAGACACAGTTTGCTGCAACTGGGGTTTAAGCAGAACCCAACAACGCTCCAGTCCTTGGGATTTCTGGGAATCGCTCAAAATCCCATCTTTTTCATCAAACACTACGCCAACCCTAACGGATTCCATTCTGCATGCAGCTGCTCTTTCCTCGGACCAGATTTTCGGTAGTGAGGGAGTGAAGTAGCATAAACCCCAGCTGGTATTGGTGGATGCTACAGGTCTAATTGCGCTCTGGCCCCCGAAATTCAGTGGCAGTATCTGTTTCCCCTCTAAAGTTTAGAAAGTGCAATTCAAGTCCTTATTTGACTCTTAAGAAGAGGTGTGATGTTTCTAGCATCAAGTTTCTAGGTACTATTGATTAGGGTAATATGCAAATATAATCCTATATATTGGAGAAAGTGCAAATATAATATTGAATTATTTTTTAGTGCAAATATAACTCTAACCATTATACATATGTGCAAATATAATCCTAGTTATTATATATATGTGCAAATATAACCCTAAAGTCATTATTTCCGGCATTGACTGACCAGAGTTATATTTACACTTTTAATTATCGCAGGGTTATATCTGCACTTTCATTACTGTAGGGTTATATCTGCACTTTCATCAATTATATAGGATTATATATGCACTTTTCTCAAAAAACTAATCTCATAAATTATTCATGGGATAAGTGTCAATATAACTCTATCCGCTTAAGTAAAGTGTCAATATAACCCTATGATAATTTTTAGTGCAATTATAATCCTAACTAGTTAATGAAAGTGCCAATATAACCCCCAGACCTCATTTTTGGCATTAACCTCAATTTTTCGGCGTTGACTCTATGTAAATTGACCAAAATACCCTTTGGGCTAACTCTAAAATTATGTGGACAATTTTACCCTCATAGTTTGCTGAATCGCTGTCGGAACATGAAGAGTTATATCAGCACACTATGCAATCTTATTGGATTATATCAGCACATTCCTAATGTTTGTAGGGTTATATCAGCACATCTTTAAAACTTATAGGGTTAATATTGGCACTTTCACTAACTAGATATAATTATATTAACACTTTCAAATATTGAAAGGTTATATTGACACTTAATAGGGGTATAGAGCGTGCATATAATGGGGGTCCTATAGCGACCGTTGCAAAAATAAATGCAATGTGTGGTGGTTTAATTATAATCGTGGTTCATGTCATATGTCATGTAAAACTATGGTTTCAAAAAAAAAATCACGATTTTTGTGGCTAGACGCGATTTATAGTGAAACTCGTGATTTTTGGATGCTAAAATCACTATTTTCATGCAAACCCCTAATATCTAGAGTGTACGCAGAGCAACATTTTTTCAATGAAAATCGACATTTTATTTAACATCTGAATTCGAGAGGTCTTTTGAAACGCTTTGAAAGAATATGAAAACAATCAATTTCATGAGAAAACCAATGTGATCATACATTTATGAGGACGAATAGGGTTCCAAAGTACTCATAACAATAACCATAAGAGTAAAGAGCGCATATGACCCTATGTTTTGAAGGTTTGTGCTAATATGACTCTGTGAAGTTGAAAAGTGCTAATATAGCTATGTGTTTTGCCAAAATGTGCTAATATAACCCTACCGACCTGATTTTGGCCGGAAATACATGAAATGACTATTATACCCCTATTTAAAAAAAATAAAAAATATTAAAATATTAAAAGACAATTATGCCCTCATTGTCTCTTTCTTCTTCCTCTTTTCTTCTGCTCTTTTCTTCTCTTTCTTCTTCCTCCTTTCTTCTGCTCCTTTCTTCCGCTCCTTTCTTCTTCTCTTTCTTCTTCATTTTTTCTTCTGTTCATTTCTTCGTCTCTTTTTTCTTCTCTTTCTTCTTCCTCTTTTCTTCTGCTCTTTCTTTCTTCTCTTTCCTTCTTCCTCTTTTCTTCTGCTCATTTCTTCTTCCTCTTTTCTTCTGCTCATTTCTTCTTCCTTTTTTCTTCTTCCTCTTTTCTTCTTCTCTTTCTTCTTCCTCCTTTCTTCTTCCTCCACCAGCCTCCGACCCGAAATCCGCCATTAACTTGGGTCGGACTCGTCCGGATCTTCTCAGATCTTCTTCTTCTCGAGCTTCTCCGAAGAGGTATCGGGCGGCGTCGAGCTTCAGCGGGGTGGCATCGGGAGGAGTAAAGCTTCAGCGTGGTTCTATCGGGGTGGAGTCAGTCGGCACCGGCATTTTGGAGCTGAGCTAGGGCTTATTCGAGTCGGCGCCGATAGCAGAAGGGTCGGGTAGGGCTTCAATGGTGTTTTGGAGTTGGGGGAAGATGGAGATGGTGAGATTGTGGAGCGGAGGGGCTTGATTTTTTGGGAGAATGGGCAATGGTGGGAGGGGGGGTTTAAATGTGGTGGTGGGGGTAGAAGATGGAGGGGTTGACTGGGTAATGGTGGGGCTAGGCAGCGGTGGTGGTCGCTGGTGGTGGAAGGTGGAAGGTGGTGGCGAGGTATTTTAGTGGTGGCGGGGGTGGAAGGTGGTAGCGGGGGTGGAATGTGGTGGAGGAGCGGAGTTGAGATGGAGGAGGTGGAAGAGCTGAGCGTTTTGGCGATGTTGGAAACGTTGGGGCCTCCGAGAACTTGAGTTTCCAGTGCAAGCGAGAACGAAGGGTAATTGAAATCATTGGTGTTGTTCATAGCGAGGTGGCGCAGGGGAGAATGAAGGAACAATGGCGAGTCAAGGCGGAAATGCTTGTGTCTGATGCAGTAATACTTAGTTGTGTTTCCAGATTGAGGTTGTTTAGTTGCATTTGAATGTCTGATGCAGTAATGCTTATGAATCTGGATTCATCTAGTTTGATGTGTTGCATATGAGTCAATGTGCTGGATTTCAAATTTTTTTTCCTCAGGAATCAGAATTCTAATCAGTGGAGTTAGGAGTGGGTTA
The DNA here is from genome assembly GCA_037428765.1 of Rubia yunnanensis. Lineage (NCBI taxonomy): Eukaryota > Viridiplantae > Streptophyta > Magnoliopsida > Gentianales > Rubiaceae > Rubia > Rubia yunnanensis. Next base: position 79,931,848 of record CM075071.1, on the reverse strand, counting down.
ATTTCAAACCAGTGGAGGAGGGTTGGAGTGGGTTCGCCAAAGGAATTTTGCCAGATTCCGGCGAACTCCAGTGGCGGCGGTGGCGACGAAAATCCAGATTCCGGCGGTGGTGGGCGGCGGTGGTGGTGAAGCGGCGGTGAAGGTGGTGGTGCGGCAGAGGTGATGGCGGAATAGCCATGGCTGTGGTCATGGAGATGATGAAAAAGAAGAATGTAGGGGTATTTTAGTCATTATATTATTAGGTTTAAGACTAGGGATATTTTAGCCATTTCAGGTTTGGTCAATGCCGGAAATTACTAAGTCAATGTCGGAATAGTGCCACGGGGTTATATCGGCACTTCTGATGCAAAACATAGGGTTACAATAGCACATTTCAACTTTACAGGGTCATATTAGCACAAACCTCCAAAACATAGGGCCATATCAGTATTTTGCCCTAACCATTAAGTTTTAGCTTATAACTGTCGTCATTGTTTTACGCACTTTTTATGTAGGAGATGCTTATAATTTTGAGACCATGTCATCGTATATTCATAGTTATTCATTAAAGGGTAATATGCAAATATAACCCTATATGTTGAGGAAAGTGCAAATATAATCCTATATGTTGAGGAAAGTACAAATATAACCCTTAATTATTTTTTGGTGCAAATATAACTCTGACTATTGAAAGTGCAAGCATAACCCTCCGATCATGATTCCGGCGTTGACTAACGAATTTCGGTCATCACCACCTTTCAACCCCCACCGTCAGCCTTCCTCGAAGCCAAACTCCGACCGAACCCTATCTGAGTCAGGACATCGGACCCCGACTCCGACTCGAACGCTGACTTCGACTCGAATCCGACTCGAACTGCCAACTCTGACTCGAATCGCCCACCCCGCTCAGACCCGATTCGCTTTGCCCCATCTCAGCTCAAACCCGCTCAGATGTCGATCCATCGTCGATGGACTCAAATTGTCGACGCCACTCTGATCCAATTCGCTTTGCCCCGCCTCGCTCAAACCCGCTCAGATGTCAATTTGTCGTCAATGGCGATTGAAAAAGAAAGAAGAAGGATCTTTCGGGCAATGGTGATTGGAAAAGAAAGAAGGAAGGATATGTCGACGGTGATTGAAAAAGAAAGAAGAAAGTTCCGCCTCTGCTCCGGCCCAAACAAAGAAGATAGGATTAGAGAAAATGGGAAAGAGAATGAATTTGGGTTTTAGGGGTAGGAATGTAATTTCAATATTTATATATTTTTTTACTTTTTACAGATGGGCAAAATAGTCTTTTCAGTGTATTTCGACATCCAACTAGCTGAAAAAGTTATATTTGCACATAACCTGAATAAATAAGGTTATATTTGCACTTTCAATTATCGCATAGTTATAACTGCATTTACGTCAATTATATGGGGTTATATATGCACTTTTCTCTAATTTAAAATACATTCAGAGGCCAGTTCAATAATTTCAGAAAGACCAATAAAATCCACACATTATCTCTGCGACATTTTCAGTTATAACCATAATCTTCTTTCAATTAAACCGGAAATGGATGTTCATTTCCAAAATTAAACGCCCGTAATTACAATTCCTGGAAACTGAAAGGGAGCCAATTTCCACATTCGAAAAAGGAAAAAAAAATCATCGTCTCTATGAAAAACCCGATCTGAAGTCACAGTCTTCTTCCTCTGTCATCGAGCCACTGAAGAATTCAACCAATGCCGAATCAGTAAACTAACTTGCAACCAAGCCCCTGTATTCCCGCACAATCCCAAACGGACCTCGCCGGAGCCCCGGCAATTTTCCCGCTGGCGTTCAGTCCTACAAAGCGGGCCATGGCGGAGCTCCGCCACTCCAGCTCAATCGGCAGCCGCGCCACCGCGGGAAGCTCGCCCATGAAGAGGGACGAAGTGGGCCTGTCTTCTTCTCCGCTGTCTCCCGCGAATACCCCCTTCTCTTCCGCCGCCGCGGGCGCCGACGACGACGACGACATCCGCAGCCGGCACGGCGGCAGAGATCGCGGCCTCCGGAGCCTCTTGTCTGCCCAGTTGCATTCCATGTTCCCGTTTTCCTTCACGGATGATGCTAGGGCCCACACTCACAATTCGAAGATCTCATTCTGCGTGCTTTTGCTTATCATCTTCACCGGGTTTATTTCAGTCTCTTCGATTATTAACAGATTGGTGAGCTCTCTTTGTATGGGAAATTATTTTACTTCAATTTATGTTCTGGGTCATGTGCAAATCCTTTTCTTGATTGAGATTCTGTGCATTGTTAGGGATATATTTTGGGTTTTTGTTTTGGATTTCATCATTAGCTGGACACACTTAATTGGGTAGGATACATAATTATAACAAAGTAGGGGGCATCATTTTGAGGTTGGTGATGAAATGCAGGCATTGCTTGGAGTTGGATTTTCCGATTTTATTCTGGATTTGGAGCTCATGTGTGTATAAGCTAGGTGGACCCACTAGATTAGATTGGCTATGGGCTGATGCCAAAGTAGGAGGGATAGTTTTGAGGCTAATGACGAAGTGTAGCCATTGGTTGGGGTTTGATTTCGGGTGTGGAGTTGATACTTACAAGCTACTAAGCTAGTTGACATAGTTGATTAGGTTGGATACCCAGTGGTGACAAAGTAGGAGGGATAATTTTGAGATTAATGATGAAGTGTGGACATTGCTTGGGGTTAGATTTCTGGATACAATGGCGAGATATAACCCATATGGCCAACTTTATATAGTGGGATGAAGGCTCTGGTTGTTGTTGCTGTATATGCGTAAGTTGTTGAGGATTCTGGCTTTTAATCTTCTTCACTGTATTGAATTGCAGAACGCTCCATATCTTTGTAAGAAAGATGGCATTGTTCTGCACTGTCCTAGGGTAAGCTTGTCTAAAAGTTTTTTGTGCTTTGATCTTGTTTCTATTGCTTTTTAATGAAATGTGGAAATGTATAAGTTTTCGTATGGTTTGAATTAGGTGAAGGAGCATCCTTCATTATGGGAGAATCCGTATTCGGCTACCACCTCATGGAAGCCATGTGCTGAACGGCGCGTTGGTGGTATTTCAGGTCGTTGTAATACATTACTGGAATGCTGAGAATGACTTTTTAGGGGATGTAGAACTTTTGGTTTATTCTTTGGTTGGCTTTTGATGATTTTATTTCCTCTGGAACAGACCTTCCTGCCGAGAATGAAACAAATGGATATATTTTTATACATGCCGAGGGTGGCTTGAACCAGCAAAGAGTTGCTGTAGGATTCTATTCATCACTATGGACTTACTTAATACATATTTTAGGAACATATTTTTCTTGTTATCCTTATGCTTCAGTAGCTGCTTACCTGTTTCTTTCTAGCTGAAATGTCTTTTTAGCTGGTATTTACAAGTGTTCTTGGATTGTACTTAATCTCATATGTTTCTGCATATGCTTTTGTCCAGATCTGCAATGCTGTAGCTGTTGCCAAGATAATGAATGCCACCCTTATTTTGCCAGTGTTGAAACAAGATCAGATATGGAAAGATCAAACGTAAGTATAGCCTGATTAAAATTTCTAGACATGCTATTTTGGAAAGTTTAAGCTTAGAATCATCCAAGTTTAGTTCGTCTCTTGTGTTTCTGCATCTGCAGTAGCTTCTCTACCGTTGTTACTTTGCCCGTTACTCAAGTTGAGATTGTGCAGAGTTGATTTTATGTTGCTTCGAATCTTGGTCATCTTGTGCAGGGAATTTGCAGATATATTCGACGTTGATCATTTCATTGACTACTTGAAGGATGATGTGCAAATTGTTCGTGACATTCCTGAATGGTTTACTGACAAAGGAGAGCTGTTTAGCAGCATAAGGTTTGTTGATGTCTTCCCACTTAATCCTTTTCAGGGGTATGTATACACGAACTAAAATATGATCTCGGATAACAACATTCAACATCTCATCCTTACATTTATTTTCATGAAAAAAGCACTAATATTACACATAAAATATTGCACAATTTGCTTGGTTTTGACCTTGTGCCTTTATTGGCAGACGGACTGTGAAAAACATTCCCAAATATGCTCCAGCGCAGTTCTATATTGACAATGTACTGCCCCGAGTCAAGGAAAAGAAGATAATGTCCTTGAAGCCCTTTGTTGACCGACTTGGGTAAGGTTCACAAATGGGTATTCCTCGGATCAGTTATAAAGGCTTTAGGAAGTTTGTTTTTATCACTAACACGCGTAGTTTATTTATTCAGATATGATAATGTTCCTCAAGAAATCAACAGGCTAAGGTGTAGAGTGAATTATCATGCTCTGAAATTTCGTCCAGAGATTGAACAGATGGCCGATCAACTCGTATCACGGATGAAAAACCGGACTGCTGGTCCAAATCCATTCATGTAGTGCTTCGATAAGATGTTTTTGTTATTATTTTAGCTAAAGCTTTTCGAATCATCTCTCAGTCTAATGATCCCCATTCTTCAAAAACCCCTATTAACAGGGCTCTTCATCTGAGGTTTGAAAAAGGGATGGTGGGCCTTTCATTTTGCGACTTCGTTGGGACAAGGGTGGAGAAAGATCTGATGGCTGAGTACAGAATGAAAGAATGGCCTCGCCGTTTCAAGGTTTACCTCTCGGATAATTAATGTCCTGACAGAAAACATTAAAAATCACAACAGAAACTGATACTTTATGGGTATATGCTGGCAGGACGGTTCTCATCTGTGGGCCCTAGCCCTCCAGAAGCGGAAGGAAGGCCGGTGTCCCCTCGAGCCGGGTGAAGTGGCGGTAATGCTCAGAGCAATGGGTTATCCGAAGGAGACTCAAATATACGTGGCTTCAGGACAAGTCTACGGAGGACAGAACCGCATGGCTCCCCTGAGGAACATGTTTCCTAATCTGGTAAGAACCGTTTCTCAACTGTTTAACATTGTCATTACAGTCTTTCTCGGTTTAGCAATGGATAAGAAATCATAGGATTGATTCCTAACAGGTCACCAAAGAGGAATTAGCAACAAAGGCAGAACTGGACGGGTTCAGGAAGCACGTGACAAGCTTGGCAGCCCTCGATTTCTTGGTATGCTTGAAGTCTGATGTGTTTGTAATGACACATGGCGGGAACTTTGCGAAACTGATCATTGGGAACAGAAGATACATGGGACACCGGCTAAAGTCCATCAAGCCGGACAAGGGACTCATGTCCAAATCACTCGGAGACCCGTATATGGGATGGGCCACGTTCGTGGAAGACGTCGTGGTTACCCACCAGACACGAACTGGGTTACCGGAAGAAACCTTCCCCAACTACGACATCTGGGAGAACCCTTTGACACCATGCATGTGTAGAGCCTGAAAACTGACCAAAACTTGTATAGTGGTACTGAAAGGTAAAAACCATTTTGAGAAGAGTTCCAATGGAAGTAGTTCATTTCACCTGTTTATGATCTTGGCCACGATGAAAGGCAGAGGTGAAGTTCTGCATCCCAGGTGGTGGTGGATTGCCGGACCCAGGCTCTTCCGGTAGAAGGAACAACATACGACAGTTTTGTATTCGATCTTACCTTAGTTCTTGTTGATGAATCAACTTGTATGTAGCAGATGAGATTTCATGGAATGTGACTCAGAATCATTTGCTTGTCTTCTATAATTCGAAGGTTTTTCTTGCTAATTTCATCTTCTTGGTGTAAAGAAGATGAAAGTATAGTGAAAATAGGTCTTTGAAAAAAAGAAAAAAGAAGCCGATTCATTAATTTTCACTTCAGTTATATTTTCTTTGAAGACACATTCCAAGGAATAACCTAATGAAAATCCCATTTAATCAACAATTGAGATCTACTTTCTAAAAATCCATTTAATCGTTGAATTTTTAAGAATTGATAGTAGAGATTTAATATCATTTATAAAACAAATAAAAATCTGATTCGATATCTATTTTTGACTTATTAGTATGGATTTGTAGTTGAACATTGCCTGGATAACCTCTGTTTCTGACCTTTGATAGATATGGAAGAAAATTTGTAGTGTGTAAGTTCCTCCTTAGCATGAAGTATAATAAATCTAAATCGAGCTTTCATCATACAATATTATAGAAAACATATCATTGTCATGAATGTTGCACCTTAAAAAAATAAATTAAAATAGAATGTGTGACGATTTAAGAAAAATAAACTATTATTCCGTCTCATCCGAATGTGCACACTTTTTGGTCAACTTTTTCAGTTCATGTTTGACCAACGATAACTTTAGTTACGTATATTAACGGTGTGTTAAAATTTGATATTTAGAAAATACAGCATGCAGAGAATCCAACAATATCTCACATGATGATATTGGTATCTATATACTAATTGAAATTTATGGTCAAATATGTATTGAGAAAGTTGACTAAAGTGTGCAAATTCGACTAGCGGAGGTTCGTAAAATAGAATATACCGGCTTTAGAAGATAACTACGTGTATTACTTTCTGAAGTGGGCAATGGGGCCGGGTGCTAAGATATCTATGATTTCGGTCACGATCCCATGTTGTTTCATCAAGTGTATTGAAAACAGGGGAGTTCGTTGAAATCAGTTACAACAAAACATGGTACAACACCAACGTTAAATGGTCACTGTTGAGGAAGACGATGAAGATAAGATAAAAGAAAGACTCAATTTTTATCTCCATCTCTTTCAGCACGTAAAGTGATGAAATTGCAGTCAGAGGAAAATCTTCTACTGTATCTGTAATTAATTCGCCATAAATGGGGTTGATTGTAGACTGATTCTACATTCATGGTGCATCCCTACCATTTATGGATTCGGGTTTAGCTACTATATTATCACCATCTTATGCTTTGGAGAAATTAAGGAGCTGCGATGAAGACTCTGGGGTTGATTGCTGCTGTTTTCTTGGTGTTCTGTGAGTGTCTGCCTAGGTAAGGCTGAATTTCTGCACTTTTTGGGCATTTTCAGTGAAGAACACTAGCATTTTTGTGTTAATTGTTGACATGCAATTTGTGGATTATCTGCAATTGCTGTTCTAAGAGTGTCCTGAAGAGAAATATAATGGGTTTTTTGTCCTTTTAAGGTAGAATCCTTGGTTTACAGAAATCTAGATTTTTTTGTACTTTCTGGGCACTTTGGTGATTATTGTGTTAGACCCTTTTCTCCCGAGCTGATTTTCCGATGAACTGAACTAAAATAGTAATAATAGACCAAAACTAAGCTAATTAACACCAATTTGAAATGTTACTGAACTGAGGTGCATATAAGCTGGAATGTACAAGGCCTTACTCATTATACTTGAAATGATCTGCAGTTTCTCAAAAGATGCTATATTTGTGTGAATTATGGGTCATGTTAAGCCGTTTATTTGTCTGAAAAGACAGTATTTTTGTCATTTTTTGGTAGAATCTTGGGGCAACATGTAGCTGACTTGCCTCCAAGAGGATGGAACTCATACGATTCGTTCTGTTGGACCATTTCTGAGCCAGAATTTCTTCAAAGTGCTACTCTAGTGTCTCAGAGATTGCGCCCTTATGGATACGAGGTGATCATAACCGTAAATGGACCTCAGAATGCTGTTCCAGTATGCAGTTTTAGTGCCTCATTTGCTTGTTTTTTGTGTTCTTTTGTGATTGTCTAGTATGCTGTGGTGGACTATCTTTGGTACAGGAGAAAAGTCCCTGGTGCCTCTGTAGATTCACTCGGGTTCGATGTGATTGATGAGTGGGGAAGGATGGTTCCTGATCCCGAAAGATGGCCTTCCTCCGTTGGTGGCCTTGGGCTCTCGAAAGTATCTGATGCAGTCCATAAACTCGGGTTGAAGTTCGGGATTCATATCATGAGAGGGATAAGCACGCAGGCGGTCGATGCCAACACCCCGATTCTGGACATCACAACGGTAATGCAAAATGCGCGTGAATAGCTTCTTGTTCATGCATCTTCGCTAGCTGTGTTCTTATTGTTTGTCTGAAAATCTGAATGTTAGGGGAAGGCTTACGAGGAATCCGGGAAGACGTGGTATGCACGAGATATCGGTGTTCAGGAAATGAAATGTGGATGGATGAAAAATGGTTTCATGAGTGTTAATACTTCTTTAGGAGCTGGAAGAGCCTTTCTGAGATCCCTTCACCAGCAGTACTTTGATTGGGGTGTTGATTTCCGTAAGTCCTAAGATACAATGTTTTATGGTTTTTGCGGGTACAACAATATTGATTTGTTTCCACTCACACTTATTTATTCGCAGTAAAAAATGATTGTGTGTTCGGAGATGACTTGTTAGTAGATGAGATCAAAGAGATTTCGCAGGTATGAGATCGAACTTATTTCTGAATGTTTTGAGATTTTCTTGCTGAAACCTCACCACATTTCGTTCTTTTCTGCAGTTCTTGAATGGTTTTAATCGCACGATCCTGTATTCTCTGTCTCCTGGCACTAGCGCGACGCCAAGTATGGCTAAGGAAATCGCGGGCCTAGTGAACATGTATAGAGTAACTGGGGATGATTGGGACGTGTGGGAAGATGTCGCTGCCCATTTTGATGTTGCAAGGTAGAAAGAAATCTAACATCTCATCTCGATCTATATTTTCTTAAAATTTCAAACTTCACACGTTTATGATCCGGTTTTGCAGAGATTTTGCTGCTGCTAATATGATAGGAGCCAATGGCCTTAAGGGGAGATCATGGCCAGATTTGGACATGCTTCCTCTCGGCTGGCTTACTGATCCAGGTAGATCATTGGATTCTTACAACATTTTCATGGCCAGCATTCTTAAATCTTTATCACGTCTTTATTGTATATAGAATCGAATGACGGTCCACACAGGATGTGTAGGCTCAGTATTGATGAGCAAAGGACTCAGGTGCGTGTTTTCTTCTTATCTTTTCTGTCTGCTGAAGTTTTCGACCATTCATTTCCTATTATGGCAGATGACTCTGTGGTCCATGGCGAAATCTCCCTTAATGTTTGGAGGGGATGTGAGAAACCTCGATGAACAAACCTTCAGTCTCATTACCAATCCTATTTTGTTAGAAATCAACTCTTATAGTTCGAATAATATGGAGGCAAGTGAATTAACCTCTCTGTTTATGTCACCTTACTCGTCGGATCTTGCAGAGCTATAGCCTACACTAATGCTTTGAATGCAGTTTCCACAAGTTACAGGTGAAATGTATCAAGAATTCACGCACAATTCTCTTGCCGGTGAATCGAGAAATCATCAAGTTCTTCGTGGCTTGAAATCAGACGACAGATTCTTGGGCTTAACCAGCTGCAAAGATACCGGCGCCAAAGGTTGGATTGCGAAAGAATATGATGACGAGCTTGAAAAAGTTTGTTGGACGAATTCAACAAGACCGTTCTGCCTATTAAAGAAGAAACTGCTTTTGGAATCGTAATGATGCACTTTACCTTGTTTATTACACAGTCCATTTACTCGATTCTTGATGTCTGATTCTCGGGAAATATTGTGATGCAGGGATGAAACTACAGCGCATGAAAAGCTACATTTATTAGCAACTGAGAGAGGAGAATTATGCCTCAGTGCAACTCCAAATCGAAAGCTTACTGCTAAAGAGTTCAAAAGAGGCTCATTTTCGCCTTGCAAACTTGACACAAATCAGGTAATCCTAGTTTCAGGCCGTTTAAGTTGAACCCTACATGTTCTGATTGATCGTGTGTTTAGCAGATGTGGGAGTTGAACCTCGACGGAACCCTGAAAAGCAGTTATTCAGGACTATGTGCATCGATGAAGAAATCTTCATCCAGAGGTGATGAACCGAATCTGATTTTGCATTGAATCTAGAACTAGTGTGTCGTGGTGATCTAATGCTGACAATGCTCGATCTCTCGTGCAGCTAATGCAGAGGGAGGCGTTCGCTCTTGGCTCGCAACTGGAACCAAAGGTGCGGCTTCTGAAACTTGAAACTAGGTTTCACTTTGCACAATGTATGGCTTGTTAAGTATCCTGACTCGCGAAAATCGACTGTGCTCTGCAGGAGTGGAAGTGTATCTCGCGTTTTTCAATCTGAACTCGGGATCGAGCAAAATCACGGCGAGGCTATCAGACATAGTGAAGGCTCTTCCTGGGGAAAATCTGAAGCCTTCATGCGCTTGCTCAGAAGTGTGGAGTGGACAAAACTTGGGGGTTGTAACAAATGAAATATCAATGGTTGTAAATGCACATGGATGTGCACTTTTCAAACTGATCTGCAGCTAATGAGTATTTATGTCATTCGCATTGAACGTCTATAAAAAAATTACAAAAAGAGGAATGAAGAGAGAAGCGGAGAGAGAAAATGGAGAACAAGTTTTTGTCTTGTCTTGTTTTTGACTTTCGGGAAAACACTAGAATGATAAAACATAATGTAAAATTGATGAGAAGACAAAAAGCGAAGTGGAAAGGAAAAATGAGAAGGAGAGAGGAGCTTAAGAAAACATGGATTCTTTTGATTTGGGTGGCAGACTCAAGGCCTTTTTCGCGGGGCTTCCACATCCGAATCCTATTTTAAATATTCAAACTTTTGTACTTCTGTCGGATCCTCCCTATCTCCCGATCGAGCTTGCGTAGGTAGATGTTTCCTAGTAGGGCCGATAGTAATACACTGTGTGGGATGGAGTAAGGGCCCTTCTCACCTCCTACGAGTCGTCCGGCGGAAAAGACTTGATGAATGGAGTAAAAGAACTTGGGATCGTCAATCTCTTCCTTAAAGATTGGGATGAGTCGATGTCGGTCGATGATGTGAAACACTTCCTGATGTCAAATTCCAAAAACCAACGGGAGGTTCCCCACTCTTCTTTGATCCGTCATAGGACCGAGTGGCAGCCGCGACCCGAGCGGAAGTGCGATGTGTCTGGAAACTCGGAATCGTAAATGAATTCGAGTACTATTCTGGTCGCATATTTCATGATCCGATCTATAGGTAGAACTGTTATGAGCGGTTTAAACTTCGACTCTTATTTATTTCTTCATATTGTAAGGGGGAGCAAAGCACAATTTTTGGTCCCTCTATTGATAGATCAAGGGCCCTCCTGCTTTTAGTGACTCATAGGGTTTCCTTCCCTCACCTCTATATTTTTGGTTCTTGAGAATGGTCACCATCTCTCCCAGGACCGAAATGATTTTCCCTGCCCGACGGGTCTACATCCATCTCTGAATGTCGTCGGGTACTGTTAACTTCCCCGCCATTCTTGTAACTGTCACATGTAATTCACACAGGTGTGTCCGCACACTCCTGAGTGGATGAGAAAGAAAGGATTTCTGGGAGCAACCCCCAGGTTCCAGACCCTAGAATAAACTTCCCGCACGAGCATTCAACACATGAATAAGTCTGTGGAAGAGTGAACTGATCGTGATTTAGAGGGGTTAAATTTCTCAAGTTAATGTCGACGAAGAATTATACAAGAAGCTTAAGAAAACTTAAGTTATATTATCAGGTAAAGGAATTTGGATAGGGGAGTATTTTTTATAATTCTAAATGTGTTTTTTCAATACACTGATGTCTTCTTCATAATATAGTGACAGAATATCCTCCCAATCCCAATCCTAATCATAACCTCTTCCAATGAGTGGCCTTACATGTGATTATTAGAGGTCGCTTTGACTAGTTTATTAATTAGTTATTTATATTATATTAGTTGTTTGACTTATAAATTTTTCCATTACTAATTACATATAAATAATAGGGTTAATATAATTATTATTGTTAAATTTTAAAATTGATATAATAATTTTTTCCAGTTATCAAATCTTCTTAAAAGTCGTTTTGACAAAAATGATAAGCTGAGCCAAAAAACGCCATCTAGTTATCTACAGCTACAAAGTCAATGCACCACAAGTCAACGAATAGAAAATATTGCTCCATTAACCAATTAAACACATGGTTATCAAAAAGAAAGAAACAATTACTCCATTCGTTCATTTAATAGTGGCACATTTATCATTTTATGATGTTCATTTTATTTTGACACATTCCTATTTTAGTACACTTTAAGGTTGTATTAACCATTCATTTTACTTTTTCAACTTTTCATTCAATTTGCATAACTCAATTAGCATCTCCTCAAACTTTACCCCCACAAGAGAAATAACACAATTAATTGAACAAAGAGAGTACTACACCCAACAAACACGTGAACATAAAATTTCCACTTTATAAAATTCTGAAATATTCATAAAAAATTGTCGGTGTCCGTTACGTAAGCACATACATAATCTTGGCCTCTTGGGTGGTGATTCCATTTCAAGAAAAAGGTTTTCAAGAAAAAAATTTCCCAACAAATTTTACTAAATTTGTGGTAAGTTTTGATTACGTCTTTGACTAATCATTCGATTGAGCACAAACTTCTTTCTTTAAAATAGACCAATCTAGTCTCTTTTGCCGCCATTGAATTGTGCAACCATTCTCCAATTTTCTGGTGGATTCAGAGGTACGCATTTCAAGAATCTCCACTCTTCTTCTTCTTCTTCTTCTTCTTCTTCACAATTCCACTAAATTCCCACCATTTCCCCTTCCTTAATCCCCCCAGAAAACATGCATTATCCAACAACCTTAAACTCCCCAAACTTTTCCCCACCTCTTGCAAGGAAACACCTCCAAAATCCAATCTTTTTCACAACCCAGAATTGTAGTTCGAGAATTCAGTCAGAACCAAGAAAAGGGCTCCTCCAAAATCCAATCTTTCTTACAACCCAGAATTGCATTTCAAACTTTCAGTTAAAACCAAGAAAAGGGCACCTCCAAAATCCAATCTTTCTCACAACCCAGAATTGCACTTCAAACTTTCAGTCAAAACCAAGAAAAGGGCACCTCCAAAATCCAATCTTTCCCACAACCCAGAATTGCACCTCAAACTTTCAGTCAAAACCAAGAAAAGGGCACCTCCAAAATCCAATATTTTTCACAACCCAGGATTACATTTCAAGAATTCAGCCAAAACCAAGAAAAGGGCACTTCCAAAATCCAATCTTTTTCACAACCCAGAAGTGCATTTCAAACATTCAGTCAAAACCAGCAAAAGGGAACCTCCAAAATCCAATCTTTATAGCGCCGCCGCCGCCGCCGCCGTTTGAAACAACCTTAACCGTTGCCGAAAAAGTCCATCTCCTGGCGTCCGAATTCAAGTCCCTGCCCGAACCAATCGACCGGGTCAAACGGCTGCTGCACTACGCCTCCCTTTTGCCTCCTTTCTCCGAATCCGACCGGGTCCAGGACAACCGGGTCGCGGGTTGCACCACGACCGTGTGGCTCCGGGTCGAGATGGGACCCGACAGGTTGATGAGGTACAGAGCCGACAGCGACTCGGAGATCACGAAGGGGTTCTGTTCTTGCCTGATTTGGGTGTTTGATGGGGCGATTCCGGAGGAAGTTTTGAGCATTGATATGGATGATTTGGCGGAAATGAACGTTGGGAAAGCTAATAGTAGAGGTCGTTCTAGGGTGAATACTTGGCATAATATTTTGTCCACCATGCAGAAAAGAACCAAGAAGTTCGTAGAGATTAAGGATGATAAAGATCGGTCTTTTATGGGGTTTCCACCTTTCCTTTGGTACTTACTCCCTCGTTACTTCTGTTTCTCTGTGTTTGGCACACTAGTTTTACGTGTTGCGTGAGTTGAAATGTGGGGAGAGAAATGATCGGTACTTAAAATGATGAAAAGAAAGAAAGTTTTGTGGGTAGAATTTAGAATGTGAAAAACGGAGTAGAATATTGTTATATGAAATTATAAATGAGATACTACATGGTAGAAAGTTTTGCTAGGAGCAAGAAAGTATGTGTTAGAATATGATTTTGTGTTTATTGGCAAAATCAATCAGCATTGACTTTATGAATGCTTTCTACATTCACTTTAGAGAAACTTTTTGTTGTTCCTATGATTGTGTTAAGAATGTGAAAGATCCTGGAAATTGCAGAATCAGATGTGAAATGGATGCATTGGTCATGATTTTGGGTAGGGGAGGGAATAGGAAGGTCTTGATCCAGCTTTCTTCGAACCAAAGGCCATGGATTCCGAGGTTTGAAACTGTCCAGTTTGATCTTCCTGTTTATACATTTTTTTCTGGAATCTATTACAACTGAAAAAAAACACACACTGATTAGTGATGAACTGATGATCTATGTAGATTTGTGGAATCGGAGAAGGTCGATCTTGGGGATCAAGGAGAATCTCCAAGAACTTAGGTGATCACTTGCTTGCCAATTCTTATACCATATTACAGTGCTCAGGGTACCCAGAGATACCGTATAATTTACCTTCTGACTGAATGACACGAAGATGGCGGGTGGATATTTCATGCAGAACTGGACTATCTTCTTGAATCAGTAGCATATTTTGCAGCTTTAGCATGGGTGTATAAAGAGATTATTAGCACGGGATATGGTGAAATATGAAAGAAAAAATTGAAGTTTGAATTTGCAAGTGAAATTTGATAGCAGTTGAATTGTTCATTTTGCTGGCGGATTTTCTTTAAAAAAACATTAAACTATGGATTTTTTTAATATGTCTCATTACCATGTCTCACACAAAGTTCGGTGATGTTGTGTTATCATAATTTGAGGAGAATTTGTGTTGGAATGTGACAAGGCTCCCAAACAAATGTTTATGGGGCATGAGTCATGACTAATTTTACTTAATAAGGGCCAGCCTAGTGAGATCACCAACTGATTCTTACACTACATCTGTTTCATGGCACATTAGTATTCCGTATTTAGATTTAGATGAATGACGTGAATGGGTGAAATTGATTTTAGAAAGGAAAAAAAAAAGTAGAATGAGTGATGAAAATGAAGGAATCTTAACAAAAAAATAAAGTGTGTCAAATTTATAAAAATAATCGAAAAAAAGAAAGTGTGTTACATCCAATGAAACAGATGGAGCAGGTCCATTTAATTTTCAAGGTCCATAAATAGTGAACCCAAGCAAAGAGATTCTTCACCGAGTGGGCCAAAGTATCATTTGATTCACCTTTACTCCAGAAACTAATGGAAGAAAAGCTAAGCTAAGCTGGAGAGTTTTAGGGTCCTTTTCCAAGTGCAAAATATATGGAGGGTTTGCCTAATACAACCAAGCAAATCACACTATTTTGCAAGGTCTTAGTCTTACTTTAACCAGCATTTTACTAGGCCAATAGGTACATTATGTCCTCTAACCAAATCCCTAATTTTAATGGACCCTACTAGATATATTATCAAACACCTAATTCCTAAAGTGTAAGGTTCATTTCTTCACTATTGAGCCACCACGATCTCTCCTTTGTGGATCACTTGCAAGTAGAGAATCAGACTGGAAACCACCGCCATCATTGCTTCTTCACTGACCACTTGTAGGTGAAGAAACTATAGTGAGGATCATCAACACGATTCCATGACGTCGAGTAATCTTAAGAAAAAAATTTACTCTAAAATTCATAATTCTTAATAAGGATGTGGCTTCAATCCCGGGCATTCTCTTGTAGAAGATGTCGATTAACCATTAAACAATGTCCCAAATCACAAACAATCAAGTTTCTTTAGTTGGAGTAGAGGTGATATCCCTCGGTTGAGTCCTTCATCCTGACACCACAAGTTGACTAGAAGGTAAATCACGACATCTAACAGCCAACCACCCAGTGATCACTTTCTGGTTCCTAAAAAAAGGATTTGACGAGAAGGAAAATCACAACGTCGAAGAGCCAACTACCTGACTTTCTGGTGCGTGCCCCTAAGAGACTCACAATGCGGCTGCCTAGATTCAAACTCATAATCATGGGGTAGTTAAACAAACACTTAACCACTTAATTCATGTGGAGTTGCTTAGTTCTCAGTACTCACTAGTGGAAACAAGGGCCATAAAAGGTTGATGGAGATGGCAAGATGACTACCACCATAAATGAAGACATTCCACGACTTGATCAAACATTTAAAGGATATGTTCGAGATCCTTTAAGTGACATGGCAGGGCCGATGACTAGGTCAAGAACTAAGCTTAGGGATGCTTCTTTAAATGCTTTGATTGATCGCCTTTATGATGAAGAATTGAAGAATGAGTCACCATCGACATCTTGAATTCATTATTCAAGATTGTCGACGAACTGAAGACATTATGAAGAACACTATACTCTTTTTTCCCATTGGGTTTTTAATGAGGTAGTGTGATCACTGTAAAATAATGTCATTTGGGTTTATTGGACTGATAGCTCGGCCATGTGGGCTTTGAAGGGCTGAATTTCAAAAATACAGTCCATTAAGGTTTAGTATATTCAATTTTATTCTAATTAGAATTATATTTGGTAAGATTAGATAATGTAATATTCTTCAATGTTACTTCTTGAAGAATTCAACCTGATTACCTTAGATTACCATTGATTTTAGGTATTTTAGTTAGATATGGTTTTAGCTTCTTAAAGCTGCCATAAGTCGATTCAGTTTTCCATTTGTGATTAGGGTTTGAGGCAAGATTGTAACCCTAAAAAAGGGAGGCCTTGTGGACGAAAATTACAACATTTCATCAATCAAATATACAACCTTTTGAGTTCATATTCTTTGTTTGCGAGCTATTCCATTGTTGCTTAACCCCGATGACTAGTTAAGTATCAATAAACCTTGTAATCTGATCCCGATGGCTAGTTAGAGAGCAAGTCGAAGTTAGGCGTACCCCGAGGGCTAGACTCCTGAATTTCGTGCGAGATAGTGCGGGTTTGCAGATCCCTTCACTAGATCAAAGATATTAATTCCGCAAATCGTGAGTTTTCGCAAGGAGATTCATATCACTTTCCCTGAAAACCACCTTTGGGGATAAAATAAATTGTTCTGAGTTTGTAGAGTACTGTGTAAGGGTTGATTTGCGAACGGGGACCAAAACATGGTATAAGATACTTTGTTGGGGACTAAAAAAATAATTTAATCTTTATCTTTTATTATTTTAATTAAATCTTATCTTTCCAAAAGCAACACGGTCTTTTCTAATACTTCTCCTTCAGTAAAACAACAATTAAATTTCAATCACATTCTTTTCCACCTCTTTTGAACTGAGTGAATTGAATTCTCAAAACATGAAAAAAAAAATACAAAAACTATTAAACATGGGTTCAACACCACTCACCCCACTCAGCAGTTGCGCACCCCCACCCCCTCCCATCTCATCCAATCACAAGCCTCCACGTCATCAAGTTCAGGTGGGTCACACCACCACACCCTACAGCTATTTCCCTCCCCACGAAGATACTACCAAAAAAGTATTCACTTCATTTATTTACTTTCCTATTTTAAAAATGGACCGTTTATTTTAATCACAATAAAGATGAGATTTCCAGCCGTCATTGGAAGACCCAAATTTAAAGTGAATATTAGATGAAATGAATATAAATTTTGGGTTGCTTAATAAAATTTTAATATTGAAATTAAAATATTTTATTTTTTGTTTTTTTAATTAAACTTTACATTTCTATAAATCTATGAGAAGACGATCCTTTTTAGAATTTTACCAAATAAATGAGTCTTTCCCCCTCGAAAGACTGTCATTCCATAAACTATAGAAAAATTAAAGTTTAAACTGTAAATTGAAAGAATTCAAGATAAAATTTAATGGTTGCATTAATCGAATCATAAATTTATAGCTACTGCATGTTGCATACTCCCCATGTCCCAGCCATTTTTGCAATTTAACTATTCATTTAGTCAAAATTTCTTAACTTTGAACTCAAATTTGAATTGATAAATTAGTTAGGATATTGTTATATTTGATCTTGTTAGATTCGTAATGACATTAATTTTTATAATATCAACTTTTTATAACTTGTATTTACACATATCAATTGTCAAACATTTCTTTAGTCAACTGACGAAAATCAACTTGTGCAGAATAGGATGGGGCGGAGGGAGTAGTAAATTTTCAATATTACAATAAAAACCTTTTAGTCTTTAAAAAATATTGTTCAACCCCCATATAAACATGCCTAAGGAAAGTCCATATAATAAATTAACAATCACAAAAACAGCGTATTTTCCTTCCTTTCTATTAATATCGTCAGCAGCTTAAAAAAGGAAGGTTTTTCTCATTTTCGGCATTTTTGCACATTTGAGATCTTCTTTGGAAATGTCGAAATCTCCATGGGGAAATATCGGCGCCTGGGCCGCCGAGGCCGAGCGGGAGGAGCAGGAGCAGAAGGAGCTCGCGGCCAAAGCCGCGGCGGAGGCGGAGGCGAGCGGCGGCGCCGGAGGCGGAGGAGGACGGGACCCACAGAGCTTCCCGCCGCTGAAGGAGTCCGTCGCCACTGCGTCGAAGCAGACGAAGAAGAAGACGCGAATGTCTCTGCAGGAATTCAACATGCAGAGTGCTTACGGCTCCGGGTCATCGTCCTCCGGGCAGCGCGGGCTCACGCAGGAGGAAATGCTCCGCCTCCCCACCGGCCCGAAGGAGCGCGCCCCCGGCGACGACTACGGCGGGAGGATTGGCGGCGGGTTCTCGAGCTATGGGTCGGGTCGCGGCGGAGACGGGCCGAGGAGATCCTACGGTGGCTTTGAGGACGATCGCCGGAGGTCCTCCCCTAGGGTTTCGGATTCCGATCAGATTTCCCGCGCCGACGAGGTGGACAACTGGGCATCCATGAAGAAACCGTCGGCATTGGGTGGCTCAGCTCGTCCCAACAGGTACGCCTCCCTCGGCGGCGCCGGAGACGGAGGATTCTCCCGGGCAGACGAGGTGGACAACTGGGCCTCCATGAAAAAAAACACTCACTTCCCACCGCCTCACACAGCCAGATCATCCAGCTTCGGGTCCGGGTCCCGCCCCGAACCCGATAGATGGACCCGGGAGCGGGAAGTCACTCAGGATAAGCAAAGCCTGGTTCTTGATGATGCAGAGTTTGTGAAGGTGAACAAACCTAACCCTTTCGGTGCCGCGAGGCCGAGAGAGGAGGTTTTAGCTGAAAAGGGACTGGATTGGAAGAAGCTGGAATCAGACATTGAGACAAAGAAGATTCTGAGTAGGCCTACTAGCTCACATTCCAGCCGCCCGGGAAGCTCGCAATCCGCGAGGTCTGAACTGATGACGCCATTGCAGGGAGCAGAGGAGAGCAATGCTAATGCTGCAGCAGTGAAGGCTCGGCCGAAGGTGAACCCTTTCGGAGATGCTAAACCGAGGGAGGTTTTGCTGCAGGAGAAGGGTCTGGACTGGAGGAAGATCGATTTCGATTTGGAGCATCGGCGTGTGGAAAGGTATATATACATGGTGTTAAGCTCAGTGTGTTAGTAAACAGTATTGAATGTGTGCATTGTTTTTTCTGACGTGAGATGAAGGTTTTCTAGGGCTAATGGATGCTAACTTGCGTGAGTTTTCTTGAAGTGAAAGTTTTGGACACGTGTTTGTTTGCCTATATTGGATTGCATGTATAGAACTTGGTAGCCGTCATTAGAAGAAGTAGTTTATGTGGTTTTAGGATACGTATTGAAAGAAGAACTAGGTTAGCTGCATGATCCAATGTCATGGGATTTGAAGAGTTTGTGTAGAACAAGGATTCTATTGGTGAAAATTGGAAAATGAAAGTAACGACAATTTTATAAACCTAATTTGTTTGTAATGACAATTTTGAAACGGCTGTTCGATTGACTTTTTTCTTGAACGTAGTTTTATGATGTAAGAGTAGCTTAAAGTTCTGAACAGGGATTCTATTGGTGAAAATTGGAAAATGAAAGTAACGACAATTTTATAAACCTAATTTGTTTATAATGACAATTTTGAAACGGCTGTTCGATTGACTTTTTTCTTGAACGTAGTTTTATGATGTAAGAGTAGCTTAAACTTCTGATCATGTTTGTTTGTTTGGAGTTAATGTTTGTGCTTTAGGGTTTAGATTTCTTGGCATTGTAATGTATTTAAACAACTAGATATCTACAAGATTCAGAGTCATGGGATTGGAAGAGTTTGTATTAAGCTAGAATTCTATTAATAGGGAAAAACATGTGAACTGGAAGTGATAATAACCTATGTGACGACAAACTTTCGTCACCAGTTAATTTGGTTTCCTTGTTCTGTCTTTGTCGATTACTCAGAGCTGTTGCCACGTTACAACATTGGTTGAGGTAATGGCTCTGGGTCAATGGTTTTGTCTCTCACAGAAAGACGAGGTAAGGTTATGAATACACGTGCGCTTATTGTCTTAAGCCATGCATCTTCATTGATTGAGCATATTAATTTATGAATTAGTTTGTGCAACGGCAGAGCATGTTGTAGCAAATGGCTAGATTGAAGGTGTTTTTTTATTGTTCTGTCGGCTGATTCATCTGATGTATTATTTTGGTGTTGAGCTGTGTTATATGTCGTAGATAAACAGATGGCATTTATTTTGTGGATCCAAATGTTGTATAGTTGCAGGTTTCATTTGCTCATAAGTTGCACAACTTTGATGTCAATTCTCTACATTATTTGTTAATGGTTTCTAAGATGACTTGTAAGATGGCATTCATTTTGTGGATCCAGATTTTGTTTAGTTGCGGGTTCCATTTGCTCATAAGTTGCACACCTTTGTTGTCAATTTTCTACAGTGTTTGTAAATAGATGAATTATAGAAAGCGTGTGCTGTTTGTGGCTGTTGATCTAATGCTATAATGCCAAGAATTGGGCTTGATATTCTTTATTGCTTTGAAGTGATTAAGTTTATCTTTGGTTTTATAACTTTTTCGTGCGGTTATAATTCTTGTCAAAGAATGTAATGTGGTGTTGTGTTACTTGTGTATGTATAGACATTTGTAACTGCTCGGGAGATTTGGTATACAGTTTCTGGTCTTTTAGTACTGGCAAGATGGATATTGTATTGCCATTTATTTGTTTATTGTGCATGCTTCGTGCGAGTAACGAAGAAAACAAGTACAACTATGGTTATGACTTTTTTCCTGCTTGTACATCTCCTTTTGTCTTCATGATTGTGGATTTAATTTTTCAGGCCTGAGTCAGAGGAAGAAAAGATTTTGAAAGAAGAGATCAAGCGCCTGAAGAAGGAATCTGCAGAACTGTCTGATGATAGTCAGCTGAGAATACTCGAGCAAATAAACCAAAAAGAGAAGGACTTGGAGCTGCTGATTCGGGAGTTGGACGACAAGGTCCGCTTTGGTCAGAAGCCCGTTGAAAGACCGGGTTCTGGAGCAGGCAGGTTTGGCGAGAGGCCCCCTTCGTCATCTGACCGTCAGAGAGGTGGCGAATTCATGGACAGGCCTCGTTCACGTGGTGGCGGAGAGTTTATGGACAGGCCTCGCTCGCGTGGTGGCTCGGGTGATATGTCGTCGAGGCCAATGGACGATAGAAGACCCATGCACGGTGGCAGGGGAAGAGGCTACCTGGGCGGCAATAGAGACATGGACAGGTAATATATCATTCTTTACTCGTATCATTTCTATATGGTTCTTAATCTCTGATTGGAAAAACTTCATTGATGAAAATCTAGCATGTTCTTTGTGTTTAATAGTGGTTTTCTTACATATTGTTGGGTTCTATTGATGGAAGATTATTGAGGTATTATGCGTTTCAGCTTGTGCATTATTTTTGCGAAAAGGTTGTTGATTCGTGTTTCTGTTGCATTATTTTTGTGAAAAGGTTGTTAATTCGTGTTTCTCACTTTGCATTATTTTTGCACAAAGTTGATTGGTTTATCCAACTTTGTGCATTATTTTTGCACAAAGAAGGTTGATTCATGTTTCCTACTTTCCATTATTTTTGCACAAAGTAGTTGATTCGTGCTTCCAACTTTGTGCATTTTTTTTTGCACAAAGGTTGTTGATTTGTGTTTCTGACTTTGCATTATTTTTGCACAAAACTATTGATTCGTGTTTCCAACTTTGTGCATTTTTTTGGCACAAAGTTGTTAATTCGTTTTTCCGACTTAGTGCATTATTTTTGCACAAAGCTGTTGATTCGTGTTTCCAACTTTATACATTTTTTTTGCACAAAGTTGTTGATTCGTGTTTCCGACCTTGCATTTTTTTTTGCGAAAAAGGTTGTTGGTTTGTGTTTCTGACTTCATGTATTATTGTTGGAAAGAGGTGGCTGATTCATGTTTCTGACTTCTGTTGGAAAGAGGTGGTTGATTCGTGTTTCCGACTTTGATGTAAATTGCAGGCCTACATTGAGGGGGGAGAGATGGTGAGCCTTCAGCTGGAGCAGATAGTTGGAATTCTATGATCTGGTTTCGCCTGCTCTCACTAATTTAGGACAGAATAATACTGTTGATGATCATCTTAATTTTGATGTGAATGAGGTAGAAAAGGGAGAAATTATTGGGTGGTACTGTTTATTGTTGGATGATATCTGGAGAGTTGATGGATATTTTGTTAGCTTGTTGAAGCTGTGTAAAAAGTTCAACTGTCATATGATCACCCCCCTTATTTTGCAACCTTGTAGAGGGAGGATTTGAACTTATTTTGCATTCATCTTCTTCAGAAATCTTGATTTTTTCTCACCTTTGTTGTTGGCTACTTTTGTTCTTGAAGTATGTACTCGCTCCGTCCCTACTGTAATTGCACAGTATCATAGTTGCACGTTTTTTATCACTCTATTCGTCCCATAATTGCACGCTTATTGTCATTCCGTTCCTACTATAATTGCACGCTTTTTATTATGTTTTTATTGGATCGATAGCTATAATAGTGGTGTATAAAATGTTAGTACAGGTTATATTAAAAACAACAGTAAGATGATAATATTACTGATACTCTCAGATTTGGGAGATGCTCCATTGGAATGGCCTAAACTAGTAAACTGGAATTGGGATCAAAACTAATTATAGTTTGTTAAAACAACTTCCAGTTGTCTCTTTTGGAAAAGTGTATATTTTCTAAAGTTTATCATCATTATTATTTATGAATGGAGCATATTTATGATGCTTCTGAACTTCAAAAAAAGGTCGCAAAATCGACTCTGCTGGGGATCGAACCCAGAATCTCTGGTTCCGTAGACCAGCGCCTTATCCATTGGGCCACAGAGTCATTTTTGAAAGAATTCTGGGTACTT
The DNA here is from genome assembly GCA_037428765.1 of Rubia yunnanensis. Classification (NCBI taxonomy): domain Eukaryota; kingdom Viridiplantae; phylum Streptophyta; class Magnoliopsida; order Gentianales; family Rubiaceae; genus Rubia; species Rubia yunnanensis. The sequence goes on along the minus strand of CM075071.1, from coordinate 79,908,923 downwards.
TAGATTTGATTTTAACTAACGACCCAATGAGAGTAGAAACATGTTTTTCTGGGTATCAAATCTGGAGTAAACTTATTTGAAAATAAAATATAAAAAGGGCACAGTCTTGGAAAATACAGTCTTTTCGTATGTTTATGAAAAAACAGGCTTTAATTATAATAATAAAAAGATAAAGGTTTTAGTTGCAATATTAAAATTTTATCTTGGAACGTGTAGTAGTTATAACTTTATGGCCCGATTTATGCACCAAAAATTTTATCTTCATTTCTTTAAAATTTCACTTTAAACATTGCTCTTTCCATAGCTGATGGAAAGACCGTCTTTCAAGAAAATGTCTCTTTGAGAAATACCAAGCAAAAAAAATTGAAAATAATTATTCAAGGAGTGAGTCTCTTGACAAGCGTTCTGTCCATAAACTTACAGGCAGTTCACTGTATTTTTTACCTTATACTGCATTTGTTAAATTATATGCTAAATTTAAAATTGTATTTTTATATTATATATTTTTATATTTTCATATTCAGATACACATTGTTACTTATTTTAACTTTTAAAATACAATAAAATTTTATAAAATAAATTAAAACATTTAATGTAAAAAGTAGGTCAGACCACATGTAAAAACCACATTTTCTGTTTCCTCTTTCAAGAGTCATGAACACCGAAAATGGCAAATAAATGTTCTTTAAAAAATACTTATTACGACTCTGCTGGGGATCGAACCCAGAATCTCTGGTTCCGTAGACCAGCGCCTTATCCATTGGGCCACAGAGTCCTATTTGTTAAGAACAATAAGAAGCTAAAATTAAAACCAGATATTTGAGATTTATCACAAATTTACATGTTATCAATCTCCTAGATTCTGTATTTTCCCCCCTATAAAAATAAAAATCACACCTTCCAATATTTTACTCAAACCTTTAATTAAATCGAACTCTTTTCTTCATAGTTTTTATATTAAAAAGAGAAAAATTGATTCTATTCACAATAATCTCTCAATTAGCATTAAGGATGGTAATTACAATAACCCCAACTTAAGATCATCCCAATTGCGGTGCTTTTATCAAGTGAATACATTGAGTAAGAGATTAATTTGAATTTGCCATACTATTATCAAGTAATTGGACATTTTATCATAAACTTGAGGTTTTTGTACCAATCTCTCTTAATCTAAAATATAATAACAAAATCAGTGATCACCCTATTGAATCACTTCTGAATGTGATAATGTGACCGATCAAATCTCAAGAGATCATTCTGCGTCTCCACCGCACGACACTAATCTCTGACACCACCAACTTCGAGCCATCACCCAGCACCACTAAATCACCACCCTTCAACACTCTCCGCTTCGACGATTAATAGCAACCCTGCACTACCGCATAAAAAAATGACTCCAATCGAAACAAGGATGAGTACGGTGAAACCCTAACGAAGTAATTGTGGGGCTCGTCCACCTCCATCGTCGGTGCCGCTACAAAGGAGTTGATGCATATGATGACCGTTGGCCCAAACGCAATACTGATCTGGTCCAACGCAGTATGTGATCTACAAAAGGAAAACAGATCCCAGGGAATCCGGGGGATTCTCCAACGATCTAGTCAGTAATTTGTAGAGAGTAAAAGTAGGTAATAGAGTGTTACAAAAAAATAGAAGACATACATTCTTATTTATACTATTTCAAACCCTAATATTCTTGATCTATTACATAGTTTCTTTTGTCTTTTAGTGAGAAGTCCAATAGCAAGCCCATTCAAGTATGTTTTGGATTTGGGGCCTTTCTTTAAGTGGTACGAGTATTTAGCCCAAATATGTCTTATGAATCCGATGATGGCAAAGAAAAGTTTATGCCATAGGTAGCCGATGAAGCATATGAACATAAATTTATGTCGGAAGGATGTTGGAGGAAGCGGGTGATTAAATTGGGATGCCAGAAGCAAATGAAGAAAAATCTATGGCGGCTAATGAAGTTAAATCTATGGCGGAGGAAGAAAATTTTGATGCCGAAATATTGGGATGAGGAAATTGGATCCGGTAAAAAATTGGGATGGAGAAATATTAGGGATGAAGAAAAATTCGATGTAGGGAATTAGGTAGGAATTGGAGCTTGGGAATAGGTTGGGCCAAAATGTAAATGTTGAATGTTTTAGGGGTATTCATGTCTTATAATGGGTAATATGTTTCTAAAAAAAAAATGTACAGAATTGCATGAGACAGTTCAAAAAGGAAAGTGTGTAAAATATACTGGAACAGAAGGAATAACTCTTTCTCTCTTTACAAATAGAGATGGGACAGAGGGAGTAATGATTCTATTTTCCATCTTTGTCTGATAATTGATAAATCAAAGGTTTCTATTTTTTTACTCAAATTGGTCAACTCATTTCAATCCTCCATTTCTCCAACCACATTAACCCGTATAAATATTTGTACGGAAACAAAATAAGATCCTTACGTTGAGACAGAATGAATATATAAAAATAGTGATTCTATTGTTAATGTCTCTTGCTGTTTTTATCCATAAGGGGCTCTCTTCTCCAAATAGTTCTGGATAACGAACACACACTGAATGTGAACTGTGTGACTCGATTTTTCTTCCATATAAATAACACATCTCTTTCCCGTTTATAGCAAACAATAAAGTTGATGGAGCTCTTGCCGTGCTTCGAGGCAATGAGGAAAGTTCATATGCTGGTAGTCGAGTTCACGGTGGCGGAGGCAGCGACATGTGAATTTTTGGAAAATACAAATTCGGGGACTCGAATTCCGACATTGGAAGGTTGTCTGCGGTGTTTGGAAAGGCGGGTCCTCCCGCCGGCGAGACGTACTTCCATGGCCCTGCCGGCCATTACAATGATGGCCGTCTTGTTATCGATTTCATTGGTATGCACTGTGCACTTTACTAGCTAGTACTCCCTCCGTTCCGGTTATTTTTGCACTCGTTCCTTTTTTTTATGTTCCAGCTGTTTTTGCATTTTTTAGTTTATTTCTTTTTTGGCCAAATTTTATTCATTTTTTATGTTGGAAAATGATGAAATTAAATGGAAAAGAAAAATAAAATGAAGGTATCCTACCATCACATGGAACATAAAACATATAGTAATAGATCCTTAAAAAACAAACTCTTTTTCTCTCTGCAAAAATAGGTGGGATGAAGGGAGACTGAATAATGATAGTATATTAGAGCAAGGGCAATGATGGTCTTTTAAAATTAAGAGACCACCTCTAGAGACTGAAAACCACACGTGGTGGTCTCTAAAACGGTCTCTTAATAAGAGACCACTCCATGGTCTTTTACCAAGAGACCACATGTGGCCCACATTTTGTCCTCTCTTGTCCCAACTTATGAAAATTTTGAAATTTATTTTTTGTAAAATCTGATTTTTTTGTTTGTAACATTTGAAATTTATGTAAAATCGGTTTTTTTTAAATGAATTATTTGTAAAATCTGATTTTTTTGTAAAATCCAATTTTTAAAATAAAATATGAATTTATTTGTAAATTTTTTTTAAATTTAAAAATGAAAATATATTATTAACTTTCATATTTCAATTTATTTTTGGTGCACAAATTTATTTAAATTAAATGTAACAAATTAATGAGCATGATAGAAAAATCAAGTGAGATTCATGAATAGTAGAGAGTGGTCTATTGCCAATGTGGAGAACAGAATAGGTGGTCTTTTAAGTGGTTCCTTAAGGTGAGGTGCAAGAGAGAGATTGATAGAAATAATATATTTAATTGTCAAGAGACCACTAGCGGTCTCTACCATTCCCTTGGCCTCAATCTCTATACTTCCTCTGTCCCAACTTAAATTACTCACTTAATTTATAGCAATATTCTCTATCAAAATTTGACCGCATATTTGAATCGATATATGAGACATAATATTACGTACTCCTATGTGATTTTGTTGAATTCATCGTAACAAGTAGTTTCTAAAAAGTAACCTTTTGTTTGCTGTTATTATATGTAGCTAAACATATTAACGGTTAAACATGTTTCGCGAACGGTGTGCAATGATTATTCTGTAATTTAAGCAGGAACAATCAGAGTATCTGCATTTTAATTTGAATTTATTCAATGATGAATACTAAATATTTAAATTTAGAATCATTCTCTTGAAAGATGGTCTTAGCATAGGGTATGGAAATATCAAGGTTTAAACTGTAAATTACAATGTGTTGCATTAATCGGGTTATAAAATTATAACTACTGCATGTTATATTAAATTTTCATTGTAACTAATTTTTTTTACCATTTTATAATTCTAAATCAACTCTGTCTTTTTATATGTATATGGAAAGACGGTATTTCCCAACACTTTACCTTAAATTTATTTTAACCGGTTAATTTTACTCTATTTATTTATAGTTCGATTCGATTAAATTTAGTAGGAAATGAGTTTGGAGAAAGACGTTCTAAATCATGCAACTATGATTTGATTAATTAATGTCCTGTTTCTCAAATTTCTGTAACTATTTGATTCAGTTAAAACAGTCTTTCATGCATATCGTTAATCCAATTAGAAACGCAGGTTTTGTTCCTTAAATATAGCTTATGAAATTATGCCAACATTTTCGTGATAATGGTATGTTTCCAAATTTTCTATGTCGTATGGGTTACATATATTTATTTAAACAAACTACATTTTATTAAATGCATAAGACCTATAATATATTCTATCTATCCCATCATTTTGTTTCTAATATTTTCATTATTTTTAGATATATTCAGCCATCAAATTTAGTTAGTGTCTTAGTAATAATATTATGGTGTTTGTATCCCACATTGGTGGTTGACAAAGTTACGACTCAATACATAAGATAGGAGCCCATGATTCTAATATGGTATCAGAGTCCACGGGTCCGTGATCCCTTTATATCCACATTTGCGCGATGATTAATACCCCTGCACGTGAGAGGTCATGTTAGTATTCCATATCAGTGGTTGACAGAGTTACGATTCAATACATAAAATCATGGGTAACCCCTACACAGTACCAATTAATTTTATGATATGAGCCATAGTAATAATATTATGATGTCGATGTTGATGATGTTAGATTCATTGTAACTTTTTATGTGTTAGATACCAGCAACTTATACATCCTGATTATACAAAGTTGTTAAAGATGTCTTAAAATTGTGACAGGCAATTAAGAAAAAATAAATAAAAATACAATAGAATTATTTGATTGAGATTTTATTCTTCTTTCTAAGTTGAAGTGTAGCTTTATTGTGAAATGCAAAAATAGGCACCAGCCGAAACTTTTTCTTGTTGCTGGGACTACAATCATGTGCATTATTTCGGTTTCTACTAGATTCCAATTTTATTCATCCTTTTAGTTTTAGGACCCATCACACAACTTGGTCATCTTTTCCAAAAAATGCTATTATTTCCTCTGCCCAACTATTTCGGTAATATTTAACTATTTATTCAGTTAAAATTATTTAACTTTAATCTCAAATTTGAATCAATAAATAAATTAGGATATTGTCATATTTAATCTTGTTAGATTTGTAATGACATTAATTTTTATAATATCAACTTTTTATAACAAGTAATTACACACAATTATAGATATCAATGATCGAATTTTTTCTGAGTCACCTGACAAAAGTCAATTTGTGCAGAATAAGCTATGACAGAGGAGTATGTGTACTTCTAATTTTTTAAATGAATAAAGAAGTTGATTAGTTAATAATAATTAGTTATAATAAATAATATTTAATCATAATTAAATAAGTAAATATCAGTTCGTCGGAGCTGGTGGTCGCCGGAAATATCAGTTCACCGGAGGTGGTGGTCGTCGGAGCTCGACGTTCGCCGAGTTTTCCTTCTCCGTCCCGGTCTCCTTCTCTGTCCGGTCTCCCTTGACGTTTGCCTAGTTTTCTATCCAGGTCTCCTTCCGTCATCGCCGGCGGTGGTCTCCTTCTTTGGATCTCATTTCCCGACCGCCGACGATGGTTTCCTCTCCCCGTTCTCCCCGCTCTCCTGCCATCCCAGTTCTCGTCGCCCAGCTCTGATCGGCGTGCTCATCGCCCTATCCAAGCTCGGTTCTTCCTTTCCTCCCCAACTCTCTTTCCCACCCCACTGGGCATATTCTTCTCCGACCCTCGTTTCATCCACCGTATCCAGCTCTCGTTTCATCCACCGTCTCCAGCTCTCGTTTCCCCGGTCTCATTTCCAATCAACGCCAGTGTCCGGTCTCGTTTCCAATCGACGGATATGAACGAATTGACATCAATTCGTGACTTAGTCTTTGTGAATATTCTTTAGTTAGTTAAGTCAATATTTTGTAGTAACTTCTAGAGATATTATAGGATTAGTTGTTGTACGTTGTATAAAGCCAATGGCTTGTTAACGAGAATAACCAACCGTTTTACCATACTTACTATCTTCTTATATGGTATCAGATTAAAGACACAGATTCTTTTCCACTATGGCCTCTGCAAACCCTGGTTCCCACATTACTTCTTCCGCTATGCAAATTCTTTTCACTGCTTCCGGTGGAGCTGCGACCAATCTTCACTTCCCGGCCCTTGCGATTCATCTTGACCGGACTAATTACTCCCTATGGAGGGGCACTGTGCGTTCCGCTTTGGAGGCTTACGAGCTCGAGCTTTTTCTCGACGGTGATTCCCCCTCCGAGCTGCTGCCTGGGAATGCCACCGTCGGAGAACCGAACCCGGCGTACGTTTCCTGGAAACGCAAGGATCGGTTGATCCTCCTTTGGCTTCGATCAACCTTGACCATACCGATGCTCGGCCATGTTGCCCGAGCCACCACCACGGCAGGAGTTTGGTCTCTCTTGGAGCAAACGTTTCAGTCTCAGTCCCGTGCGAGACTTATGCATCTCAAGCAGCAGCTGCAAACCCTTTCCAAGGGCAGCATGTCCATTCTCGACTATGTTGAGAAGAAACGATCGATCTCCGATGCTTTGGCGAAGTGTCTGACCATTGTCTCCGATGGTGATTTTGTCCAGTACGTGCTCTTTGGCCTTGGTCCTGAATATGCAGCCTTCAAGAAGGCCATCAGTATGCGTCTCACTCCAGTCTCCTCCAACGAACTCCTTGGCCTTCTTCTCCAGGAAGAACAACGCATGATCGACTCATGTGTCGAGTCCGTTCTGCCCTTCGCCCATGTTGCTCACCGACGCTCTTCGACTCTGCAATCGACATTGGATGACTCGGCCATCTCGGAGCAGTCGCGGCAGGTGTGCTAGATTTGCAGCGAGCCAGGCCACAGTGCGCGCAATTGCCATCAGCGCCTGAACCTCGCGGCCTATCCTCCCACAAACCGCCGTGCGGCTGGTCGTCTTCGCAGCTCGGCTTGTGGCAAGTAGGCTTTTGCAGTGTACCAGGACAACCCATCTTTTCTCACCGATCCATGGGTCGTTGATTCTGGTGCAACGGATCATATGACCGCAGACATCTCTGGCCTCAACCTCTCGGCCGAATACACTGGTTCCGACAAACTCATCGTTGCAAACGGTCAGTCCCTCCCCATTATGCACACTGGCAATTATATTTTACCTGCTAAGCATGTTGCTAATCCTCTTTCTCTCAACAATGTTTTGGTTGTTCCTAATGTTTCCAAAAACCTTCTCAGTGTTCGTCAATTATGCCTAGATAACAATGTTTTTGTTGAGTTGCATGCTAATCACTGTTATGTTAAGAACCTTCAGGGAACGATAATCCTCAAGGGCATCGTTGAGAATGGTCTTTACCGGATACCTGTTCCATCACCCTCCCTTGGTCCTCAAGTCTTTATTGGTGAACGGGCGTCCGTTGCTTGCTGGCACCATCGTTTTGCTCATCCTCATGAGTCTATTTTGCATCGCCAGTTAGCTGATTTTAGTTTACCTGTTTCTGCAAATAAGACATTACCTTTGTGTAGTGCTTGTCAGCTAGGCAAGAGTCATAGACATCACTTGCCTTCTTCTCATGTTTCTTCCTCTAAACCTTTTGATTTGATTTATTTGGATGTTCGGGGCCCTGCTTCTGTTTCTTCTTTATATGACAATCGTTATTTTGTTTTTTTTATGGATGATTGCACCAAATTTGTTTGGATTTATTTATTGAATGCTAAGTCCCGAGTTTTGTCCGCCTTTACATCTTTCAAAACTATGATTGAGACGCAGTTTTCAACAAAAATTAAGGCTTTTCAATCAGACTGGGGTGGTGAGTACCGGAACGTGTCTTCTTTTCTCGACAAGAATGGCATAATTCATTCTTTCCCTCATACCCCTGAACAAAATGGTGCAATCGAAAGAAGGAATCGAATCATCGTTGAAAAAGGTTTGGCTCTTTTGGCTCATGCTAAACTTCCTCTTAACTTTTGGGAACATGCTTTTCATACTGCCATTTATCTACATAACAGAACTATTACGCCCATTCTTGATTTTAAATCTCCTTATGCATGCCTTTATCAGCGACAACCTGATTATAATTTTCTCAAATCATTTGGTTGTTTATGCTTTCCTTACCTTCGTCCTTATAACAGTAGTAAGTTGGAATTCCGCTCTGCGGCATGCATATTTCTTGGGTATAGTGCTAAACACAAATGCTATCTCTGTTATCATGTTCCTACATCTAAAACCTATGTTTCTCGTCATGCTGTCTTTGATGAGTCTTCTTTTCCCTTCCCTGAACACAGCTCAGATACAGGTCCTCCGGAGTCCCCATATTTGGAGTTTTCTTTATTCCCGCTTGATGCTGCGGCTGCTCCTATCGTTTCTGTCCAGCCGCGGCCTGTTCCTTCCTCTGGCCTCACGCCACCAGTGCCTCATTTGGACCAGCAGTCCCTCTCGCCTCGATCTCCGGTGGTGTCGCCTACCCTGTCGTCATCTCCAGCCCCTTTCGCGACGGTGCAACCATATTCACCACCAGTCTCGTCCGCCATTGTTCCTTACGACCTTGCTCCCTCCTACTTTCGTCCTTCTGATCGTTTGGAGCATGACATGGTCACCCGGGCAGCAACTCATTCTCTCAAGCCTAAGCCTCATGCTCACATCGCCACAAAACATCCCCTTCCTTATGATTCCTCTGATCTTGAACTCAAAACTTTTTTATAGGCTAAAAAGAGTCCTAATTGGCAACATGCTATGCAGTTAGAATTTGATGCCTTACTTGCTAATGGGACTTGGGACTTGGTTCCTCATCCCCGTGCTTCTAATATTGTTGGCTGTAAATGGGTTTTCAGGATCAAGAAGAAGCCAGATGGTTCTGTTGACAAGAACAAAACACGGTTGGTTGCAAAAGGCTACAACCAAGAGGAAGGAGTTGACTACTTTGACACCTTCAGCCCGGTCATTAAACCCACCACCATTCGAGTTGTTTTAAGTATTGCCATCACCCGTAAGTGGTCTCTTCGGCAAGTCGACATCGACAATGCTTTTCTTAATGGCCACCTCGCTGAGACTGTCTATATGGAACAAGCTCCCGGATTTATCTCTCCTGATCGGCCCAATCATGTTTGTTGACTCAAGAAGGCTCTTTACGGACTCAAGCAGGCTCTTTACGGACTCAAGCAAGCTCCACGGGCATGGTTTCACAAGCTCAATCAAACCTTGCTTCGTCATGGATTCAAGCAGTGTATTTCCGACACTTCTCTCTTCATCAAACATCATGGCTCTGACGTTATATATGTGCTTGTGTATGTTGATGACCTTATTATCACTGGCCCTAACTCCTCATTCATCGAAGAGTTTGTTTGGTATCTCAATTCGGTGTTTTCTCTCAAGGATTTGTGTGCTCTTAACTTCTTTTTGGGCATAGAAGTTCTTTGATCCTCGACTGGTCTTCTTCTCTCTCAGCGCAAGTACATTCTTGATCTTCTTGATCGGAGCAAGATGACGGGTGCCAAACCGATCTCCTCACCGGCGGTTCGGGTTCCAGGCTCATCTCGGGTGGTGATCCTTTCCCTGATATTCATCTCTATTGCAGTGTTGTTGGTGCTCTTCAATATGCTACCATCACTCGTCCAGAGATCTCTTATGCTGTCAATCGGGTCTGCCAGTTCATGCATCAGCCTTCGGAACTTCATTGGGCAGCCGTGAAACGTATACTTCGCTACATCAAGGGCTCCATTGATGCCGGCCTTTTCTTTCGCCCAACTATTGATGCTCGCTTAGTTTGCTTCACTGATGCGGGTTGGGCCTCAGATCCTGATGATTGCCGTTCCCAGCATGGTTTCTCCATTTATTTTGGTGGTAATTTGGTGAGCTGGTCGTCTCGCAAACAGAATGTGGTCGCCCGATCCAGCACAGAAGCTGAGTATAGGGCCATTGCATTTGCCTCGACAAAGCTTATTTGGTTGCAGCAGCTTCTCAAGGAAATGACTTCTCCTTCTCCAGGTCCTCCCATTCTCCTTTGTGATAATCTCAGTGCCACTTTTCTTACAGCTAATCTAGTCTTTCATCAACGGTCTAAGCATATCAAGATTGACTACCATTTTGTCCGGGAACAAGTTCAGTCCGGTGATCTCATTGTTTGGCATGTCAAGTCTGCTGATTAGATTGCAGATATTTTTACGAAGGCCGTTGGCACCTCTCGTTTTCAGAATTTGAGGTCCAAGCTTCTAGTTTTTACCCAATCTTGAGCTTGCGGGAGGGTATGAACGAATTGACTTTGTCAATTCGTGACTTAGTCTTTGTGAATATTCTTTGTTTCATAAATAAGTGTAAAGCTATTTTTCTAACACTTATATATATTATAATATATAGGCTCAATTTTTTTAAATGTGGGTTTCCCCCCATTAATTATGAAATAACTATTGTATTTTTATTAACTTAAATACTTATTGTATTTCTCGAATACGTACTTTTTAATTTAAATACATTAGGTCATGATTTTTTTGAGTTTATCTGATCTGAATTGAATTAAACTGAAAATAAGTGTATTGAAGTGTATTAATAATATAACTAAATTAAGTTAAATTTCATTAAATTAAACTTTTATCGAACTAATTAGAACTGAAGTGAAATGCCGATTAGCTCCGGAGAACATGACTTTATACTTTTAATCGAGTATTTCTTTTGCTTAAACATTCAAATTTATCACATTTTAAGTAAATATATAGTATAATGTTTGAGTTAAAAGCATATCATTTGTTTTTAAAATTATTATAATAACTCTACACGGAAATTACAATCTATAACCATTAAATACAATGAAATGATAAAAGAAATACCATATATAACCGCTCCATATTTCCTCATGGGGATGTAATCATACAATTTCAACCTTATCACATCGATATTCATTTGTTTGAATATGAATGTCTTACCTCTTCAAAAGTTCCGTTTTCATTCCAAAGTTTCTAGCTTTTCCCAGTGCTTCATTTCATCGTACTTTTGTTACTAGCTTTAGTTCCCATTTCCCAATCATCTAGTCCTATTCTGTTCTTCTGCTAACTTAACTAGGTCCAATTTTCCGGCCATTTTCAACTTCGGCGACTCCAACTCCGACACCGGAGCCCTCTCCGCCGCCTTCGGATTAGTTCCTTATCCCAGCGGCGAAACACATTTCCATGCCCCTGCCGGTCGTTTCTGCGATGGCTTCCTTTTAATTGATTTTACGGGTAAGTTTCGGCTTCAGTTTATCTGTACTCTTAATTCAATTGATACAATAAATGAATATCGTACAGAAAGAAAATAAGATCCTTACATTGAGACAGAACGAGTATATAAAAACAGTGATTCTATTGTTAATATATCTTACTGTTTTTATCCATAATGGGCTCTCTTCTCTACACAGTTCTGGATAACGGACACACACCGAACGTGAACTGTGTGACTCCATTTTTCTTCCTTATAAATAACACATCTCTTTCCCATTTATAGCAAACAATAAAGTTGTTGGAGCTCTTGAAGTGCTTCAAGGCAATGAGGAAAGTTCATCTGCTGGCGGCGCTGTTGCTTTTGGTCGAGTTCACGGCGGCGGTGTCGGCGACATGTGAATTTCCGGCGATTTACAACTTTGGGGACTCGAATTCCGACACCGGAGGGTTGTCGGCGGTGTTCGGACAGGCGGGTCCTCCCGCCGGTGAGACGTACTTCCATGCCCCCGCCGGCCGTTACAGTGACGGCCGTCTTGTTATCGATTTCATTGGTATGCACTACTAGCCAGTACTCTCACCGTCTCAGCTATTTTTATACTTATTTCTTTTTGGGACGTTCCACTTTTTTTTTGCATTTTTTACTTTATTTATTTTTTTAACCAATTTTTATTCATTTTTTATATTAGAAAAAGATGAAATTAAATGAAAAAAAAAATAAAATGAAGGTACCACCCACACTTTACTCTATTTATTTATAGTTTGATTCGATTAAATTTTGTAGGAAATGAGTTTGGAGAAAGACGTTCTAATTCACGCAACTATGATTTGATTAATTAATGTTATGTTTCTCAATTTTCTGTAACTATTTGATTCTGTTAAAACAGTCTCTCATGCATATTGTTAATCCGCTTAGAAACGCAGGTTTTGCTCCTTAAATATAGCTTATGAAATTATGCCAACATTTTCGTGATAATGGTTTGTTTCCAAAATTTCTTAAGTCGATTCTATGTCTCTAGTCTCTGCTATATGTATGGGTTACATATATTTATTTAAACAAACTACATTTTATTAAATGCATAAGATCTATAATACTCATTCCACTCTAAATTGCTTATTTGTTTTTTCACGGTCTTAAATTAGCATGTTTGACCGTAAATATCTCTAGTTACATATAATAAAGTTGCAAAAAAAATTTGATATTTAGAAAATAGATATTAAGACAAATTTAACAATATCTCTCGTGATATATTTATTATTTATATATTAATTTATATTTATGATCAAAATTTGTAAGGTTTGACTCTCAAAAAGTAAATAAACAATTTAGAGCGAGACGAACGAATGGAGTATATTCTATCTATCCCATCATTTTGTGTCTAATATTTTCATTATTTTTAGATATATTTAACCATAGAATTTAGTTAGTATCGTAGTAATAATATTATGATGCCCACATAGGTGGTTGATAAAGTTACGGTTCAATACATAAGATCATGGGAAATCCCTATATAATATTAATTATTTTTATGATAGAAGTCCATGATTCTAATATGGTATCAGAGCCTACGGGCTCGTGATCCCTTTATATCCACATTTGTGCGATGATTAATACTGCTGCACGAGATGGGGCGTGTTAGTATCTCATATCAGTGGTTGACAGAGTTACGACTCAATACATAACATCACGGGTAACCCCTACATAGTACCAATTAATTTTATAATATGAACCCTAGTAATAATATTATGATGTAGATGTTGATGCTGCTAGATTTGGTGCAACTTTTTTATGTGTCAGATACCAACATATACATCCTGATTATATAAAGTTGTTAAAGATGTCTTAAAAATTGTGACAGGCAATTAAGAAAAAAAATAAAAATACAATAGAAGTATTTGATTGAGACTTTCTTCTTCTTTCTAGGGTAAGTGGGTAGCATTATTGTGAAATGCAAGAATGGGCCCCAGCCGAAACTTTTTCTTCTTGTTGGGCTACAATCATGTGCGTTATTTCGGTTTCTACTATATTCCATTTTTATACTCCCTCCGTCCCAGCTCAAACTGCACACTTCACTTTATGTCACTATTCACTGTCCAACTTTGATTACATATTTGAATAGATATATAAACAATAATATTATCATATGTTATATGGTTGGATTCGTCGAAACAAGTAGTTTCCCAAAAGTAACTTTTTGTTTATCGTTGTTATACGTAGTTAAACATATTAACGGTTAGACAAGCTTCTTGATAAGCGTGAAAAAGATTCCTTGCAATTTGAGCTGGGACAGAGGGAGTAATGATTAGGTCCACTTTTCCAACTTCTCGATCAATAATTTGTGCATACTTTAGTTAAATGATCGTACTCGTCAAATCGTGCCTGTAAATAAAACAGACTCGATTTGAAGAAAAGTATAAAATCAGTTTCTCCTTTCAAAATAAACTGGTTTATCGTATAATTTGATGTGATTTCAGCGGAAGAGTTGGGATTGCCACATTTGAGTGCCTTTCTTGATTCGTTGGGGTCAAACTTCAGCCACGGAGCCAATTTTGCAACCGCGGGTTCGTGCGTCCGACCGCAAAATACAACTCTACGTCAAAGTGGGTTCAGTCCCATATCCTTAAATGTTCAATTTTACGAGTTCAGTGATTTCCATCGCAGATCTCAAATTATTCGCAGACAAGGTGATTTATTCACATTTGTTTTCTTATTGTTCAAACTGATGATTATTTTTGGTTTCTTAGCTTTCGATTAAATTTGTAGGAGGTGTTTTTGGGGGATTGATGCCTAAAGAAGAGGATTTCTCAAGAGCATTGTATACATTTGACATAGGTCAGAACGATCTAACATCGGGTTATTTTCTGAACAAGAGCACTGATGAAGTCACAGCTTACATCCCTGATGTCATTGATCAATTCAAAGCAATTATTAAGGTATGTATTTTTCGAATTTGAAACTATATTCTTTATCTTAAAAATACATTGTTTCATAAATGTGTGAAAGAATATTTTTCTAAGACTTATATATTGTAATATATAGGCTCAATTTTTTAAAATGTGATTTTTCCCATTAATTATGAAGTGCTCGTGTCTTGAAAGACGGTATGAAAACACCAAGGTTTATAGTGCAAATTAGAAGAAATGAAGATGAAATTTTCGGGTTGCATGAATCGAGTTATAAATTTTATAATTACTACACGTTGCATAACAAATTTGTAATATTACAACTGAGATTTTTACTTTTTATTATTCTAATTAAACTCCGCATTTCCATAAGTTTATGGAAATGCAGTCTTTTCCAAGACTTTGCCAATTATGAAATAACTATTGTATTTTTATTACCTTAAATACTTATTGTATTTCTAAACTCGAACACGTACTTTTTAATTTAAACATATTAGGTCATGTTTTTTTTGAGTTTATCTAATCTGAATTGAATTAAACTGAAAACAAGTGTACTGCAGTGCATTGATAAT
Organism: Rubia yunnanensis; assembly: GCA_037428765.1. Lineage (NCBI taxonomy): Eukaryota > Viridiplantae > Streptophyta > Magnoliopsida > Gentianales > Rubiaceae > Rubia > Rubia yunnanensis. The sequence continues at coordinate 79,893,888 of CM075071.1, read as the reverse complement.
ATGACTAAATTAAGTTAAATTTCATTAAATTAAACTTTATCGAACTAATTAGAAATGAAATGAAATGCTGATTAGCTCCAGAGAACATGACTTTATACTTTTGATCGAGTATTTCTTTTGCTTAAACATTCAAATTTATCACATTTTAAGTAAATATATAGTACTCCCTCCGTTCCACCAATAGTGGCATCGTATGTTTAGATGTTTGGATTTAGGTGAAGGAAATGAGTTGATGAAATTGAATGTAGAAAGTAAAAATTAGAATGAGTGGATGAAACTGAAGGAATATTGCCAAAAATGGAAAGTGTGCCAATATAAAAGAAACAACCCAAAAAGAAAAGTGTGCCACTAATAAAGAAACGGTGAGAGTACAATGTTTGAGTTAAAAGTATAACATTTATTTTTAAAACTATTATAATTATTCCATAACTTATGAAAATGTCAACTTTTATTCGTGACACGTGCAGAATATATACGACCAAGGAGGTAGATATTTTTGGATACACAACACCGGTCCGGTCGGTTGCCTCCCATACATCCTGGACCGCCTTTACATCACGGCGGCGCAACTCGACAAGGTCGGTTGCGCCACTCCTTACAACCGAGTCGCTCAATATTTCAACTCCAAATTGAAAGAAGCGGTTCTTCTTCTCCGAAACCAACTTCCGAATGCAACGCTGACTTACGTTGACACCTACTCCGTCAAATACGACCTCATCACACATGCGACCAAATACGGTAAGTTCCTTATACGAGAAATTATTACGTAAGATTTTAATAGAGTTTCATAATCAAATAGAGAAAAAAGAGAACTTTATGGAGTTTCATTTCCATAAGTTTATGGACAATCCATCAGAGCTTTTACCTTAAATGTTGTAATTTTTTAATATAATTTAAATATCGTATTTCATAAGTTAAAATAAGTAATAATATGTATTTGAATGTGAAGATATAAAAAAATATTTTCATATATTCTAAATTTTATATGTAATTTAACAAATGCAGTGTATAAGGTAAAAAATAAGTTGACATACATCCTGTCATGAAACTCACTCGAAGAAGAAAACAAATTTCAATCAATCAAAAGCACACCACATTAAAAAATGGTAGGGAAATTCGACATGAAGTTCACTAACCTTCTTAATATCTAACAAGTCGAGTCTTATCTTGGATGTATAGAACACCCAAACATAGTCTTATCTTATCTTGAACTAAATTGATATAAACTGAATTAAAATTAAGCAAAAGTCAACTGTATTGAGTCTAACAGAATTGTATTTAAGTTAGAAATAAGTTTATTAGTCATTGTAATTTATAAACATTATTTTTATTACAATGTCTCCCAATAATAATGTATTGATGAGGTCATTTTGGGTGTAGGTTTTGGGCCTCCTTTGAGGGCTTGTTGTGGGCATGGAGGAAAGTACAACTACAACATACATATGGGATGTGGGAGCAAGAAGAAGGTGAATGGGAAGGAAATTTTGATTGGAAAATCATGCCATAACCCTTCTCTCATGATCAATTGGGATGGGGTGCATTTTACTGAAGCTGCTAATAAGTGGATTTTTGATAAAATTATGACTGCTTCTTATTCAAATCCTCCAATTCCTCTCAACAAGGCTTGTTACAGGCAATAATTATATTTTAACTGCGGTTTGTGGTAACAAAGGTATACCGTATCATTTATCAGTCTTTATAAAAGTGAATGGATTTAATGGAGAATTTTGTGGTTAGATATGTATTTGAATGCTATAGGCTTAAATAGCCCCTCTCTCATGATCAATTGGGATGGGGTGCATTCTACCGAGGCTGCTAATAAGTGGATTTTTGACAAAATTATGACTGCTGCTTATTCAAATCCTCCAATTCTTCTCAACAAGGCTTGTTACAAGCAATAATCATATTTTAACTGCGATTCGTGGTAACCAAGGTATACCGTATCATTTATCAGTCTTTCTAAAAGTGATTGGATTTAATGGAGAATTTTGTGGTTAGATATGTATTTTGAATGCTATAGGCTTAAATAGCCCCTCTCTCATGATCAATTGGGATGGGGTGCATTTTACGGAGGCTACTAATAAGTGGATTTTTGACAAAATTATGACTGCTTCTTATTCAAATCCTCCAATTCCTCTCAACAAGGCTTGTTACAGGCAATAATTATATTTTAACTCCGATTCGTGGTAACAAAGGTATACCGTATCATTTATCAGTCTTTCTAAAAGTGATTGGATTTAATGGAGAATTTTGTGGTTAGATATGTATTTTGAATGCTATAGGCATAAATAGCTATAGAATTGCATGGTTCCAATAACTTGATGTGGACAGTTTCAATAAGATTTTATTCTTGAAGAAAACTGCATAATGAACCACTCTCTATGTAATAAAGAGGTCCAAGTTTCAAATCACACTTCGATCAAGAATGGTGTTTTTTAGAGCAATTCTTTTATAGGGGTTATCAGGCGTTGTGAGACCATGTCGGTGGTTCCCACTATGCTTTCTCAAATTGCAAGTGTCGCTAAAGGTATGATTAGAGTGGTTTCGACTTTGGTGGTGGTGGTCTGTTGTTGATGCAGTAGCGAGTGCAAGTGGTCAATAACTATAAGGTTGTAGTAATTCCGACTTTAGTGGTGGTGGTCTGTCCATGGTGTAGAAGTTGAATGTTTTTCAAAGAACATCCCTAACAATCAAATGGATAGATTATCAAGACTCATTGAATTTCAATAGATTCAAGTACTGATAGTCAAATTTCGATAAATTATTTAAACCTATTAGTAGACTAGGAGGTATATGTTCCTTTATAAACACATCGACCTTATTATTTATTGAATTAATAATAATAATAATAAAAATTTAGTTGCAATACAACGGTAACTCTTTATAGTCTAACATACAAGAAAACTAATAACTCTACAAGAAAATTACAATCTATAACCGCTAAATACAATGAAATGATTAAAAAAAATACCATCTATAACCGCTCCATCTATACACACCGACCAATCTTTATAATTAAATAATGAGATGCCAGCTAATAGCATTGATATTCATTTGTTTGTATATTAAGTCTACCTCTTCAAAAGTTCCGTTTTGATTCCAAAGTTTCTAACTTTTCCCGATGGTTCATTTCATCGTACTTTTGTTACTAGCTTTAGTTCCCAATCATCTAGTCCTATTCTGTTCTTCTCCTAACTTAACTAGGTGCAATTTTCCGGCCATTTTCAACTTCGGCGACTCCAACTCCGACACCGGAGCCCTCTCCGCCGCCTTCGGATTAGCTCCTTATCCCAACGGCGAAACATATTTCCATGCTCCCGCCGGTCGTTTCTGCGATGGCCGCCTTTTAATTGATTTTACAGGTAAGTTTCGACTTCAGTTTATCTGTACTCCAATTCAATAGATACAATAAAATTTAAATACCATCAGACGGCTTCGTACGTTTGTAATTTTATACATAGTGTTTTTCTAAAAACATGTCACACGAAATGTCAGAAATAAGTGTTACGGAAAATCTAACGTTGTTTTTGTTTGGTCAGCTGAAAGATTGGGATTACCATTCCTCAGTGCCTATCTTGATTCAGTTGGTACAAATTTCAGCCATGGAGCCAATTTTGCAACAGCTGGATCAACAATCAGGCCACCAAACTACACCTTTTCTCAAATGGGATACAGCCCCATTTCCCTAGATATAATGTCCATTCAATTATCTTCATTTCACCGCAGATCACAAACAGTAAAAAAACAAGGTAAATAAGTACTATGCTGAATTTAGTTGATTTTTTATACACTGAATTTTACCAATGATTGCATATATTAGGAGGAGTTTTTGCACAGTTACTGCCAGGGGAGAGCCATTTTTCAAATGCATTGTACACATTTGACATTGGCTTAAATGATGTCACTACTGGGTACAAACTGAACATGTCCACTCAACAAGTCAAGGATTATATTCCTGATGTATTAGGGCAATTCTCCAAGGTTATCAAAGTGAGGAATTTTTTTCTTCCCAATGTATGTAATTTTATTTGTCAGAAGTCGATCATAATTGAACGTTATATCATAATTTGGCGTGCAGAACATATATGCGGAAGGTGGGAGGTCATTTTGGATCCAGAACGCGGGGCCGATTGGCTGTATGCCATATGTTATGGAAACGTTACCAATCACAGCAGCGCAGATTGACAAATATGGATGCGCCGCTCTTTACAATGAGATTATTAAGTATTTCAATCTCCGGCTGAAGGAATGCATTGTTAAGCTCCGGAAGGCTCTCCCGTTGGCTGCTATCACTTATGTTGATACTTATTCGCCCAAATACTACATCATAAGTCACGCGAAGAAGCTAGGTAGCTTAAAACTGACTTATTTTGAAAATATGGGAAAATCAGCCTCTTATTTTCCTTCAAATATGCCTTTTGCTTTTAAAATAAACAAGCGTTTTCGATGTTTTGCAGGATTCGAGGATCCATTGGTTGCTTGTTGTGGGCATGGGGGCAAATTCAACTACAACAGGATCATCAAATGTGGGACTAAGAAAGTTGTGAATGGGAAAGAGGTTTCAATTACAAAAACTTGCAAAAATCCATCCATTAGGGTTAACTGGGATGGATTCCATTTTACTGATGCAGCAAACAAATGGATCTTTGGTCAAATTGCCAGTGGTAAATTTTCAGACCCTCCTGTGCCATTAACTTCTGCATGCCAAAGGGAAATTTAGACCTTACATTTAGAGGAATGATTATTATTGTCTGATTCAGATTCTCGAGCTGATTTCTTGTAATATGCAGGAATTTTGCATTAAGAGAACTAGATATTATTAAGTAGCAGTTAATTTTGTTCTCAGCAATGATTCAACACCAATCGACATAATTCAGTCTATAAAAGGCTTAGATAAGCTATCATTCCAATTCAAACTCAGTCAACGACATTTGTAGTTCCTTGTTCTTGCATTAGTGAAATACTAGTTAGGTAACACCGCGAGATTCGCGGTGAGTTTGATAATAAATTATAGAAATACTATAGGAATGTTGCTACAATATATGAATGTTAAAAGAGCTGTAATTGAATCTATAAATGTACCAGTTTTACATGTAATTGAAGCTGAATTAATTCGAGCTATCAACTAAAGCAACGTACCATTCTCATGTAGGAATAGGTACTGATGTTCTGCTTCCCACCTCTCGAACCGTCCAATGGAACATTCACCTCTCGAACCGTCTAATGGAACCTTCACCTCTCGAACCGTCCAATGGAACCTTCACCTCTCGAACCGTCCAATGGAACCTTCACCTCTCGAATACGTACCTCTCGAACCAGTACAACTTGAACCCTCCATTTGAACTCTCACCTCTCGAACCCTCCACTGGAACCTTCACCTCTTGAACCCTCATCTCGAACCAGTACCACTCGAACCAGTACCACTCGAACCCTCCACTCGAACTATCACCCCTCGAACCCTCCGCTGGAACCTTCACCTCTCGAATCGTCCAATGGAGCCTTCACCTCTTGAACCAGTACCACTCGAACCCTCCACTCGAACTCTCACCTCTCGAACCCTTCACTAGAACCTTCTCCTCTCAAACCCTCTAATGGAACATTCACCTCTCGAATCCGTACCTCTCGAACAAGTCCCACTCGAACCCTCCACTCGAACTTTCACCTCTCGAACCCACCACTGGAACCTTCACCTCTCGACCTCCAATGGAACATTCAACTCTCAAATCAGTACCTCTCGAAGCAGTACCACTCGAACACTCACCTCTCGAACCCTCCAATGGAATCTTCACCTCTCGAACCTCCACTGGAACCTTCACCTCTCGAATCCGAACCTCTCAAACCAGTACCACTCGAACCCTTCACTCGAACTCTCACCTCTCGAACCCTCCAATGAAACCTTCACCTCTCGAACCTCCACTGGGACCTTCACCTCTCGAATCCGTACCTCTCGAACCAGTACCACTCGAACCCTCCACTTGAACTCTCACCTCTCGAACCCTCCACTGGAACCTTTATCTCTTGAACCTCCATTGGAACTTTCACCTCTCGAATCCGAACCTCTCAAACTAGTACCACTCAAACCCTCCACTCGAACTCTCACCTCTTGAACCCTTCACTGGAACCTTCACCTCTCGAACCGTCCAATGGAACCTTCACCTCTCGAACCATCCACTGGAACCTTCACCTCTCGAACCAATACCACTCGAACCCTCTCGAACATTCACCAATTGAACCTTCACCTCTTGAACCAGTACCACTCGAACCCTCCAATTGAACTCTCACCTCTTGAACCTCCAATCGAACCTTCACCTCTCGAACCAGTATCTCTCGAACAAATCTCACTCGAACCCTCCACTCGAACTCTCACCTCTCCACCACTTGAACGTTCACCTCTCGAACCGTCCAATGAAACCTTCACCTCTCGAACCTTCACCTCTAGAACCCTCCTCTCGAACCAGTACCACTCGAACCCTGCAATCAATCTCTCACCTCTCAAACCCTCTAATGGAACCTTCACTTCTCGAATTTGTACCTCTTGAAACAGTCCCACTCGAACTGTCCACTCGAACTCTCACCTCTCGAACCCTCCACTAGAACCTTCACCTCTCGAACTGTCCAATGGAACCTTCACCTCTCGAACCAGTACCTCACGAACCAGTACCACTCGAACCCTCCACTCGAACTCTCACCTCTCGAACCCTCCACTAGAACCTTCACCTCTCGAACTGTCCAATGGAACCTTCACCTCTCGAACCAGTACCTCACGAACCAGTACCACTCGAACCCTCCACTCGAACTCTCACCTCTCGAACCCTCCACTCGAACCTTCACCTCTCGAAATAGTACCTCTCGAACCCCGGCCAATGGAACCTTCACCACTCGAACCAGTACCACTCGAACTCTCACCTCTCGAACCGTCCACTGGAACCTTCACCTCTCGAGCTGTCCAATGGAACCTTCACCTCTCGAATTCGTACCACTCGAACCTTTCACTGGAACCTTCACCTCTCAAACCGTCCAATGGAACCTTCACCTCTCGAACCAGTACCTCTCGAACCCTCCTCTGGAACTAGTACCACTCGAACCCTCCTCTCGAACCCTCCACTCAAACCTTCACCTCTCGAACCAATACCTCTCGAATCCTGAAACACTCAAAACGACATCGTTTTGTGCAGCCACCTGTCTGCACCTGTAGAAGCACATAGAAGTTGGGACTTTGGAGCATACGTAAAAGTACAAAAAAGCCCTTGGCGGCCATTTGTGTCAACATTCCTGTAGATGCACATGGTTAGGAAGGTGATGAAATTTTCAGATCTGCAAAATTACCCTTATACCACTGACGACCATTTGTGTCAACAATGGGGTTGGGAGAATTTCTATTATATAGTACCCTCAGATAATACCCGTGCAACGAATTTATCAAACTCAATTATATAAAGTCCTTCATGAATTTCTCCATAGTAATTTGACGACTCATTTACTGGATGTATGTTCAATCGAGAGTGTGAAAATTAAGATGGAAATCTTCCTTAAATGCATGTTGTCAAACGTTCTTGTACCGTTTGCAATACATCGAAACAAGATACTCCGTATCATTTCTCTTAAATATAAAAAGTAAAAAAGATGGAATTTTCAATATCAAAAATTTCCAAATCGGATAAATTTTTGAATTTGGATAAGTGTATCATTCATATTTAACAACATTCTCCTGAAAAATTTACGTCACCTGTAGAAGAAGATAATAATTGAATTTCACCCAATTCAAATCCAAACCCAATTCCCAATTTCCAATACAAATGCTTCCCACAATTTCCCCCTTCTCTCCACCAAACCACACACGATTGCGCCACCGCCTCCCGCTCCGTTGGCCATGTTTATCGGTGACCCCAGCAATGCGGTCACCATTTTTTGCGACATAAAAAAATAAAAAATATGAATAGAATGATTCAACCAAGCATAATTGAGTGTCAAAATTGACTCTCAAAAATTGGAGAGGCCATACGTTTAAATTGTCACGTATTGCAATTTGATTTGATGAAAATATACCAAATTTAATCTAATCTAATCATTTTATTTCCTTATCTACATATATGATTTTATAATTCTTTTTTTAAAAATAACTTTGTAACAAAAATAATTTCAAAATTTTACATTTTTAATTCTCTATAAATAGAGACCAATATTGTCATAGTTTAATGCACAACTCAATATTTCTCTTCTCCCTACTTAAAAAAAAATCTCTCCATTTTTGTAATTAGTGTTAATCCTTTATCAATAGGATTAACACGAACACTATATTCATCTTGTGTGTTTTTATTTTTTTACTATGTACTCAAATCAAATTTTGTTGTCGTGTAATGTATTTTGATGTATCTTTAAATTTGGTATTGGAATGATGCAAATGAACTTTTTTAATAATTTAGTTTATTATATTTATAATTATTAAAATTTTATTTAATAAATTCGAAAATATTCATCAATACATTTTTATTAATAAATAAAATAATAATCAATTCAAAAAATAATAATCAAAAAATAAAATTTTATTTATTAAATATTAACATTAATTAATAATCAATAATTTAAAATATACTATTTGTATTTGGTATTAAAATAATATTTAAAAAGTTGAAGTTTTTGGTTTAGTTGGGTCATTGATAAACCCTTAAAAAAGAAATTAATTGGTTGGATATGAGGTTGTATAGGTGGATGAGAGATATATAGTATTTCATTGGAAGGTTGGGTTGGATTGGCTTGGGTCATGAATAAACATGGTCTTAGAGCCCAACTCTGTATAAAATAATAAAATATAGGGAAAAGTGGATAAATGACCCTATTAAATTGAGAAAACGCATATATAACCTTGTATAATCTGGAAGTGCAAACTTAATCCTATCTTTTTGTCAAATTGTGTCGTTTTAACCATTCTGCACATTTTAGGCATTGACTAATGCAAGTCATGCATTGACCATTCATAAAAAGACAGAAATACCCCTGGACCAAAAACCAAAAAAATCATTCCAATAATACCCCTCGCTTACGTGACTATGCTTCTGATTGAAAATGTAAATAGTTTGAGTAATGAAAAGGGGTCCTTTCTTCCTCGACCGAAAATCGGCGGCCTTTACTCCCGCTCAAACTTCCACAACCCTCTGCCTCTGCTCCTTTCATCTCCAGCGGCCTCAGCTCTCAACCTCTGCCTCTGCTCCTTTCATTTCAACGATTTCCGGCCATTTTTGCCGTTGACAATTTGGTCAACGACTTGCAGGGTTAATATTGCACTTTCATATTTTACAAGGTTATTTTTGATACCTGATGAGATTTCTAAAACATAGGGTTAAAAATGCACTTTACTCTAAAATATGAGTATCAAAATATATTTTAGAAACTTGATGAGACGTAAACTGATGTTATTTTAAAGCATTTAACATCTCTTTTGTCATCTTTTTGTTGTAAGATTGCTAGGTTTAGGTAGGTTTACATGATAAGGGGTTTAGATGACCATTTTCGGTTATCATATCTAAATCCTTCATTTTGTAACCTATGTTTAGTCTAGTGGATTTTTGGTCCTTACGAGCATCTAGATTTCTTTTTGTGAGCTTAATTTGTAGATTGCTTGTGAGCACTTCAGAGTGGTTAGGTGAAAGCCATGAGCCAAAACGTGGTAGAAGATAGAAGGGTCAAAGAAGGAAGACAAAGAAGCGGATGAATTGTGACCCTTAAGTGTGGACAAAGTTCTTAGAATGATTGGAGAAGAACCAGCTTTCAAGGGTGGTACCATTGGATTTTTATTCTCGAGCACTATAAAATCGACTACAAGAACTCATAAATCAGAGCAACGGTTCACCTGAAATGATACAAAGACCGGCCGGGTGAAGAAAACTATGACGAGCGGGCTGCGTCCTTAACCACGCGCCCGCAAAATTATTTGTGGTGCACGTCATCGGTCCAAAAATGCGTGGCCGACGCCTGATCCCGCGCTCTCGAGCGAGAAGCACCCTTGCGCCAGCCTCGCGTGCTCTTGTTACCGATCTAGCCCCCCTCCCCCCCCCCCCCCCCCCCCCCCCCGCGGTCTGCTGCACTTTGACCCTTTTTTTTACAAACTTGGACTATAAATAGCCAATTTTCTTTCCCATTTTTCCAAGCCCGACTCGGGGCCCCCAAAACCCTAGTTTTTTGCCCCTTCTTCCCATTTTCTTCTTCTTTCTTTGTAGATTTTTGTTCTATGTTATGGGTTTTGATTATCTAGATTAGTTTTATACTTGTGAGCAATTGATTGAGACTTCCTTGCTAATGTCTTGAGAATCATTTCTATCTATCTATTTCTTTCTCTATTATGCATTTATGGAGCTTTGATATTGGTTGTTAATGTCATTTATTTGATTGGAAATTTGATAATATGCAATGCTTGTATGATAACTTGTTAGGAATGGGTAAAAGTAGCTGATTTCCCTCTTTTGACATGGAATCCAAGAGCATGAGTTAGAACTTCTAATTGGACTTATGATTTGATATTTGCTAGATGAATATGATGATGTTGAACTCTTTGTCATGTTTGTTTTAGGTAGCAAATAAGAGAAGTCTATGAACGTTGAACGTTCTTGACTAATTTTGTGTAAATGCATGAATTGGTTGAATGCTTAAACACAGTGTAGTGTTTATAAGTGTTACCAAGCATGTTGAGTCTTCGTGCTCAACGCCATTAATAGGATACTTTTAGCCATTTGTCGACTAAAAGAGTCATTAGTGATGTTTAACAAGAGATGTCGAATTCACTCTGCAAACTACTATCTAAAAAAGATAGAGGATTTATCTTCACAACAAGTGGTTAAACTAATGAATAGGTTGTTTCACTCGTTCTTGAATCTTTTGTTATTGAGCATTCACGTGTTCTTGATGCTATGTTTTACTTCAATTGGGAAGTTTTGGTATTCCCCATAGGTAACGAATGTGATAGAATGAGTGAATGATTCAATGATCTACACGAGGTTTGGAAGTGGATATCAATTGCCCCCAATGCTATGTCTTTTGTAGTTTTAAACCCCCTTTCTTAGTTTGTATGATGATTAGCATAATTATTTGACTTTGCTAGTTATCTTGTCTTTTAATTTCATAACTTATGACCAAAACCAACCAACCCATCCCACCCCTTTTTTTACTTGCTTTTATATATCTATATATATTTACTTCTAGCCTAATATCAACCTTATATGTTTAAACCCTTAGAAAGATCCCTCTTCTTCGTGAACAACCCCGACTTGCCATTATCTACTTAGTTGTAGACAGGAAGCAAGGCTTATAAATTTAACTTTGAGAGGTATGATGACGACCTCCCAATACTTTATTTGGATGTAATCAAAATACTTCCCCATTCCTAGTAAAAATGACATAGTTTAACTTTTGGAGTCAACAATATCAATATTTAATTACCTGTATCTTTATTTATGTGTGTCAAAAAAATATGGAAAAAAAACTTGAAAAAATATGCTATAATGAATGGCAAATTCTTGGGAAAGACGGTCTTTCCATAAGCTTATGGAAAGACGGGGTTAAATTAGAATAATAAAAGGTAAAAGGTCTTAGTTGCAATATAAAATTTTTATTATGCAACATGTAGTAGTTATAAAGTTTATAACTCGATTCATGAAACCCAAAATTTTATCTTTATTTGTTCTAATTTGCACTTTAAACCTTGGTCTTTCCATGGTTTATGGAAACACCGTCTTTCAAAAAACGACCTCATAATGAATTCAACAATACATTACATGATAATATACATAATAATAAAATAAAAATAATTGAAATTGAGTCAGTTTGACTCCAAAAGTTAAATTATACCATTTTTTGCAGGTACGAAAATAGAAATAGTATTATACTACACGGACCAATCTCAATGAAATATTCATAATTAAATAGGGAGCTTATCCCTTTGTTTTTTTTTTAAGTTTAGCTTATCCATTTTATAATATTGATTTGAATTTGTTTCTATATAAACGTCTCTTTGTCCGTCTTCTCCCCCCCACAAGTTTCATTTTGGATCCAAAGCATTTTCCAATGGTGCATTTCATCGTACTTTTGTTACTTACTTTAGTTCCTGATCATCAAGTACTATTCTGTTCAGCTGCTACCTTAACTAGGTGCAACTTTCCGGCCATTTTCAATTTCGGCGACTCCAACTCCGACACCGGAGCCCTCTCCGCCGCCTTTGGACAAGCTCCCTATCCCAATGGCGAAACACATTTCCACGCTCCCGCCTGTCGTTTCTCTGATGGCCGCCTCATGATTGATTTTGCAGGTACATTATATTCAACTTATCTACATTTTAATTCAATCAATAAAATTTTGACTTGAGACGATTTAGTTTACTCATCGAGTTTGAACTGATAATTTATAATTCAGTTTGGTAAGAAATCAATGCAGAGCTAAAATATACCCCTTTGTGTAATCAACATAATCCATCTTTTCCATGGGCGGAGTCAGAAAACTTTCATGGCGGGGGCTAGTTAGATTTTTTTTAATAAAAAATACAATAATGCTCAAGAAATATTTTTTGGAAGTGAGAAGAGAGATCAACTCTGTGTGTGAATGTGATTGTGGGGAGAGAAAATACGTAAGTTAGAAAATGAGAGGATAAAAAATATAGAGAACCAATAGATTAATTACATGTGACATATAATTATCCACTTAAATTTCTTTTTTCAAAATTTTTTGATGGGACTGAAGCGTAATTAATAAATTTTGAGGGGGTTGAACCATAATTCTTTTTAAAAATTATCCGGGGCATAATTCTTGGCGGGGCTGGAGCCCCTTCCAGCCCCCCTGTCCCTTCGCCTCTGCTCTTTTCCTCTAATATAATAACCCATTTTTTCTGACATTTTTCAAGGTAAGTTTGACCGTCGATAACTTTGATTGTTTATAATAACGGACTATAAAATTTTACTTTATATAAACTACATGTTAATGAGAATCCAAACACATCTTACATGATGTCCGTTATTATATATAACAAAAGTTATTGATGGTAAAATATGTCATGAAAAATTAATAGTTAAGGGAGACTATTATTAGAGGATCAGAAGGAGTACTCCCTCCATACCAGCTTAAATTACATCTTAATCATTGTACACTGTTCGAAACACACGTTTGACCGTTAATATGTTTAGATACGTATAATAACGACAAATAAAAAGTTACTTTCTAGAAACTATTTGTTACAACGAATTCAACAATATCACATACAATAATATTATGTCACATACATCTCTTGAAATATACGATCAAACTTGAATAGATAATAGTGTTATAAAGCATATAAATCTTAAAGGATTAATTCTCAAATTTCCTATGCTTGCTCTTTTGTGTCAGAGGATTGACTAGACTCTGTAGCCCGGACCACGTGTTTTTAGTAACTCAATAGATGTAAATTTAAATCTTTTTTAATAAAATAATAAGTTATTTAGAGCTAGTTATTCAGTGTAACATGTATTATTAGGCACCACCTTATCAGACTTTGTATGCATATGATTTTTATTCTTCAGTTGTTATACGCCATGTTATATGTTTCGATGAATATTATTATTCGCATATGTTATATGATTTTACAAAAGTGTTACACTGAACACCGGAAATAAGTGTTGCGAAAAATATAACGCAATTTTTGTCAGCGGAAAGATTGGGATTGCCATACCTTAGTGCATATCTTGATTCAATTGGTTCAAACTTTAGCCATGGAGCCAATTTTGCAACAGCTGGATCAACAATCAGGCCACCAAACACAACCCTTCCCCAAAGTGGATACAGCCCCATTTCCCTAGATATACAATTCATACAATTCTCCGATTTTCACCGCAGATCACAAACTGTAAGAAAACAAGGTAAATAGATACTATGTTCTATCTGGCTGATTTTTTATACACACAATTTCACTAATAATTGCATGTAATAGGAGGGGTTTTTGAACAATTATTGCCGGAGGAGAGCCATTTTAGAAATGCATTGTACACATTTGACATTGGCCAAAATGATCTCACTTATGGGTACAAACAAAACATGTCTACTCAACAAGTCAAGGCTTATGTTCCTGATGTATTGGGGCAATTCTCCAAGGTTATCAAAGTAAGGAGTTTTTTTCTTCAATACATATCATTTTCCTTCTATGATCGTGATGTATCGTGACTTGGTGTGCAGAACATATACGCGCTAGGTGGAAGGTCGTTTTGGATTCACAACACGGGACCGGTTGGATGTTTGCCCTATGTCATGGATCGATATCCAATCACAGCAGCTCAGATTGACAGGCATGGATGCGCCGCCCCTTACAATGAGGTTGCTCGGTACTTCAATCTCCGCTTGAAGGAACGTGTAGTTGAGCTCAGGAAGGCTCTCCCGATGGCTGCCTTGACTTACGTTGATATTTACTCGGCCAAATACTCCCTCATAAGCAAAGCGAAGAAACTAGGTAACTCAAACTGACTTATCTTGAAAGCACGGGAGATCATCTTCTGTTTTCCCTCCACATACGCCTTCTGTTTTTGTAATAATCACTTTTGAACAGTTTACCGCACACAACAAATATTTTCAACGTGTCGCAGGATTCGAGGATCCGTTTCTTGCTTGTTGTGGGCATGGGGGGAAATTCAACTACAACAAATCCATCAAATGTGGGAGCAAGAGAGTTGTGAATGGGAAAGAGGTGATACTAGCAAAATCTTGCAAAAATCCATCCATTAGGGTTAATTGGGATGGAACCCACTATACTGAAGCAGCAAACAAATGGATTTTTGATCAGATTGCCAATGGCTCATTTTCAGATCCCCCCATACCATTAACTTCTGCATGCCAAAGGGGCATTTTAATCTTTACTAACACATTTTAATCTTTGAAAAGGCTTAGATAAGCTATAATTATATTTACTGTCATCCAAACTGCCCCTACTCACGGCATGATTCACCACATCCTTGTAAACACCAACAACTCTATTATTTTCTTGGTTTGAGTATTTAGCTCGTTTCTGCTGATTTTCTACTGAATTGGAGTTACAGTTCTGTAATCCAATTCAATCTTTCCTACTTTTTCAATTGAAACTCACTGAATGACATACTCCCTCCATCCCAGCTGAATCTGCACACTTTTTAGTCAACTTTCTCAAGACACGTTTGACCATAAATTTCAACTAGTATATAGATATCAATATCATCATGTGAGATATTGTTGGATTATCTGCAATGTATTTTCTAAATATCAAATTTTAACACACCGTTAATATACGTAACTAAAGTTATCGTTGGTCAAACATGACCTGAGAAAGTTGACCAAAAAGTGTGCACATTCGGCTGGGACGGAGTAATACTTAAATTACCCACGTATTTTATGACACTATTATCTATCGAAGTTTGACCACATATTTGAATAGATATTTGAGAAATAATATTATCGTATGTGATATTGTTGAATTCGTTGTAACGAGTAGTTTATAGAAAGTAATTTTTGTTTTTCGTTATTGTACGTAGCTGTACATATTAATGGTCAAACATATGTGTTGAACGGTATGTATGCAATGATTGAGCTGTAATTTGGGGTGGGACGGAGGGAGGGAGTATCATTTCTCTCCACAATAAAATTTTCAAAATCAAAATTTCCCAATTTGAATAAAAATGTCTGATTTTGGATAAGTGGACCCCACAAGGCTCAATCTACCATTCGTATTTAACCACGTCATAACAACATTCTCCTGCAAAATTTGCAGCGCCTGAAATTCAGTACAGTGATGATCAGATCATCAATCAAAGATGATGATTCAATTTCATGCAATTCCAGTCCCATTCCCAATTCAAATTCAAACCCAAATCCCAATTTTCAACACAAATGCTTCCCACAGTTTCCCCTTTCTCCCCACCAAACCACACGACTGCGCCGCCGCCCGCCGCCCCTCCGCGGCCGGGGCCTTCCCCCCGCCGCCGCCGTCGCCGCTGAGGTATCTGAGCAACCCTTACACGCACGAGCTCGGGGATTTTGAGAAAGAGGAAGAGCAGGACATGGTGGAGTCTGCCTCCGCCGTAGCGGCGGTGATCCGGAGAGTCTCGACGTTGCCGGTGGAGTTCGTGTATAGTATAGAGAAGGCCGCCGCCGCCGCCGCAGGCGGCGGCGGCGGCGGCACGGGGGTGGTGCTTCCTAGTGCTGACTTCCGGCGACTTTGCCTCGAGCAATTGGCGCTCTTCCGCCGCATTGTCCATCCCGAAGCTCTTCTCTCTGTGAGTAACATGAAAAAGAGGGTTGCTTTATTGATGTTTATTGTGTTTGCTAAATGCCCTTTTGAGTTTTTCCGCTTTCGAATTGTTTGTAGAAATGCCAATGAAAAGTGTTGTTATATTACTACGTTGCAGGTGTATGTAAGACCAGCTGGTAGTTATGTAATGGATCGATTAGAGTTGCGCCGCATTACATTTCACCCGGTTCTTGATCATCCGTCCGATATTGTGATCTTAGTTGGTGACTTTAAGGTTTCAGCTGGTCTGAGAACCGCGGAGGCTGCGCTTACTAGTAAAACCGTAAGATTGAGTGTTTGTTAGTTTCTTAGGATTGTGATGAATGTGTGTATTTGATTCTCTCTCCTCGGGAAGTGATGTATGTTTGTTTTTAGGCAGCATTCTTGCCTGAGCTTAGATCGGTGGTGTTTCCATTGGTGAAGCATCCGTTTGTTGTGGGATTTTTGGTTGCTGAATTACCTGAGACAACAGTGGCCGGAGGAGAATCTTGTTTCCTGCCTTCGACCGAGCAAAGATTGAATGCTGTCAACATTTCTTGTTCTCTTGCTATGGCTTATGTCATGGATCAGGTAATTTTCAGCATACGGAACCATGATATTGCTCGTAAATAAAATTTATTCAAGTTCTTTTCTATGACTTCTCTTGTTATGGCTATATGTTAAAGTTTTGCTTTTTAGAAAGCGATGTTGCTTCAGCATTCCTCGTGGCAAAACAATGTGAGAATGAGCAGCTTGGTTGAGCAAGTAAGCCATTTCGCCTTTGTTTCTTCCCCTAATTGAAACATATTCGTCATTTGATAAGCGATTGTGAATCTTCAGATCCGAGGATCTCTTTCTGGTATTCGGGCTTTGAGTAAAATGCTTTCTGTTCAATTGAAGCGAAGCGAGGTTCGTGTCATAATCCCTAAGTAACACAGAATGCACTTTTGAGAGTGCCCTTCTTCTTACCACATTCTAAGACATTTTGACAAGAGAATGCAGATTGGGTTTGACATCATTGAAGACATATTGGTGCAAGGCGATCATATGCAAGACATCCTCCAACAACTTCAGGATGCTGCTTACCTGACTAAGGTTGGTTGTCTATGATAAATACTCGTTCTGTTTAGTACAACTCGATGTATGATACCGTGACATATTCACATTTTCCTAGACTAATATCATGCGTAGTTACGGAGGGAAATTGAAGGAAATGCACGTCCGTCCAAATTCAGAACCCTATGAAGCGGTTTCTCTAGCCTCGACATCCAAGGACTCAGAGATTCCTATGCCTCCTCTCGCGCTTACGCCATTACAGCAAGAATCAATCAGGTATGATGACTAAATCAATGCACTATATATCCACAGTTCTTCTAAGCTGATTTTGGTTTCTGTATCTTGTTTTACACTAGAAACCCGAGTGATGTAACAGATGTTCTGAACGATCTGGTTGGGGCTGTAGAACCTCTTGCTCAAATGCAGCAGAGGTTTCTGCGAGTTTCCGAGCTATCGAGGCCCTCAAAAGTTGCCGTGGAAGAAGCTGCATTGCGCCAGGCGCTGAGCAACTTGATCGAAGGAGCCTTGTTAAGAACACGAGTGGGAGGAAGCGTTCAAATTGTCTGCACCGGAGCTCCGGCTGGTGGCGCTCTTATCGTGATCGATGATGATGGCCCCAACATGCATTACATGGTACCCTTTATCTCCATCCTTAAATTAACATTACAATTTCAATATGATTAAGTACTTCTTAAATTGCAGCTCTCGAGCCTGTAGAATTAAGCATAGACTTGCTCGACTCACATTTTGAACAACCTGATTTCGAGTTTCTCACAATCTGCTCAACTCGTTTATCACCCCTAATTTGAATATAAGTATATGGGATTTTTACACTTCTAACCCTTACATTTGATTGAAAGTGCCAATATAATCCTATAAAACAAGAAAGTGTCAAAATAAATATAACTCTAAGACAAAATGTGCAGTTACAACATCTTGTCACTATTCCAGCGTCGATTCATCCATTCAGGTGTTGACCAGACCTAAAATAACGAAAATACCCTTGTCTCCATAAGCTGAAAATACCCTTTTTTCTTTCTTTTTAAATTGTTTTATCCAAGGGTAAAAATCATTATTTCCTTAAATTCCAGCCAAATTTCCCGTTGACTATTGAAGTCAACGGCC
Source organism: Rubia yunnanensis (assembly GCA_037428765.1). Lineage (NCBI taxonomy): Eukaryota > Viridiplantae > Streptophyta > Magnoliopsida > Gentianales > Rubiaceae > Rubia > Rubia yunnanensis. The sequence goes on along the minus strand of CM075071.1, from coordinate 79,875,464 downwards.
CAGGGTTAGATTAACACATACTTCATAAAGTTAGGGTTATTTTGGCACTTTCTCATTAGACAGGGTTCTATTGACACTTTCAACCTAAAATTAGGGTCATTTTAGCATTTGACTCTAATTAGACTGTTTATCATGGTTTGTTTTGGCAATGCAGACCCAGACGCATACACTAACGCCCTTCGGGACAGATTTGCTGTCGGAAAACAAGGTGGAGGACAACATGACGTGGAATTTCGTGGCGGGTCTGACGGTGGCGCAGGAGATCTTAGAGAGCTACGGGTGCGTCGTTCGGGTAATATCGCCAATGATTTCTGGTGGTGGCGCCGGAGAAGGCAGGGGAACTAGGGTGGAGCTGTGGCTACCTTATTATGCAGAACAAATTAGTGGAGCCAATGGTTAATAGAACAAAATGGTCTAAGAGTTGCTTCTTGTAGTTTGTGGTATTCTTAATTAGTGCCTATATTATACATAGTAGTGTCCATTGTGGACCAATCAAAGGTTATTTATGCACCGTTGAAGCTGATTTTATGGGTATTGTTATATCACGTCCTGTATTTTACTAGTTAACGCCCTAATTCGTACATATATATGTATTTATATTTTTAATTTAATATTTTTATTGAATGAAAATTTTTATATAAAAGTGTGTGGGTTAAAATGTGTTGGTAAGAAAATTAGGGTATAAGGTGAAAATTTCTCTCCCTCACTTTTACCATTTTTGGCTCTCCTCATCTTGAACTGCCACCACTTGCAACCACCACCTGCCGCCGGAGACTGACCGCCGACCGCCGCCAACCACCAACACCGACCGCTGCTGACCACCGCCGGCCACCGTACATTGCCCGAATCTCACCGGAAATGTAAGTTTTCCAATTTTTTTTAGAATTTTGCATTTTATATGATTTTCTGAATCTGGCCGGATCTAAATCTTGGAATGTGCTTGATTTTTCTGGCATTCTGTTAGAATTTGTTAGAATTGTTAGAATTGGTAGCGTCGGAATGGAGCGGAGGGAGATGGTGGTGCGTCGGGCGAGATAGGAGGGAGTTGTTGATGGCGCGGTGGTGGTGTCGGGCTGGAGGAGGAAGAGAAGGGAGATGGTGGTGGCGTCGGAAGGGATAGCAGGGAGTTGGTGGTGTCACGGTGGTGGTGTCGGGCTGGAGGAGAAGGGAGATGGTGGTAGCATCGGGCGTCGGGCTAGAGAGGTGGTGGCATCGGGCGAGAGAGGAGAGAGACCGTGGTGGAGAGGAGGCACGCTGGCGGCGGAGAAGAAGAAGGATGGCAGACAGAGAAGGACGGCGGACGGATAGAAGGACGACGGCGGTAGGATGAAGAAGATGAGGGGTTTAGGGTTAATTTTAATATTTAAATTTTTAAATAGAAAACTAATATTTTAATATGAAAACTGTAAATATAATTGAAAATTAAACTTTGAAAAATTAAATATTAAAAATTGAAAAAACTTTGGAATTAAAATGAAAAAAATTAAAAAATTAAAAATTGTTTAGCTTAAATTTTAAAATGAAAAATATTTTAAATATTTGAAAAGTAAACATAATATTATAGAATAAAATATTATTTAAATTAATATTATGAAAATCAAATTTATGAATATTTTAACAATAACTGTGAAGTAAATTGTGATGATAGGATTAAATAATCATTTTAATAAATTATAAAAATAATTTTTATATAATAATTAAGTAAATTATTATATAATGATTAAGTAAATTATTTTATAATTTATAAATAATAAAAATAAATAGTTCTTGGTATAGGATTTGATAAGAATTAAATGTTTTGTTTAGAATGTGTTCTTTTACGTTATATTACATTTTTCTATGCATTAGTAAATATGTACTTTATTGTAAAAAATTACATTAGAAGTTGATTATGTATTTTATGTGCAATTAATTTTTTTTCATAAGTAGTTTGAAATTATGTAGTGTTTTTTTCATAGCAGTTAACATTTTAATTTTTATTTATGTTATTTTATTTTCTCATACAATTAATCAATTGTTAAGATAATAATTATATATCTTGCACTATAGATGAGCACTAACGGCGGACCCATTGATGAATGCCGTTGTATACGACAGAGGGATTAGTGTGTCGGCCAGACATGCGAGAGGTTGCGTTATTGTGCAGGAACAGTTGCAGGAACAATTGCATGAACAGTTGCCGGAACTTGTGCAAGAGCACGAGGTACTAGTTGAGCAGCCTTCTCCAAGGCCCAATGATATTTTTGATCCCATGCCAATTTGGGATGGTCCGGAACTCAACATTCTCACTGCCGGTAGAGTGCATTCAATCCGTGAGGAAGTAGGCTGGCAATCAATGTTCGAATTACAGGTTGGGGATCAAGCACCCGTATGTAGCCCACGAGATGGTTGTGGTGTAAAGCCACCACTCGACGTCGAGGGCAGGCAGGGTACATCCATTGTTCCCCCTAGTGGCTAACGTGCAACGACTTTGCAGGTGGAGGTTGGAATTGCAGCACATGTAACTAAGATAAATCATCTAATTAAGATAAATTAGTAGTACCATATTAATGGACCATATTATTTAACAAATTAGTGTTACTATCTAATGAACTACAAAAAATTACACGTAAATAAGATTAAAAAAAATGAATAAAATTTAACTAAAATAAATTATACTAAAAAAATTCACGTTTAACCAAGATGAAAAAATAACAACTATAATAAATAAATATAACTTATTCAATTTAACTATAACAAATCATATTAAAAAAATTCACGTAATTAAATTTAATAAAATTTAACTATCAAAAATCACAAATACTTAATAAATTTAACTAAAAAAAACTCAAAAAAATATTCATGTAACTAAGATGAATAAAATTTAACTATAATAAATTATAGTATTAGATAGAATATAAGTCTCTACTTAAACAACTAATAAATCATAAATTTAACTATTAATTATCACAATAATCAACACTTTAATTAAAAAATTATCTCGAAAGACATGAAACTTCCAACACCCAAATTTAGAGTAAAAATTCTGAGATTTCTACCCAATAAAAATTTACAGCCTATTTTATAGAAAAAATTTACACTTTTTCGAATTTAATGCAGTAAATGACATTAAATGTTGGCAGATGGTAGTTAGGTAAAGGAGTACCGAAAATGAGAAGGAGAAGAAAGCTGAAAAAGGGAGAGGAGAACCGAAAATGAGAGGAATGGAGAGGAAGACTAGGAATGAAAGGAGAACCAGAGGTAATATATGGAAAGGAGAACCGGGAAGGGAATGGGAAGAGAACAGGGAAGGGAGACCCGGTCCGGGTCAAGGTAAGGCGAACCGTTCAAGGAGACCCGGTTCGCCTCTTATCAGGGAGAGCAGGCAAGGCTATGGACGGAGAGCCGGAGACGCGAACGGAGCCAGAGAAAAATTGGAGAGTCGGAGAAGAGAACGGGGCCGGCGAAGAACTGGAGAGCCGGAGAAGAGAACGGGGCGGGGGAAGATATGGAGGCCGGAGAAGAGAACGGAGCTGGGGAAGAACGGGAGAGCCGGAGAAGAGAACGGGGAGGGGGAAGAGATGGAGGGCGGAGAAGAGAAGGTGGCCGTAGAAGAGATGAAGGCCGGAGAAGAGAAGGATGCCGAAGAAGAGAAGGGGGACGGGGAAGGAATGGAGAGCAGGGGCCGGGGAAGAAACGAGAACGGAGGCTGGAGAAGGGAAGGATAACCGGAGCGGGGGAAGGAGAGGAGAGCGGGGGCCGGGGAAGGGAAGGAGAATGGGCGGGAGAATAAAAGGAGAAGGGGGAGAGAAGATGAAGACCGGAGAAGAAGGACTGGAGAAGAAGGGATGGAGAAGAAGGCCAGACGAAAATGAAAACGAATCCACCACCGTTGACAACCGCGGTCCGCCGCCGCCGTTGACCGCCGTCCGCCGCTGACCACCACTTCCCAAGCTGTTAATTAACATTGATCAGCCATTAATTATCATTAATAGTTAATTTAATACTAATGTTAATATAATTAACTATCATTGATTTACAAATTCATTTAAATTAATGTTAAAATACATGAGTATTTAAATTGCATAATATACAGGGCGTAATCAAGTAAAATACAGGGCGTGATATAACAATCCACTTTCTTATTTAACTAAATTGGACTAAATATGATCTTGCTAAATCTTAGTAAATACTGAATTGGACTAAATATGATATTGGAAAATATTGGAAAAGACTATAATACCAATAGACTTATGGATAGCTATGATTTAATTAGAATTATAGAAAACTATAAAGTTTTAGTTGCAATCTAACCTATTAATGCAACTCGAAATTCTATCTACATTTATTTTAATTTACAGTTTTAATTTTAATTTTTACATAATTTATGAAAATACCGTCTTTCAAGAGATCAACTATTTAATATAATGAAAAATAAGAAGAATTGTTTCTTCAAAAGAAAACAAAGAAAACTGTTCTTTGAAACTGATCAAATTTTATTACTTGTGATTTCATAAACTTGTTGACTATCACTACTGCAAACGAAACATATTTGTTGCTAGAGAATGCAAATCAGTGAATTTAATTGGTATTTAATAGTGAAGATATCATTTTTATTATTGCAAAAAACATGCGGTTCTTTATGCTTGCATTATAGCACATTAAATTTGGGATTTAAATATGATTCAAATAAGAAGTGTAAATATTGGATATAAACGAATGTATCTTTTACAATTATCTCCCCAGATATGACGCATGTTTTTTTCTTCATTTTATTCAATAATTCAAAAAATAATTAATTACTACTATAATATACCCCCTCCACTTTTCTATTTATGACACAGTAGGTTTAGCTGATTGGATTTAAGTGGATGAAATTGGACGTAGAAAGTAAAAAGTAGAATGCGTGGATGAAATCGAAGGAATCTTGCCAAAAATGGAAAGAATGACAAATAAAATAAAACATCCAATTATATTAAGTGTGTCATAAATAACAAAATTTCGATTGGATCAATTTATCAGTCCCTACAAAATTTAGGAGCCTCTAATAAAATATATTTAAACATCAAATATTATTTTAGTCACTTATAAAAGGTTAGAATGCGAACGGTAGAAGTAAAATATTTTATTAGAACGGTTAATTGCTACAATTGTTTGCAAAACTATAAAAACCAAATTTCGGAAAACTGACCAATTGCATGACTAAATAACTGAAAAGGTTTGGCCGTTTGGGGATGAAGCGATGAACTGCAGAAAACAAAATTAGTTGGAATCACGCAAATCTTGAACGTCAATTGTAGTTTCCCAATGCGTTAAATCATGATATCTATAGTATTTATGACGTATAAAAGTCATTTACTAACAAACGATCGGAAAATACGATTTTTCCATATGATTATGGGCAGTACAGGGTGGTTTTTATATTAAATATTGTAATTTTTTTATAAAATTTAAATATTATATTTTAAACGTTAAAGTAAGTAATAATGTGTATTTGAATGTGAAAGCATAAAATATATATTATAAAAAATAATTTTCTAAATTTAATATGTAGTTTAACAAATGCAGTGTATAAGATAAAAAATAAGTGATTTGTCCATAACCTTATGGACAGACCGACTGTAAATAAGTAAAGTATTTTAGTTGCAATACTAAAAATTTATTATGCAATAGTTATAGATTTGTGATTCGATTAATGTAACTCGAAAATATTATCTTAATTTCTTTTAATTTGTAGTTTAAACCTTGATCCTGCTATGACTTATAAAAAGACTATCTGTTAAGAGAGACTCTACGTCCAATAGTTTGCTATCTATATGTCCCCAAAAAATCAAGAAATTCGGAAAATAAACTATCTATAATCCAACTAAAAGAGAATATAATTTTCCTTAAAAAAAGGTCGGTCTCTTAAAAGACAACCTTATGGAAAGACAAAATTTTAAATTGCAAATCAAAAAAATCAGGATAAAATGTTCGGATTGCTTTAATCCGATCATATAAACTTATAACTACTACACGGTACAGAGTAAAATTTTAGTATTAAAACTAAAACATTTAACCTCTCTATAATTCTAATTAAATCCCATTTTTTTCTTGCCTATGGAAAGTTGGTATTTCCCATGATTTTGCAAAAAAAGAGAGAAAATAATTAAGATTCTAGTCAAATGCTAATAGGACGTCTTTGATTTGCTGACGACTCCCTTTTCTATTTGAGTAACTGCCTTAGGATTTGCTGCTATTTTTAGATTCTACAGATTTTTTTCTATATTTTTCTGTTTTATTTCTTCATAAAAAAAGTATGCTTGAAGAAAGCTGAGTTGAACAAAACAGAACAGGCGTTACATTTCATGAAATAAAAAATTACTGGGTTAGTACTGTTCTAATTTTCTCGTGATCCCAACTATGTTTTTCTTGTGAGTTTTATGCAAATAATATATGAGCAGCTTTTCCTTAGGGTTTTATCTTACAAATGCCATTTTTTTCGTGAATTTTGGAGAAAAAGGCATGAAATAGGAGGATAAAAATTGTGTCTTGGCTATGTTTTTCATGTTCAATGCCACAAAGAATCTCTTCAGGTTTTTCATCTTTTTTTTTTTTGGATTTTTGAAATTTTCAGGTGTATATTTAAGCTGTATTTTCATGGTGTATAATTCAATGAGAAAATTTGGTTTTTAGGCCTAGTATGGACGTTGATCAATCATGTAGAAAGCGAAATGCTACACGCGCCGGGTTTGTATACATTTTGCCCTAATCAGAACTGGGGTTTGATTAGCTTCATAGCTTATGATTTATAAAAATTGTGTTTTTTCGCGCTTTTCGCAGTCTGAAAAGGCCGAATTCAGCTATGAACTACTCTGTAACCATTCTGGCTGGAGCAGTTTTCGGGTTCTTTCTTGGAGTCTCATTTCCAGTTCTTTCAGTTTTTAAGGTACTTATTACTTTGATTGAGACATCAATTTTCCGACATTTGTTATTGATACTGATACTGATACTTGTTTGTTGTTGTCTCGATTGGCAGCTGAACGTTGCTTCCAGGATCACTTGTGAGCATTCAGAATCACGCGATCATGGTACAGCAAATGCTGTTGGTAAGAACCGCGATGAATTGAAGGTACCGAGTACATGTGTTTCTAAGCAGTCGTTTCTGTTTAGTCTTCTGAGAAATCGAGATTAAGCCCTTCTTTCTTGATTGTGTGATTCAGATTTGGGCTCCTTTGAATCCAAAAGGCGCGGAAAGATTGCCCCCGGGCATAGTTGCAAATGAATCAGACTTCTTCCTCCACAAGTTGTGGGGTGATCCTAGTAAAGTAAGTTTCATGAAACACTGTACGATGAACTTTAAGAATCTGAACAGAACTGATATTGAATTCTTGTTTTTAGGACCTAGATCACATACCCAAGTATCTTGTGACTTTCACTGTTGGTAGGAACCAGAAACAAAACATTGATGCTGCTGTCAAGAAGGTGAGTTCAAACATAAGCATCTTGATCTGTCGGAATCTGTCTTAAACTGTGTCTTTCTGTGCAGTTTTCGGAGAATTTTACAATTCTCTTATTCCACTATGATGGAAAGACTGATGAATGGGATGAGTTCGAGTGGTCTAAGAGGGCGATTCATGTAAGCGCTCATAAACAGACAAAATGGTAGGAAAAGAAACAGAAGATCGATACTACTGATGTACTTTTACTTGATTTTATGCTCTGCAATTTATCTAATGCGTGAGTTTTTGATTTGGTACAAGGTGGTACGCGAAAAGATTTTTGCATCCGAGCATTGTTGCACCATACGACTACATTTTTATATGGGACGAGGATCTTGGATTGGATCATTTTGATGCTGAAGAGTAAGTGAAGACTTTGGTTTACGCGATTTCTTCCTATCAACGATAGCTTAATAAGAGCTCTGTGCAGATACATAAGGCTTGCGAAAAAGCATGGCTTGGAGATTTCTCAGCCTGGTTTGGATCCTAGACGCACCGCGACATGGCAGATGACGAAGAGAAAAGAGGAAGATGAAGTGCACAAGTATGATCCCTAACTTCGCGAGTTCTGTTCTGAATATGAATCCTTGTTTCTGATATTCTGATGTTTGTTTTCTTTGATTAGAACTGCGGAGGAGAAACCTGGATGGTGCGCTGATCCCCTAAAGCCTCCCTGCGCAGCGTATGATTTCTTTCTCGTGTCTTTGTATTGCGCTGTTCGTGTCAACTACTTGTAAGTTCGCGACTGATGTCCCTTCTGCTTTCAGATTTGTCGAGATCATGGCTCCAGTTTTTACTCGCGATGCATGGAAATGTGTGTGGCACGTGATCCAGGTACAGATTTCAGATTTCTGAATTCTGATTTCAGACAAAAGTACCAAAACTAGTTTCACTTGTAGCATGAAGCCTTAGCTAAGGTTCTGTTATGTTGCAAAAGTTGTCTTTATGAAACATTTTCTGATATCTTAAAAATGCAGAATGACCTGGTCCATGGTTGGGGCTTAGACTTTGCCCTCCAACACTGCGTTGAGGTTAGTGGCGTTTCTCTGAGAGTCGTGTTTTTATAACTACAATGGTGTTTTAACAAATAAGCGTTTCTATAACTTTTCAGCCAGCGCATGAGAAAATTGGAGTTGTGGATGCTCAATGGATTGTTCACAAATCAATTCCATCGCTCGGGGAACAGGTACCTTAAACCTACTAAGTTACATATGATGTCATTTGCATTAGTCCCTATTCTCTGAGCTTATATGTACTCCAATTTGTTCAGTTGACAATCAGCTCGAAAGGACGGGACCTTAAATCATGAAATTTAATGTATTGAAATTGTGTCATTTTTTCAGGGTCAGACAGTCCATGGAAGAGCTCCATGGGTAGCGGTCAGAATTAGGTGCAAAAAAGAATGGACTATGTTCCAAATTAGGATGGCAAATGCCATAAAAAGTTATTACAAGGACAAAGGAATTGATTCTTCCAATTTCACAAATCAAAGGATACTTTCATAGAAACAGCCTAATTTCCAAACATTGTAACAAAAGTTTACGGCTGTTGTAGTAATTCTTGGAGTTTGCTCAAATTACAAATCACACCCTATAGTTTTGAGTATGTTACCAATAAGCCCTTTGGCTATTTAAAACTGAAGCTACAACTATCTGCTCACTATAAAAGATTATTCGATGCATTAATTATACTTACCTTTTTATTGAAGCCGTTATTCTTTTACATAAATTCAAAAATAGTGCGTACCTTGAAAGGCGTTTTTTCCATAAGTTATGGAAATGTCAAGGTTTAAAGTGTAAATTAGAGAAAATGAAGATAAAATTTTGGCTTATTAACTTTATAACTATTACAAGTTGCATAATAAAATTTTAATATTGCAACTAAGACCTTCTACCTTTTACTATTTTAATTAAACTCGATATTTCCCCAAGTCTATGGAAAGACGGTCTTTCCCAAGAGTTTGTCATTAGTTGATTAAAATTGTATGGACAATGGAAGGGTTTTTATAGTATTCTTTATAGTTTTTATAAGTTTCACCCATGAACATTCTCTTCTTTGGATGATAGCACAGAGAAACATGCAAACATTAAATTGCAACACTATTCTCATCTCATACTTAGCAAGTTGAAGCATTATTTCTTCGACTATTGAGGTTCGACTATGATGATCTTTTGTAAGAATCATTTGGACTCAATATTCACAATCCATGCTTGAAGCAAGAACGATGATTTCTTGGGATTTCGAGATGAGTTTTGTTTGAGAGCTCGTGGGCATTGGTGAACTTGGAGTAGTATAAATAGGGGATGAACTTAGTGGTTTAAACACACCTCAAGCATAACATTCATTTGCTTCTTGTTTTCTTCTCTCTTTTGCGCTCCTTTGTAGTTGTAGAAGCCAGAGTCCCCCTCTTTATATCTTGCCACATAATTCCTTCATAAGTGGTAGGCAAAACCTTGTTATACTTTCTCCACATATAGTGAAGGTTCCGGTCTCCTCCAACCGTGGATGTAGGTCAACTTGACCGAACCACATAAATCTCCGTGCCATTATTTTCTTTATTTTCTTTCTGTTTTCTCTGTTATCCATCTTTTCGAGCTAATAGATATCTTGTGGGATTCGTATTCTTAACAAAGAATTTAAATTTTGATGTTAAATTGATTTGAGGTGTATTCATAATTCGATCATACTATCATATACCATCTACTCTTGTAATTATATCACATTTGTTATACGCTAATGCAAAATAAGTTATTTCTTAGAAAGCAAACATAGTCATTCCTGATGTTATTAGTAATAGAATTTAGCACGACTTTTCAATTGAACTGATCAACGAAAAATTAAACAAATTAAAAGACAGCATTAATAAAATTAATTTAAATGGCTTCTTATTAAATGATTATGGTCGATTTTCAGAACCCTGAATGAATTTTACGTTTAAAAAATTTTAATTTAAACAAATTTTGTTAAACCCATCTAAACTGAATTGCAATTAAATTGTAGCTGTTAAATTTTTATATAGTCGTGTAATTTTTAAACATTAAGTTTTTCTGCTATAAATTTGCGTGCGTCTCTTGAAAGACGGTCTTTCCATAAGTCATGGAAAGACCAAGGTTTAAAGTATAAATTAGAAGAAATTAAGATAAAATTTTTGGGTTGCATGGACCGGGTTATAAATTTTATAACTACTACATGTTGCATACTAAATTTTTAATGTTGCAACTAACACCTTTTACCTTTTATTATTCGAATTAAACCCCGTCTTTCCATAAGCCTATGGAAAGACCGTCTTTCCCAAGATTTTGCCTATAAATTTAGCTCTGTACCCAAAATATTGAGGGGAAAAAACAAAGAAATCGCCCTTCCCAAAGATTTCCATCTAACTAAATACGATTAATGGCAGTAAAAATTAACCAGCCATTCTTAGCTCCCAAAAATAGTTTGTTTTCTTCGTTTCCCGTCTTCTTTCTCCGATTCTGTATTCCTTTCAAGATCTCGTAATCTGAAGAAGCAAATCATCGTCTTTCATTCATTCTTCAGATCTGAATAATTCCCAGAATATATAAAAATCAAAAAAAAAGAAGAAAAAATTAGGCGTTTCAATATTTTCTTTTATTTCAAATTTACAGCCATGAAGGTGGTTGTTGCCCTATTTTTTGGAGCAGCTTTTGGATTCTTGTTAGGAATCTGGTTCGCAGCTCTATCATTAACCAAGGTAATTAAACCCTCTGAATTCTGATTTTATTTACAACCTTAATGTTCTCAGTAATTCATGATTAATTGTGTGAATTTCTTACGTTGTAATTAGGCAAATATTGTATCCAGCATTAGTTGCGATTGTGGGAATATAGTGAACCAAACGAGGGATATTTCAATAATGCATGCAAGAAAAGAAGCAGCTTTTCAGACTAGGAAGATTATCAGTGAAAGCATCTCAGATCAGAATCAAACTCAAAAGACTTGGACAAATGGCACCGATTTCATGAGTAAGGTAAAAATTGTGACATGATTACCACGTTTCACATTGGTATTTGAAAAGTACACGTTTCAACGAATCTAACAGTATCTCACACGATCATGTTACTAGTATAGTTAATGAATTATATGGTGTAACGTGTTTTGAAAAAGTTGATAAAAAGTGTGCAGTTATAGCTTGGGACGGATGGAGTTACTCTTTATGTCTATAACTGGGACGGATGGAGTCTATCATACTTGATGTCTCAGTTAAAGGTGCACGGGATCTGTCATGGTGTCTAGTAAACATGTTTGGCTTTTTATATGTCAAACTACTTAAAATAACGATGCATATGTAAAAAGTCGATATTTAGAGATCATATATGTTAGATGAACCTAACGATATCACATGCGATATTACAGATATTAATTTATTTGAAAAAAAAAGTATGTGCTGTTTTAATTGGACCAGAGGGAATATAATGTTTTTGGCCTTTTCTTGTTGTTCAGATGTCGGTGCAGCCATTAAAGAAAAAACAGGGGTTGGAAAAATTACCCCCAAAAATTGTTGCAAATGAATCAGATTTGTTTCTCCGCAGGTTGTGGGGTAAGCCTAGTGAAGTAAGTTAATTATATTATGGGTTTTAGAATTTGCTCTTAAAACATGGTACTATAAAACTTTAAGCATCTGAACAGGGTTTTAACAATGGATTATTGTTGTTTTTAGGACTTGCTTCACATACCCAAGTATCTTGTCACTTTCACTGTCGGTATCAAACAAAAGAAACACATTAATGAATGTGTCAAAAAGGTGAGTGCAATTTAACATTTTCGATTCTCACCCGACATCAGATTTTCTGTATCACTATCTACAATCTTTATCAACCTTGAAGAGACATCGTTTCTGCACGTGTCAGACTATTAAAAGTATTACGTAAAATCTGATCACCGTCTTGGTTGTGACCCTCTGTATCATTTCAGTTTTCAGACAATTTCACCATACTTTTGTTTCACTATGATGGGAAAACAACTGAATGGGACGAGTTTGAGTGGTCTAAGAGGGCCATTCATGTAAGTGCTCATAAACAAACTAAATGGTAAGAAAAAAATGGGTACTTTTTTTTTCCAAATATGCGTTTTATATTACCTTCAATTTGATGATTTTGTATTTATTTTTCTTCCATTTTTTATGCAAGGTGGTATGCTAAACGATTTTTGCATCCAAGCATTGTTGCACCATATGACTATATATTCATATGGGATGAGGATCTTGGATTGGAACATTTTAATGCTGAAGAGTAAGACTCTTAATTTGCAGTTTAATGTTTACATATTTGTTTTGTACATTGCTTAAATTTACCTTAAAATATGAGGTTTTGGCAGATACATAAGGCTTGTGAAGAAACATGGCTTAGAAATTTCCCAACCTGGTTTGGATCCTTCAGGTGGTTACACATGGGAGATGACAAAGAGAAAAGCTGGCCATGAAGCTCACAAGTAAGGTCCTATTTAGTCCGACTCGAATCTGCTGATCTGAACTGAACTTGAACGGAACTGACTTGTTTTTTATGAATGCTGAACTAATGTGTGTTGAAGTTAATCTGAACTAAATCGGGCCTAAGAGGATTATCCTTCCGTTGCTATGAATTCTACTTGATGCGCGGCACTTTTAAATTGCTCGATAGCTGTTGATAATGTTGTGTAAATTCTTTTAAAGTGGTGCATTAGATATTAATGCAGTGCTTTTTCGAGTGATGCTCTTGTTTACGTAAGTTGTTATGATCATTGAACAGAATAGCGGATGAGAATTCAAGTCGGTGTTCGAATCCCCCTCGCCCTCCCTGTGCAGCGTAATTTTACCAAATTTCTCATCTTTAGCAATTTGTTCAATTTGTTGACCCGATATAGTAGATGAAACGTTTGTCCCCTCATGGATTTTCAGATTTGTGGAGATCATGGCCCCAGTTTTCTCCCGAGAGGCATGGAAATGTGTCTGGCATCTTATCCAGGTATCAGAATTTTCATTACGTCGTTTCACATCGTATTTGGCAGAACTGTTCTTTTATGCAAAATCGACTTATTTTTAGAGCATGAATGAGGTACTTATGCAACCTTCTTGCTTGTGTATGGAAAGTAGAATGACTTGGTCCATGGTTGGGGTCTTGATTTTGCATTGCACAAGTGTGTTGAGGTTAGTTGTGATTTTTCCCATAGCTTCAATTCCATTTAGGAAATAGATTATTTTCAATTATTTTTGTAATTAATGAATTTCTATTAATTTTCAGCCTCCTCATGAGAAAATTGGAGTGGTGGATGCTCAATATATTCTTCACAATTCAGTCCCTTCCCTAGGGGATCAGGTTCCTTAAACCTTCCTTGTTACATATATTTTCTGCCACTAAAAGATCCCAAATGTAATTACCAATAATGTTGGGTCATATGTATTAATTATAGTTTTTGAATTTTTCTCTTCTAGGGGCAGGCTAGCGACGGACAAGCTCCATGGCAAGGGGTAAGGAATCCTTTTCCTTTTCTTTTTCTTTTTCCTTTTCCACATTTGCAGCATTCCATTAAATTATACTTTTGAAAAGGGAAAGTGTCAAGAAAAGCGGTCTTTCTATAAGTTTATGAACAGTTCTTGGGGGCATTTGCCTTAAATGTTGTATTTTTTTATAAAATTTAAATATTACATTTTATAAGTTAAAATAAGTAATAATTTGTATTTGAAGGTGAAAATATAAAAATATATGATATAAAAAAATATTTTTTAAATTTTTAAATATTGTATGTAATTTAAGAAGGCAAAGTCTTGGGAAAGACGGACGAGGTTTAATTAGAATAATAAAAGGTAAAAGGTCTTAGTTGCAATATTAAAATTTTAGTATGCAACATGTAGTAGTTATAAAATTTATTATCCGGTTCATGCAACCCAACAATTTTATCCTCATTTATTCTAATTTACACTTTAAACCTTGGTCTTTCCATGACTTGTGGAAAGACCGCCTTTCAAGGGACGGACTCAATTTTTTATATCAATCACGTCGTTAATATATCATATTTTTTCAAGACACGTTTGATCTGAACATAATATCAGTATAAAAATCTCATGTTTTGTGTTTGGTGGTATCAGGTACGGGATAGATGTATGAGAGAATGGAAATTGTTCCAAAGTAGGCTGGAAAGTGCAGAAAAAGAGAAAGGAGAACTTGATCCTACGTATTCATATCAACCTCATTAATTACTGTAGATAAATTTTGCAACATAAATTAACCTTATTTCATGATTTATTTTTGTAGCTAGGAAATACAATGTATTTAACTGAAAAGTTAAGATCTATCATCTAATAAAGAGCTTTATTCATCTATTCAGATCTCTAAAAATAAAAAATTACAGTGTGTATAATTTTTGCTGTATATCCATTATAAGCAATTTGAACTCAACTCTATCCCAATATACACACAGAAGGCAAAAGATAAAAATTCTAAATAGACATGCAATTTAAGATAAAAATTACTTGAATTTCTTTTACATAATTATATCCCAGTTCACCTCTAATGCGAAAAAGAAAAAAATATATAATGTTCAATTCTTTGAAAAATAGATATATAACTCTCAATTTGTTTGGTGTATATATAACTCTAGTTTTACTTGAGATTTTAGTTAATGTATGTTGAAACTGATTAGAATTAAAAGAATTTTAAAAAAGAATCTTTAATTTTATTTTGAAAAGTGTGTGAACTAGACTGACTTATCTATCACTTTTGTTGTTCACTTAATATATCACTAGGAATATCGTTACTGGAATTGTATACTCTATATTCTATACATCTTATTTCGAATTTCCACTTTAAAAATAAGTCACCTTTATATAAAAAAAGCAACTTCATCAAATACAGGGAAAAAACTATTGTGTTTGTCACACGTAAATTAAAAATAGAGATACCAAAAACAAGGAAGAAAAATTCAAAAAATAAATTATTTAGACCAAATACAAGGAAGAAAATTCATAAAATAAATTATTTAGATTTTTATTTTAGATAATGGTGTGGACATTTTCATCATATATGCATGAGTCCGTCTCTTGAAAAACTATTTTTCCACAAGTTATGGAAAAACCAATATTTAAACTGTAATTTAGAAGAAATGAAGATAAAATATTCGGATTGCATTAACCGGGTCTTAAACTTTAAAGCTACTACACGTTGCATAATAAACTTTTTATTGCAACTAAAACCTTTTACCTTTTTATTATGAGTAGGTCTCCTGACAGGCGGCATGTCCATAAGCTTATGGACAGACCACTTATTTCTTACCTCATATACTGTATTTGTTAAATTATAAAATTTAAGTATTTTTTTATATCATATGTTTTTATATTTTCACATTCAAATACATATTATTACTTGTTTTAACTTATAAAATGCAATATTTAAATTTTACAAAAAATTACAACATTTAAGGTTATCTAAAAGATTATAGAAAAGCCGTCTTTCATGAGACTTTCCCTTTTATTATTGCAATTAAACTCCGTCTTTCCATATGTTTATGAAAAGACGGTTTCCCTTTGCCTATATGCATCACTTTGGACTATACAACCGCATGAAGCGCCGTGACAAATTTGAAGCTGGTAGCGCATGATGCACCTAACAAGCAACCTTTCTGCCGCTTTTAGAGATTCATAAGTCCCTAACCCCCGTATTAAACGCACTTATTAACTCAGTAATCCACATTTGATGCCAAATTTAATCCTGTTTTCTTCATCTTCTTACGTTAATCTCCCTGTTCCCGTACGATGCACCAAGAATCTGGACTCAGAAAGCCCAATCTGGGTCGCAGGTTTGTTGCACACATTCTTGTACATTTCCATTTACAAGAATTGTTAAAAATCCCTGTTTTCACAGTCTGAAGAAGGAGAACGAAGCCATGAGGATCCTCGTTGTGCTGTTCGGCGGCGCGGCTTTCGGGTTCCTAGTCGGTGTCTCCATTGCCACTCTTTCATTAACCAAGGTACAGCTCAGTTTCGTTTTTATTAGAGTCACGGGCTTCTATCATAAGACAGAACGGGATCACGGGTCAAACAGTAGTTTTGTTCTTATTAGAGTCACGTGCTTCTGTCACAAGACAGAACGGGATCACAGGTCAAACAGTAGGAGGAAGATACGTCTATTGCGCCAATCATAGGCTCTGATACCATGTTAGAATCACGGCCTTCTATATGTTAAGGAATAAAACAGCTGCATTGTTTGATTTTTCCGAATTTGCAGCTAAACATAGTATCCAGCGTTATGTGTGACTGCACAAACATTGGAAAACAAGTCACTTGTAGTAACACTAGCTCTAGCCCAGGTGCATTGAAGGTACAACAGGCTTCTTCGTCGAAGGTACTATGTTCTTGATCCCGTGTTATCGCGCGTGAAATCGCGCTCTCCCGGGCTGATGTAGCGATTATGTTGCGTGACTTTTACAGGAAATGCATCCGGGAGCCGGAAAATTACCCCCGGGAATCATTACTCGTGAATCAGACTTGTTTCTCCGCAGATTATGGGGTAATCCTAGTGAAGTGAGTACTTTTGTTACTTTCTCATGCCCCAATGACTAATTAACAACAGTGGAAAAAACCTTAAAATTTGTGTCCTGATGCATTTGTAGGACCTGAGCCACATACCAAAGTATCTAGTGGCTTTCACTGTTGGCGTAAATCAGAAGCATAACATCGACGAAGCTGTCCGAAAAGTGAGTGCAATGTCTCAACTGAATTAGCGTCGAGAATACTGAGAAGCGCGTTAATTTCACCATTTCGCGTGTTTTGTATCCAGTTTTCGGGTGATTTCACCGTGGTTTTGTTTCACTACGATGGCAAGACATCCGAATGGGACGAGTTTGAGTGGTCTAAGAAGGTCATTCATGTTAGTGCTCAGAAACAGAGTAAATGGTAAGAAAAAGTTACTGATAAATCAGTACATTTTTCAGAAATGGTGTGTGTTATTTACTGTACTTCAATTTTTGTGCAAGGTGGTATGCAAAAAGATTTCTGCACCCGGATATTGTCGCGCCATACGACTACATCTTTGTATGGGATGAGGATCTCGGACTAGAACATTTTAGTGCTAAAGAGTAAGGATTTCATATGTAATTGTAATCTTAACATTAGCCTAATTTAACCTTAATTTTTGAGGTTTTTGCAGATACTTAAGGCTTGTGAAAAGGCATGGTTTGGAGATTTCTCAGCCTGCTTTGGATCCTACCAATAACCATACATGGGAAATGACAATGAGAAAAAAGGGCCTTGAAGTGCACAAGTAGGAGTTATAAAATTTACTGATCAAGTCTTTTTTTTTTAACCTTTTTACATTTTGATCACCTGATCAAATTCTGAACTGCATTGTGATTCTGTTTTCATGAAAGTTGTTGTCATTGATCAGAAAAGCCGAGGAGCCCTCCGGGTGGTGCTCGAATCCTCCCATTCCTCCCTGTATCGCGTAATAGTCTCTTCTCTCGTTAACTATTTGGAAAATCGATTGAAAGAGTGTGAAATCAAAGTGTTTCTCCCTGTCTGATTTCAGATTTGTGGAGATCATGGCTCCCGTGTTCTCGCGAGATGCATGGCGATGCGTTTGGCATATGATCCAGGTATAGATTTCAGACTTCAGACTTCAGATTTCAGATTTCAGATTTCCGATGAATGTTTCAGAAGTTAAGGTTATGGAAACGTATTTGCTTGTGCAGAATGACCTAGTTCATGGCTGGGGTTTGGACCATGCCCTCCACAAGTGTGTTGAGGTTAGTCATTTGTTGAATTTCTCTTCATTTGGATATCCCTATTGATTTCAAACCGAAGTAAACTGTTAAGCGTTTCACATTGGCAAATGACAGAGATAAAACTTAAATATATGGATCATCTGTACGTAATAACGATAGAAGTCTGTGACTCTAATATGTACGAACGAACGTATAATTCCTCTACTTTTCTTCAATTCTAGCATGCTGAAGATAGAATTGGAGTTGTGGATGCTCAATGGATTATTCACCAATCTATTCCTTCACTCAAAAACCAGGTTCAAAATCTATGTACATCTGCTTCCGTATACTTCCTCTAGTCCACGTAAAGAGTCGTGTTTTTACAACTATAACAATATTAGAAACACGATTCTTTATGGGAACGAAGGGAATAATCTTGTAAACTTGTATGGGTCATGAAATAATCTTAGTTCTTTGATGGTGTCCTTTTTCAGGGGAAGACATCCGATGCGGTAAAAAATTCTATTCTCTATCGCAATGCATTATCCGTTTATTTTACCTTTCCAATAGTTGTATTTAACGGTCATATGTTTTGTGGTACTCCTAGGTACGTGAAAGATGTTTGGTGGAATGGAACATGTTCAAGATGAGGATGGAAAACGCAGAAAAAGGAATCAATACATTATTAAAATGAACATTTCGCAAATTATTTTTATAATATTCAATTTTATAAACATAGATATCATCGCGTACACTAAGTGCCAGAGGTGGAGCTAGGCGGGGTCTGGAGGGACTTTGGGCCTCGCAGGATGAAATTTACTGAAAATATGGTAGTAGATTTCTTTTGAAAATTTTTTTCAACCCCCTCTAATATAAAAAAAAAGTTGGAGAGTTTTTTTTCTTTACATATTAGCTCCCGTCAAAAATATTTTCTGCCTCCGACCCTGCTGAGTGCTACACAAGATTTACAAATATTGTCCGTGCTACGTACGGTGTTATACAAAAGTCACTGATATCCTATTATACAAATCTTACGCTGAGTATTGCACAAATGCACAAAAGTACAAAAATTGGGTAGCATTTTCTATACCTACTAGTAGAAACTAGAAATAAAATACTCTGTTTTTGTTGGAAAATTATTGCAAAAAAACTGTCTTTCCATGAGGTTAAGGAAAGATGGAGTTTTATCAGAATGATAAAAGTAAAGGTGTAAGTTGTTATATTAAAAAATTATCATGTAACGTGTATAAGTTATAAAATTTATAATTCGATTTTCGTAACCCAAAATTTTTATGTTCATTTATTTTATTTTACATTTTAAGCCTTGATATTCATAAGTACTTATGGGAAGATAATATTTCAAAACACAGACTCTTTTTTGTTTGGATGTGAATACTAGAATTTCAAGGAAAGTTCATTAATTACAACAATGAGCGATCTGTCTGAGTCACTGGTTTGACTTTTCTTCTCTTAGACGGGCTCTAAGTAGGAGTATGTAATTGAGTTGACCCAGTCAAGATTCACACAATTTTACTGAGATAAACAAAAAGCGCCGCCGTTTGTTCAACTTTATACTGCAGTTAGATAAGTTAAGTTAACATATTTCCCCTGCGCAATTTGGTCTGTTCAAATGTCTAATTTGGCAGCTCATTAGCCTCTTAAGTGTTACTTATCCCATAATTATTTTGCTTAAATAAAGGCTTGGAGACTTGGGGTCTTCCATTCACGAGTAAACTAAGTTTTAACCATTAGGGTATGGTCAAATGTTGAAATATGTAATGCTTTTGGGTTAAAGTAAAAGATACGCATGGTTAAAAATTCAATCTTTACTTACTATATTATATTTTTAAGAAAGAAGGATTAGCAAATTGTCCAGTAACGTTTGATACAAAGGTGGGCGGAGTATCCCACGATACACTCATCTACAAAGCCGTTCATGCCGAGAACGGCTTCATGGAGTTCGCGATGCATCTCACATCAGGGATCTTCTATAATCAAGTGAACGATAGCGTTTCACTCTGTTCATATTGTCATATTCCTTTATCTACTTCGTACTTGCCCCTTAGATTGAACATCGTAAATTTACATTGATTCAGATTTCAAGAAGTGGGCACAACCTCATCTGTGGTGTTTTATCGAACAGAATTATTCGACCCGTTTAGACTCGTCCAATCGAATCACCAATTCACAAGTCAAAACCACCAATTAATACGGTCAAACAGTCAAGTGCTTCTGGTCACCAATAAGAAACAGCCGGTTAGATTACAGTAAGATATGTTCCTCGACCCATTATAAATATTTCATACTGCGCCCACCATTGACGACATAAAGCCGTTTCCCATGCATTTCCCTCCAAAAACAAAGGAGGAAAAAGAAAACGAAACACCAATTAACTAATCGATAATCAATCCCAAACAACACTATAAATAATCACCATTAACATTCATCACTTCAATCACAACTCCAACGTTTTCAAACCCAAAAAAAAAAAACAAAATCATGGGACTCGGAAACCTCAACTTCTGTTTCCCGGCAGAAGGCGTGATGCTAGTTTTCGCCATGTACGGAATGATGTCAATGGCGGTTATCAAGAAAACGGCGCAATCCGTATTCGGGTTCGGATCCTGGAGCCCCGTGGAGACCGGAAGAAGGAGGGTCTCCGTGACCAAGTACGAGACCCTGCTCAGAAACAGGCGGTGGAGCCACACCGTGTGGGGCTGCGCCGCCGTCGCCGGAGACAGTAGCTGCTCCGTTTGCTTGTGTAGTTTCGAGGATGATGAGGAAGTTGGGGAGCTTTCTTGCAAGCATTTCTTTCATAAGGATTGTCTGCAGCGGTGGTTTGATCATCGCCGGCGGGAGAGTTCTTGCCCGCTTTGCCGGTCTGTGATGTGAGGAGATGGGATTCCGACCAATTTGTTTGTTCTTTCTTATGCTTGTGTTTCCGGTGATCGGAAATAATGTTCGATTAGTTTGTTTTTTAACATTAGTAGATGTTTGAATGTGTAAGGTGACAAATGAAAATTAATGTATACACATATTGTTATTGGTTATATTCTCTTCTTTTCAATTTAACCAGCGATTAACACAGTTTAATGTTAGAGTTAATGGAACTAAACACTAAAAAATCCTACTTTTGTTCATATTAAGTGGGTTTATTATAGTTTTATTGAGATATAATTTGCACTTCAGGTGTTTTTGGTGCAGGAATTCATATATTGTATTATTTTCCCTTTAACCAACGGTTTTTTTCCACTGAGTTTTTCACAATAGGGTTTTTAATGAGACGATGTGCTCCAATGGAAAATGTTCTTATTTTATACCCCTCCGTCATGGATTAAATTGCACAAGATCAAAGATTCATAATTGCACAAGATCTAATTCCACCAATACGTAATCGTTGGAAATGGTTAGTGAGTAGCGAGTTCTTGTGAAAAACAGCTAAGTAACTAAGATTGTAATAGCAATATGAGGTTCTTTTCATTGTTGCATCAGGTTTGGTAATGGGAGCGATCTTTTTCAATATAATCATCACGCAGTAAATCAATAAAGCCCAAAGTTATATCTCTTTCACCAAATTATCTATCGAGCCGTGAAAAAGATTCAACAAAAGGGCGTTAGGGAGATGATGAGTACTCCAAAAAGTAAAGAAAATACCGGGGTGGGTGAACCCTCATAGATATCAGGTGCTCTCATATATAAAGTAAACAAAATAACCGCTTAGAATAAAAAAAATAGATTGAAAGCTGATCGCCTTTTGAAGCGTTCGTCGGTAACCAAAGCGTATCATTCCCGCTTATTCGACCTAATTGTCCCACGTAGTATTTTAAAAAGTGTTCACAGTGAGTTATTTGCGTTCCTTCATTTTATTCATGAAATAGCTTGGATTGGTATTAGTCTGGATACAGCAACGTACTCTCTTGACCAGGTCATCATAAGAAAATACTGCTAAATCTTTCCAAAGTTAGAGAAGGGGGGGAAGGCGCGCACTTACCCATTTTAGATAATATGGGCAGAGACTTCTCTCTCAATACTGGCCCTGCCAGTACCGAAAGTGATAATAAAAGTAAGAATGTTGTCACTAAAACTGACCACACAAATAGGGGTGATCTATGCATAGTCATTCCAGGTTGGGAGAGCAATTGAATCAGTCGTTGGTGCAAAATAAGTTGTTTGTAGCTCTAGATGATCGTCAATCTATGCTAAGTCACTTATGTTCTTGCGTATCGAAAAACAGATTGGGGTCTTTATGATACAATCAATAATTCGCTTCATTTTCAATTAGCCCTTGCTAGGGATGAATTTTAGTTCCCTCGGCGAGTACTTTCCTTACTGAATTGTTCACCGGAACTACTTTTCATTCGCTTATAAAGTCATTGTTGTATCAGGTTCTTTTCATT
The DNA here is from genome assembly GCA_037428765.1 of Rubia yunnanensis. NCBI lineage: Eukaryota > Viridiplantae > Streptophyta > Magnoliopsida > Gentianales > Rubiaceae > Rubia > Rubia yunnanensis. The sequence goes on along the minus strand of CM075071.1, from coordinate 79,852,918 downwards.
CTTAATGCTATTGAGGTGTGTATCTGGTTTAGTGAATACTTTTCGGGGCATCTTGGTAAGAGAAGCGATTGGTTAATTATAATTGATCAATTGTCGACAAGGTAAGAAAGAATTGGGAGGATTTAGCAAATACTTGCCGTCCTATAACTGATAGATGCATATGAATTGATTTATCTTTGCGTCGATGATCAATGTTTTACTAATGTGAGTTATTTCAATCCAATTGCATTCATCATATAGTTTCTAGATCTTCATAATTGTTGGTTCGCAATTTTATCCATATTTGGTATTTGTTAGTTCCATCATTAGTTGTTAGAAAAAAAATCTGAAAATTAAGGCATGGTGGCTACACTAAAAGTGTTCTATATTAGCAGGTGATTTTATAGTTATTGCTCTGTTCTTCGTGACTCTGCTTACTACTGTGCTAATTTTATCATCAGAGTTTGCAGATTATTTTGGTGAGTACAACGACATTCACCTAACAGCCATTTGCTAATGAAATATTCGGAGCTAAACAAGTTGTTGCTCCACTATATTTATGAAGATCAACAAACGATACAATTCAAGGAAAGGATACACACTATAATAAATGAACGAAAACAAATCATCCAACTTATTTATTCTTGATAAACAACACATACTAATAATATTTGCTGGAATTTGTAGGCTTCCATTTCATCAAATGGCCAAGCTTCTCCCTCTCCTCTCGGATAAACTCCTCAGCTTCAACATTAATATCTTCGCCATTTTCATTAAAACTCCTTTCTCTTTGAACACCATTTTCATTAAAGCTCCTCTCTCTTTCATTATTTTCTCCGAACTTCTGTGAAGGAGCTCTAATGGCTTGAATCCCTTGGCTCGTGAAATAAATGCTGTCATATGGAGGACCATCTTTGAGCTTGTGCACTTGGCTGTAATCGAAGCTCGGGTTCCGGTCGCCGGAAACCGGCTCATGCCTCGCCGGCGCCGGCCATAGGCCCCATAAGTTCTGCATATTTTTGTTGTGGGAAATGGATGAAGAAATGAGAACAAAAAGATGTGAGAAAATGAAGAAGTTGTGTTTTTTGTTTGTGTGATGAATGAAGGGTTTTTATAGTTCTATGTTGTTCGTAATATCTAGTTTTCTTTGGTGTAAAGATCAAAGAGAATATGATTCCTTTGAAAATAGAAGCCACGAAATTCGGTTTTTTGATCATAAAGAACATGTGTTTTGATTCGGATATACTGGGGATTTTCACGAATCTTTCAAAGCGATTGCTTAATTGACTATTTAAGTGCAGATGTTTTAATCTGTTATGGTTATAAGCAAAACACTTTTTAATGTTTGGTAAAGTGCTTAAAAACAGGTTATTTTGATAGTAAAAGCTATATTTGAGGGAAAAACCGAACATGATCTCCCCTTTTGTACACATTTGTTTTACTTATAAGTCAGTTTGAGTTCACATCTGACTTATGAGTCAGTTTTACTTATGAGTACACATCTGTCAAACAGAGCCTATATTCTTTTTCTCTATTCCTTTTGATGCATTGACTTTTCAATGGCAAAGTCTTGGGAAAGACGGTCTTTCCATAACCTTATGGAAAGACGGGGTTTAATTCAAATAATAAAAGGTAAAAGGTCTTAGTTGCAACATTAAAAATTTAGTATGCAACATCTAATAGTTATAAAATTTATAACCCGGTTCATGCAACCCGAAAATTTTATCTTAATTTCTTCTAATTTACACTTTAAACCTTGGTCTTTCCATGACTTATGGAAAGACCGTTTTTCAAGAGACGCACTCCTTTTCAATTTATGCTTGTATTCGCTATTTTTCTGTTACTGCAATTATTTATCTCAAAGTCATAGTATTTATTTAAAGTTTGTCTCTTGAAATATGGTCTTTCCATAAGCTATGGAAAAATTAAGGTTTAAATTGCAAATCAGAAGAAATTACGATAAAATTTTTTAATTGCATTACTCGGGTCTTAAATGTATATCTATTTCACGTTGTATAATAATTTTTTAATATTGTAATTAAAATATTTTACCTTTCTATAATTCTAATTCAACCCTATATTTTCATATGCGCATGAAAATGCGGTCTTTTCCGAGACTTTTTCATTTATTTATGTTTTGCATCAATAAATATATTAAATTTTTTATCAAACATATTTATGATATTAGAAAAAATAGTTAGACTGAGCAACGGTTAGACCAAAAATAAAAAACCTTATTTCAATAACTTAAGGGTCGGATTTTAATTATTTATACATTACAGTACATGTAAAAAGTTTTTCATAATTATAGTAAACTCATTGCAATATTTTTTTTTTAAAAAAACGTGAAATCAATCTACTAGTTACACTAATTATAAAATGATCCGTTTAACAGTAAGTCAGTTTTAAATAAGACTTTGTGCAGGATCTTACCATTTATGAATATGTTTACGGGTAAACAGATAAAGTAATTAAATTATGATACGATTTTATTTTTATTTGTACCATTAAAGTCTAAAACAACTCATGAAGAGAATCCGAACAATCGTATGCAAGTTGAGTGATGGAATAATGAAAAACACCTTTCTTCCGTGGGAGCAAAGTGGAAATGTCGAAAGCTTTTGGGGTGAAAGTGGAGTTTTGATAAGAGGATGTAAAAAAGAATGAGAAAGTCTCAAGAATTGCAGTCATTCCATAAACTTATGAACAGCCCACAAGAGCTTTTACCTTAAATAAATGTTGTAATTTTTTTATAAAATTTAAGGCAAAGTCTTGGGAAAGACGGTCTTTCCATAGACTTATGGAAAGACGGGGTTTGATTGGAATAATAAAAGGTAAAAGGTCTTAGTTGCAATATTAAAATTTTAGTATGAAACATGTAGTAGTTATAAAATTTATAACCCGGTCCATGCAACTCGAAAATTTTATCTTAATTTCTTCTAATTTACACTTTAAACCTTGGTCTTTCCATAACTTATGGAAAGACCGTCTTTCAAGAGACGGACTCAAAATTTAAATAATGTATTTTATAACCTAAAACAAATAATAATATGTATTTGAAGGTGAAAATATAAAAATATATAATATAAAAAATATTTTAAAAAATTATAAATTTTGTATATAATTTAACAAATACAGTATATAAACTTATCGACATGCTGCCCACTTTTCAGGAGACCCACTCAAAAGGAATTGAGTTCGTCTCTTGAAAGGTGGTCTTTCCATAAGTCATGGAAAGACCAAAGTTAAAAGTGAAAATTAGAAGAAATGAAGATAAAATTTTCAGGTTGCATGAATCGAGTTATAAACTTTATAACTAGTACACATTGCATAATAAACTTTTAATATTGCAACTGACACGTTTTACCTTCTATTATTTTAATTAAATTTTATCCTATATGAAAATGCGTGATTTCCTAGTACTTTGCCAAAAGAATAACACCTGCTGAATTAAACAATTACCCAATTCAGCCGAAATTCTTCCAATTAGGCTTTATTGACTGCTAAAAGTCAACATTCTCTGCAATTTGAAATATATGTACAGGTTATGAGATTCACTCTTGTGTTTTAATTTTATATGTATTGGATCAACACGAATTTCACAAGGACAAACGTGATAGATTTAACGTTGTTTTAAACAAATGGATGTTGTATGAAGCCGATAAGTGCAAACAAAACTCGTCATCAGACGAAATTCTTCTAGATTAGCATCACATTTGTCTCCGATTAAGTGTTTCTCTATGACAATTTTGGATGTATCATATAAATTTCAACAGGTAATTAATTAATTCCTCAATCCTACGAACCGACTCTGATATTTATAATTAAATGGGATAAATGCCAATATAACCCTATCTACTTGAGTAAGTGCCAATATAACCCTACGATCATTTTTAGTGCAAATATAACCCTAACTAGTTAATGAAAGTGCCAATATAACCCTCAGACCTCACTTCCAGCATTGACCTCAATTTTCCAGTGTTGACTCTATGTAAATTGACCAAAATACCCTTTGGCCTAACTCTGAAACTAGGTGGACAATTTTACTCTCATAGTTCGTCGGACCGCCATAGTTCGCTGAAATTAGGTAGGGTTATATCAGCACATTATGCAATCTTATTTGGTTATATTAGCACATTCCTAATGTTTGTAGGGTTATATCCGCACATCATTAAAACTTATAGGGTTATATTGGCATTTTCACTAACTATATAGGGTTATATTAACACTTTCGAATATTAAAAGGTTATATTGGCACTTATGTCAACTAGATAGGGTTATAAAAGCACTTTTTCTAATTAAATTAGTATTAAAAATGTAATTGTTCATGGCTAATGAAAGGTGTCAAACGTATGGATTAATCCATTATTCAACTCAATTAAAAATATCTGAAGTATAAAAGTTCATGATACCACACAATTCATTTACTAATGAATTATAGGTTGGATAATAAGCGTATTCATTCCGGAGTTACCACCTATGATTCAATGGGTTCAGGTAGGATTTGGGTTGTATCCATGTAGTTTTGGGGTTACGTTCCGGTCGCGTTAAAGGTGGGTCTAGTCGAATTTGGTTCATACTCATAGCAAGTTCATCTTTGGGCTATAGTTTGGGTTGAATCACAACTAATCAGGTTTAGATCGATTTTGATTTCGGGTCAAGTTTAAGTTCGGGTCACAGTGGGTTAGGTCTAGGTAATTTTGACTTCGGTCAATTTCATATTCGAGTTGGTTTGAGCCTAGGGTTAGGTCCAGGTCGTTCTGCCCAGGTTACGATCTAGGTGGATTGATTTTAGGTTTTAAACCCGTGTTGGGGTCTGACCCAGGTCAGGTGTGGTCTTCCTCAACCCCAAGCCCAGCTCAGGGTCCGGCCACGTTCAATTTAAATGTGGGTCAGGTTTGAGCCCACGTACAAGTCTGAATCGAGTCTATATAGCGTTCAAAATTGGCTCGATCAAACAGCATTTCTATCCTAAATCAGTCATATTTTTTCAGTTTGGGGCTCGCTTGTCGAGTCAAGTTTTAGTCTTGGATTGTTGGGTCGGATTTCAGACCCTAGTTGTCTAATCAGGTTGTTCGGGTCAATTTGGGTTCAGGTCAGTGTGTATTTATCTTTCAGGCCTACGCCAATCAGATTCTTAATCGAGCCTAGATGGAATTTAGATCCAAGATGAATACACTAATTTATCTGCAAATGGTGTCTGAAATTACTAGGAATCTTCATTGATTTCTTACTCAATTGCACTATTGTCACGATCCAACCAAATCATCTAGCTGAACGGATTGAAACTAAGACGGATTGAAACTAAGGATGGGATGTCAATAAGTTCGAATTTCTTTTCTCCACAATTTCTCCGATATCTTTTACTTTAAAATTAAAGTTTATGCGTAATTATTTTTTAGTATTAACATTTCCCTATTTTACCAAATCTGATATTTACTTTTATTGACTGGATTAGTTAGCACATTAAAAAATTTGCTCACATATGCCTACGTATAAGAATTGGAAATAATTAAAATATCATATTAATAATTGATATTCATAATTAATTAATGGAGCAGTATAATCTTTTATATTAATGGCGCCAAATAAAATCCAAAACCCAGAAAAAGAAACGAAAATATACAAATTTCCGGAATCCCAATATTTCCCAATCTTTTCTGATCCCTTCCCTGTATTTGAATTCCACTGATTCAGCATTCCCGTGAAAAATCCCATCCCATTTCCCCAACTTCCGGCGGCGGCGCAACCCACCGGAAAGCTGTTTTGATCGGAAAAACCTCTCCTCGTGTCATATGCACTGAATTCCAGATGACCCACAAAATTTCTTGATTTCAATTCCTCTGTTTCAGTTTGATTCTGGTAAGGATGTAGCTTCAATTCTGGGTTTTTAATGTATTTCTGGCTGAAAGATTCAATTTTTATGATTATAAACATGTCCCAGAATTTATGGTTTGAGCTGTAAGTGAATCAAATGTCTGAAATGCTGTACTTTTTGTAGTGAAGTTTATAAATTGCCTGACAAATTGTATAGGTACAAGTTTTTATGCCTAAGGTACACGCATCAAAGATTCAATATGATCATTTTGTAGCCATTGTTTTTACTTGCATTGTGAAATGGTGTTATTTAGGGAATGGTTAGTTCATCAAATGAGAAGCTTCTGGGGAACAAAGTTGTAGGTAGAAGGCCAAAGATATCTCATAGGAAATGGACTGAAAAGGAAGATAAATCGTTGATATCCGCCCTTATGGCCATGTGTGATTTGGGATGGAAAAGAGAGAATGGCACTTTCAGGAATGGTTACACTTTTAGATTGGAGAAAGAGTTGAAATCTACCCTTCCTGGATCCAATATTAAGGCCAGCCCCCATATCGAGTCCCGGTTGAAACTGTTGAAGAGGCAGTATGATGCTATAATCGACTTGAAAGGCGCGAGTGGTATGCAATGGAACAGAAACGAGTGTACCGTGAGTTGCTTGGATAATGATGTGTGGGATGATTGGGTAAAGGTACGGTCTTGATTCTTGTTTTGATGATGGATCTAATGTTAATGCATGTGTGGATTGAATCGATGTTTGAATCTTTCTTGTTTTGCTGTCTAGCAGAGTCATCCGTTTGCTAAGGGATTGAGAAATAAGTCGTTTCCTTACTATGAGGATCTGCATTGCGTCTTTGGGAACAGAGATAAGCGCAAAGGATTGAAGAAATCATCAGGCAGTGAAGTACAAAATGGTAACTTTGCTGATGTAGTAGTGGATGCAGAGCCGATTAGCAGGCAAAAAATGATGGATCACGAGGAATCTGAGAATGAAATGGCTGAGTACTCTGATGAAAATGACGATAATGAAAGTAAGGCAAATGTCGTGCCGATTCCCTTAAGCTGGAGACCGAATCCCAGTTCTACTGAAGAAGCTGAGGATATGGTGGGAGGTGAATGTCCAAATGATACAAATAATGTTTCAAGGGATGCTGCTAGAAAACCCGAAACCTTGGATCAAGATGGCGCATTGCCTGCAAGAACAGCTAGTAAAAATGATTTGGTATCTGACCTAGAAGAGGTGAAAAAGAGCTTTGGATCCTTCCTCCAGAAACACATTGAGCACTTATCTTCACTGGCAGGGATGATCGGGAAAGAAGTGTCGTCATCAGACAAGACTGTTGCTGAGAAAAGAACAGGCTTGATTGAGGAGCTGAGGAAACTGTCCAACCTTAATTTGCGATCCAGGCTTCGTGTAGCAACTATGATTGTTGGTGACCCTGCACGTCTCGACCTCTTCTACAGCCTCTCCGAAAATGAAAGGGAAATGTGGGTATCTATGCTACTCTCTGGCTATATTTAAGACTGATTCAGTGAGTCTTGACATAACAGTAAGTCATTATAGATCAGTTTATCTTCTAGGCTACAGTAAATGAAAAAGGCATGAGCTGATTAAAAGTTAGCTGCTTCTCATTTCATGCTGGCATGGTAGATTCAATAAGAACCAAGGAAATAGAAATAATTTAGTTGTCCTTGATTAGAATATCTGATTGAAGTTTATATAATTCAGTTCTTTATAATCAGTGCTTGGTGAACAATAAGTTCTTGTGACTTGCAGCAGTTATGATCAAACTATGGTTTATTCTCATCTGTTCTTCTTTACTGCAAAGTTTAAAGTTCAAATTTTTAGTCTTGTATTTTTTACGTATTCATCTGATTTTGGTAAAAAAATTATATTAGTCACACAAGATCTCAACATGGAGCAATATAGGGATACATTGATAAGACAAAAAAGTGAACATCAAATGTTATTTTGCGAGGCTGATTTTGCTGCTGCAATGCCTCTATCACATTCATATTTATATAAGCATCTGTATTCATCTGCATACTGGTTCATCTTCAGTCATCAAGACCCTTGAGTATCCACTCTTTACCGCCATGAGAACCATCAGAAGAAGAATAGTTGTAGCTCATTGACTCGAACCTGTTGGTCCCATGGCTCGGGTACTTAGCATACCCGTGGCCTTCATGGGCATTTGAGTGCTTTTCATAGTCACCATAGCCATTCCCATAGTATGCCCCGTTGTTTGAGTGCTTGTCATAGTCATGGCCGTTGCCATAGTAGTCATTCTTCGAGGGCTTGTCATAGCCATGGCCGTTGCCATAGTAGTCATTCTTCGATGGCTTTTCATAGCCATGGCCGCTGCCATAGTAGTCATTCTTTGAAGGCTTGTCATAGCCATGGCCGCTGCCATAGTAGTCATTCTTCGAGGGCTTGTCATAGCCATGGCCGCTGCCATAGGAACCATCACCTTTTGAGTGCTTGTCGTATCCATGAGTATCGTAGCTCTGCTGTTTCATTCTGTGATCGTAGGAATGATTGTTGTATCCTTCTGCAGCAACCGCGTGATGTTTTGAGGGTAGAGGAGTGACACTATTGGGATAGACTTTTACCTGCTGTAGGCTTGAGCTGTTGCTGTTGTAGTGTGCATTGTCTAAACCATAGTCATCTTGCTTTCCATAACCCATATAGGGATAGCCCCCGAGGTTTGTGGCCTGGTAAGGTTGGCCATAACCGGCACCATAGCCCCCCGGTTGGCCAGAACCGCCGTTGTAAACCCCTGGTTGGGCGTGACCAACAGGGTAATCCATCTGACCACCAAGCACCATTTTGTTCTGTTTTTTTGTTACGATTTCTTGAGTTTTTTTGTGCTGTAGGTTGGAGTAGGGTGATTCTTGAAGAAGTGGATTTATAGCTCAGTTCTTGATTCTAATAAGATAAGATAAGACAGCATCTCATTCTATTCTTGGCAAATTGTTTAGCTTTCAAAAATGGATCAGATTCTACAAATTGAGTGGAGGAATTGATCTCATCTGTCTAGTTTCCAATGGCCTGAACCAAGAATCAACATGACTCATTGTTTACTGTACAAGGATTTTCGGATCCTTCCTCTAGAAACATAGTGAGAACTTATCTTCAATGGTGAGAATGCTTGGGAAAGAAGCGTCATTTTAGATTTAAGTTTTGTAGAATTTTCAGTTCTTGACATAGCAGTTTAGTCTTTGCAAGGTTTTTTTTTATCTTCTAGGATATAGTAAATAGATGAGTCATGAACTGATCACAATTTTGCTGCTTCTCATTTGCATGGAAAGACTTGTTAGGCACGTCGAGCCTGATCATAATAATCTTTAGCGAGCAAGAAAACCTTTCTATATTGTGAAACAATAGATTCAGTCAGAACCAAGGCAGGGGATATTTTGCTGGGATTGATTAGAATTTTTTTGTATCAGTAAATTATTCTATGTTTCGGTTCTTCACAGTAGAGTTTGGGGAATGAGCCAGTTTCTTTCAGTTGCAATGGGTTTACTTCTTGATATATTTGCATTTTGTTCTATTCTACTGCTGAATATAATAAGTTTTTGCTGAATTTATTTTATCGGTGCTGATTTGTGCTGAAAATAAATCCAACTGTACAGGGCCTTTGAAGTTCAAGTGTTTAAACCTGTCTTTTGAACTTAAACGAGATTTGCCATCTGATTCTGATAAATAGTTTCATTAGTCACACAAGATCACCACATTGGAACAACATAGGATACATTTAGTAGACATTAAAGTGAACTTCATATGTTATTTAGGAGGCTGATTCTGCTGTTGCAAAGCCTTATATGCATATTGATTAGTCTTCAGTCATCGAGACCCCTGTGAAACCAGGTAGCAGCGCTCTCAGAACGCCAGTTGTCGTGCCCCTGAGCCTGAACATAGGTGTGGCTGATGCTCGTTGTTTCGACCCTATTGGTTCCATGGCCCGGGTAAGTACCGTATCCATGGCCCTGGTGGTTGCCGGTTGGGAGCTTGTATCCCTGAGCATTGTGATCTTGATAGCCCTGTGGTTTCATGATGCCGTGATCGGCTGAATAGTTATTGTATCCTTCTGGGACAACCACTTGATGTTTCGAGGGCAGAGGCGTGGCGCTGTTGGAATGGACCTTTACGTGCTGCATGCTCGAGCCATTGCCGTTATAGTAGTCATCTTGCTTTCCATAACCGGCTTGGTAGCCCCTGGGTTGGCCATAACCGGCTTGGTAGCCCCCAGGCTGGCCATAACCGGCTTGGTAGCCCCCAGGCTGGCCATAACCGGCTTGGTAGCCTCCGGGTTGGCCATAACCAGCGTTGTTGTAGCCCCCGGGATGGACATGTCCTGCGTTGAAGCCCCCGGGTTGGACATGACCAAGGAGGGAATTCATCTGAGCTTCAAGCACCATTTTGTTCTGGTTTTACTTGTGATTTTTCGAGTTTTTGTCTGAGTATGGGGATATATAGCTCAGTTGGGGATTCTGATAAGACAGGAATGCATCCCATTCTATTCTAGGACTCGTAGGGTTCCATCTTTGTTTTAATAAGTTGAATGTGGCATAAGTGTGATTAAAATAAGTATCTTGAAAAGATCATCTATAAAGAAGACGATACAAATTGAATTCTTAATGAAAGTATTTGTGGCAACATGAGAGAATGTTTTTCACGGTGTTTAAGAAACATGTGTGACCGTCAATATGTTTAACTATGCATAACAACGAAAAATAAAAATTTGATATTTAGCAACTCCTTACTGTGATGAATCCAACAATATCACATACAATAATATTATTATTTATATATTTATTCAAGTATGTGGTCAAAATTTAATTTTGCTGACTGTCGAATAGTAAGTGTGCAGGTTGGTCCGATACAGAGGGAGTAATAATTTTTATAAGCTTTAATGTACAACAATTACTCCCTAAATATCTTGAAAACAAACCCTTTTTAGAAAGCCATAATCCACACCAAAAAAGGAGTTTTGACACTGCTTTGGAGGCTTGTTTCTGGGATTGTCTTTTACAAAAGGCAATGATCCGCTCGCATTCAGCTGCCCATACCAGTCGACACCCCAGCCATCATATGAGTGGTAAATCACGGTAGCCCATCATCAGGACTAATGGGCTTGGTATGGACTCGATGCGCACAATGGAGCCTTGCAAAGCAAGAACTCCCCACACTGCCGCTGCCGAGTATCGAACCTGGGGTTTTGACGTTCCCACCCATCTCCCAACCACTGGAGTATTGTCTTTTACAAATTTTATATCCGTTGGGTGCTTGTCTAAGACCTCGAGCAGCGTGCTTATTATTATTACTTCAACAAAGCAACTTAATTGGTGTTAATTATGAGTCAAATACTTAAATTCTGCATTGGTAAATGGCAGCAAATATTTTAACCAAACCAAAAAGGAATGTCTTGTGTAAAATTGTTAGGTTTGCACATGTTTCGGTAGATAAAATATTGTAAAATTGCCCTACAAATAGAAAGAAGGAAAAAATAAGCACAACTGGATGTTTAATTGAAGATAACACATGGAATGATACCCTTCTTCTCTGTCATATATCAAAACATCTAAACCCTTCTCAATCTAATTCTCTATTCAATGCCCTCCAATTTTTTAATTTTATCCCATTTGTTTAACTCCATATACTAGATTTGTTCTTTTGGCTACTAAATATTCAAAACCTAGAGTTCATCCCTACATTCAGTCGCGTATCCAAAATTATAATACAAGAAACAGTTTATTGATAGATACACATACTTTTAAAATACATTCAAGAGTCAAGTGATAAAATGAAAAGTGTCAATGTAAACCTGTAAAATGAGGAAGTGTCAAAATAACCTTAACTTTATCATGTAACCTTGGACGCCATTAACTTCAATAGTCAACGGGAGATGACAATTTCACCCCTGGGCAAAAAAAATTAAAAAGAAAAAGGGTATTTTCAACTTATAGGGGAAGGGTATTTTTGTAGTTTCAAGAGCTCCCCACACTGCCGCTGCCAAGTTTCGAACCAGGGATATTTGACAATCTCACCCATCTCCCAACCACTGGGGTACACCCGTGGGTGTATCAGCTATATTCCATAGAGAGGGAAACAGGTCATCCTAAAATTATGCCAGGCTGAAAAAATCTCCTTTAAAAATAAGTCCCAGTGGCTGGCTATACAAATGATTGAGTAGCACGTTGCTGAATGTTTGTGCTGATTCTTGTGAATGGATATGTACCAAACCATGCCAGCCAAATACTATAAACTACACACATTCATTAATGCAAAAAGGCATCAGATTCGTTCTTGATCAACCATTCACTTGTAGGACAAAAACTTCACCATTTAGGGTTTGATTTTATGGTCTGGTTTTGCTCCATATGGCCTTCTCCTATGTCCATCACACAATGATTTTTGGACAGGGATGACGAAAAGGAAGCTAAGTTTGGCACACTAGTGTTTGGTAATCTGACAAAAATCTAATTTTGATATAACCGGTAAAGATTTATACAGGGGTCGATCTTCCTTTTCCATTAAAATAAGTCAGCTACGCCAAATACAGCCAAAATTTCTTATAATGGAATAAGAAATTTAGCGTTCTACAAATGTGAGGCACTGCAACGTGGATTGGATTGATTGGGTAGTTTTTGAGTATGGACGGACATATAAACCCGATCGGGACTCGGCCGGCTCATGTCCCACCCAGGACTCGGCCAAGCCCCGGTTGGATTTTCACTTCCGTTCATACTCAAAAATCTACTTAAAGTGACTCATCCATACAGAAGAGACAGCAAGTAATACGGAAGTAGGGTTTAAACAAATATGAATAAATTAGTCTGCAAACCAAAATTTCCTAACATTAGCAAAGCTCAGAAACCAGAATCTGTCTATGGCAGATTTTATACAAAACTACCAAGAGATACACTCATCATCATCATCATCATCCAGTCTGCAACAGCCATCTGGTTTCCGAAGAAAAAAAAAATTATATACAAAATTTCACCTAGGAATCTAAGCATTCATTCATCAACTCTCCGAAAACATGTCTAAAGAATGATGCAAATTTGCCTGGCATGGTAGCATGATTCCAATAGTGACAGACTACCATCATGAATTGTTAACAAAGACTATCCAAGATGAGCCCACTCTCTCCTTTTCCTACCAAAAACCCTTTACAAGAATGACAGTTTCGGCCGCGAAAACCGTCATCAATGTCAGCCACTTCCCCTCATGCAATTACCAGGCAAAAGAAACTTGTACTTATCTGCATTCTCCAGGAGGAATGCTGGAAGATGAACCGCGGAATAGGAATGAGGGATCGGTCCCATTTTCCCGATGATTTCCTTAAATGTGTACTCTTCGGGTAGCATGTCGAAGAGATCAGCACCGTCGCAGATGACCCTCTGCACTCTCTTCGGGTTCAAGAAATGCTTGAACCTAACGCGGTCAAAGTGGCTGTAAGCTTTCATCTTGAATACAAACTCGCTTATCCTCCTGAAGCAGAAGCTGCAATGCCAACCAGCATCTGATAGGATAACGTCGGCTTGTCTGTAATGCGCATACCTTGTTTTTCCCGATTGATATCTGTGGATCGAGGCTCTCCAGCTGTTGTTATCCACCAGGAACTCGAATGAGTAGAGATAGTTTTTCAACCGGAGATGGAGGACTTGAGGAACATCATCACACCATCTCAGTAAGTCAATCGTGTGCCGGCTAGGTATCTCATCAACATCAGACATGATCAACAAGTCATCATCCTGAATCCCGGCTTTCTTCAAAAGGTAATCCAATGCAAGCCGCTGATACGCCTCCTCAATGAATGGATTCTCCCCCCTCTTAAATCTCCCCGGGATTTGACCATAAGTCAATCGCGACTCCACAAACTTAAACTGATCCCGAATGCTGCTGAAGACCAGGGGCTTTGGCAATCCAGTGAACGTTGAATTCGACTCCAGCAGAACAAACTCTGTCACGTATGGGTACAACTCTTTCCATCTCACGGTGAGGATGTCGATCTCATTGCTAAACAGAACCGCATCATACACACGCCGCGGATACTCCCTTATCCCCCACCCATGAAGCTTACAGAGATTCTCCATTGAAACATTTTCGTGATAGTAGTGAGGCATCTCATGGAAAGGCTTAGGCGGCGCTTCCCATAAAGGCCTCAGGAAGTATGTGATCTTTTGCCCGTGAACATACACAGAAAACACTAATGTGGGCACTATAATTAGCAGAAACAGAAACACTTTCAAATCCAAACCGCGCAAAATACACTTCAGCCTTGTCATGCTTAGACCTTTGCCCGATTCCTGAAGGTAAACCAAAACAACCAAATTACAATCCGACAACACGAAGAAACAAGACATGTGCAAGAGACCACAGCATAAAGAAGATAACCCCCAGTTCCAATCTAAAACCAACACGCACATATAGCTTACAAGAGGATAACAGCAAATGTAACTATCATTATCAACTATTCAAATTCTTTATGCAAAAGCTAGATTCTCTCAAAGCTCATACGAGAATATGCCTATATCAAAAGCAAACCTCGAAAATTGCTATTCAACCATCTCACAACACTTCAAATTAAAAAACCTACTTTTTTTCCAATTCCCCTTTTTTAACACATCAAACAAGAAACACACACAAACATTCAATTGAAAGCTATCAGATTTCCGCCCTCCCAAATTAAACTAATTAAAAAGGATACCAAAATCAAGAAACACCCTAAAAAGCTCAACTTTTCCACAACAATGCCATGTAACCAAAACAGCGCAAAGATTGGAACTTGCCGATGGATCAGACAACCATTTACAGAGAAGAACAAAACCCAGAAACCAAAAGGCTCAAACTATTACCTCATCGCATGATTCACCGCAAATATCATCGGACTTCTTGGAGCAATAGCGAGATCCCCCTTCTGCCACCTTACAAACTTTCTCCCAAAATCTCGACAAAATCCACATCTTTATCTCTAAAAATAGCCGAATCAATCCCCTCCACACAGATCAAACAGCCCAGCAATGTGAGATCTCCCCCCAAAACTCCCCAACTCAGACAGATTTATAACCCCGACAAGGAAAACAGACTTCTGAGAGTCCGATGATGCAAAACTCGGAGACTCCGAAGCCAGGGATTAACGGACGGAAAATCGGATTAAATAAATGGGAAAATAATTTGAGTGTGTGTAAATAGGTGTGGTGTGTGTTATGCGTTGGAGCCTCTCTGTTAAATGGGTGGCAGTTGTAAAGATTTCAAGGAAGCCGTTTCTATTGTCTTCTACCCCACTTCTATTCAGCGTGTATTTATATTTTTCGAAACTTCACCAACTGACCATTATGCCCCTGGGATCATCGTATACTCCTACATGGATAAGAAGAACCTTGAATTGCTAATACTAATGGGATTAGAGTTGTTTAGAGATGTTTAGTGATAGGTAGTAGTCCATGGGAGTGATTGTGTTCTAAATCTAATGTCGATTGACCTGCAATAATCCTCACAGTTTAACTAGGATGCTATGAGCAGGATTTTGACCATAGTATAATCGTTAGGTTCAAAATGTACTTTTACAGATGGAGGCATGAATATGTACATTTTTCGCGCGAAAAGTTATAAAACGGTTGACAAACCCAACCCTTTAGAGTACTGATGAAATTCGGGTAGTTTGGGTAGATTTGTAACGGATTTGATAATGATAGATTGTTGTTGTAATCACACGAGTTTAGGCATTTTCTGTGTATGTTTTCTATCCGATTGTTTACATAATTGGACTCAATTGTTGAATAGTCATACATTTGATGTTTTGTTTCAGTTGAGCGGTTGTAAGTAACATTCGCTCCTCTTATAAATTTGTCTGTTTTGATGATTAGCATGTTTATGTCGTTTCTTATATTTAACGTATTAGGGTTGTCTTGAATGCTTTCGTGTCCTATTATGTTATATTGCATTTTTGTTTTATTTACTTATTTATTTAAAATACGACAATATTTATAGTCTGGTAAAGAATTACAGTGACATGTTAAGATGATTGAGTCTTGCTCTTTTAAACTGATTTAAATTGAATTAAACTGCATATAATTATAAAGAGTAACTCTAAAAACTTACACTTGCGTAAATAATTAAATCAGGTTTACTTACAGATAAAATAATATGTGTATAGATTCGAAAATTGCTCAATAAAAATGTAGCTTAAGGTTGTTTGCATTCCTTAGCTTGGACTAAATCCTCATGGCTAGTTTGGTCATTTCGAAAATAACGCTTGGGCTGGTTCTCTAAATTGGTGCGCGTCAATTGACCGACTCAAGGAAACCGGTCTCCGTGTCCTTTTCGTTTTCTTTGAATTTTATTTTTAATCATTCTAAATATCTAAAAACTAGAAGGAATTTGATCTTTACAAGTTATATTCAAAAAGGGAAAACTAATTGGACTGGAATTTGAGCTATTCTTAAACCATGACTCCCAAAATAATCCGAACATCAATTTAATTTATTGGAAAAGTCTCATGAAAGACGGTCTTTCTATAAGCTTATAGACAGTTATCAGGGGCATTTGACTTAAATGTTGTAATTTTTTATAAAATTTAAATATTACATTTTATAAGTTAAAACAAGTAATAATATGTATTTGAAGGTGAAAATATAAAAATATATGATATAAAAATATATTTTCAAAATTTTTAAATTTTGTATGTAATTTAAGAAATGCAGTGTATAAGTTAAGAAATAAGTGGCATGCCCATAAGTTTATGGACAGGCCGCCTGTCAGGAGACCTACTCTTCATTATTTATACCCCTTAGTTTTTTGAAAGTGCAAATATAGTACTCAGCTTTTCAAACACTGTCTCCGACTATAAGGGTATATGTGCACTTTCAAAGAACATTGAGAGATATATGTGCACTTTCAAAAAATTGAAGAGATATATGTACACTTTTAAAAAACTGGAGAGGTATATACGCACTTTAAAAAGAAATTGGAGGGCATATGTGCACTAAACAAATAACTCGGGAGCATAAATGCATTTATCCCTAATTTTAATTTGTTGCTTTTATTTTTGAATATGTCTCTTGAAATACGGTCTTTCCATAAGTTGTGGAAAGACCAAAGTTTAAATTGTAAATTAGAATAAATTAAGATAAAATTTTTGGGTTGCAGTAATCAGGTCATAAACTTATAACTACTGCACGTTTCATAATAAATTTTTAATATTACAACTAAAATATTTTACTTTTCTATAATCATAATTCAACTCCGTCTTTCCATATACCTATGAAAGAACAATATTTCCCAAGACTTTACCTTTTATCTTTTATTTTTATATAATTATAATAAGTTTGGAGGACTAGGTCCTTATACTCAATTATGATTTTATGTCTTAATTTAGTTTTCCTTTTAGATTGGTTTATTTTTCACTTTCTTTATGGAGTAACGTATTTATTATCGTAGATTGATGACATCTGTCCCATTACGCGTCATTTTGCGGCTCTGATTAAGGCAACGCGATTGGTATCCAACTAATTTTGTTTTATGTCTATTTCTGCAATGGCGATTTCTTTTTTCAGTAAACTGAAAGTGGAATATTTTGGTTCAAAATTGTAAAATTACCAATTATCCTTTGTTATGGAATTTTCATAAACGAGATCGGATGAGCAGTTGAGAGCCAATGACATTTTGACACCGTGACAAAATTGTGGGCTCAAATCTTGTCAAGGATGAGAAACTGTATAAGGTGGGATTTGATTATGGGAAAACAAAGGTAAATATCTTGAGCACAATCAGTTGAGATTTTTTTAACCTTATACTAGATTGTCTTTTCGATTTCGCAGGTAATTCTGAACGATGCAAAATTTTGGGGGGGTCTTAGGGAAAATTCGTTTTTCTATAACTATTTATTCATAGTTTAATTAGAATAATAAAAAAGTTAAAAGATTTAGTTGCAATATTAAAAATTTATTATGCAACGTGTAGTAGTTATAAATTTAATAACTCGATTTATGCAACCCAGAAATTTTATATTCATTTCTTCTAATTTGCACTTTAAACCTTGGCTATTTCATGACTTATGGAAATGCCGGCTTTTATGGGACGGACCCTCTGAACGATTTATCATAAAAAGTTTTGATTATTAATAGAGTCAACGACTTCTGTAGCCCTTGAACCATCACTATCGTCCACCTTTGGCCCTCCAATTATTTTTCCAACACTTTTGGCCCCTAAACATACAAAACTGGTTAATTGTGGCCCTTCTATCAGGTCAGACCGTAAAGGTAGATTTTCAACGTTAGTATTAAGGGTAAAAGTGACATTTCTCATTTTTCTTTTCTTTTATTATTTTTTATTTACAAACTTAACCCCTGTTTATTTTTTTTAATTACAACCCAGCCCTCCCCATCTTAATTTAATTAAAAACCAACCCCTCCCCCATTTTAATTTAGTTACAACTAAGCCCCAGCCCACCTTCACCCATGTCCTTCAGCACCACCCCTGTCTTTCAACACCACCCATGCACCACCCTGAACTTCAGAACCACCCTTGCGCCACCTTCTTCCCTCATCCCCTCTGCCTCTACGCTCGGCAACACCATTCCCGTCGTACCTTACCGTAGGCTCTCCGCCATCGTGTTCGTTGAATCGCCGCTCCCCGTCAACTGTCAGCGCTTACCCTTCGAATCGCCGTTGCACGTCAAATTGCCTCTCCATGAACCCCTCGGTCACATTCCTGCTCAGCGACGCACTGCCGTATCTTCATCGTCCTCGGGTTGCTAATGTTTTTCCACCGCCGTATCTCGGGCGACACCAAATGGGACGGGGAAGTGCTGTTGGGGAAGCGAGGAAGGGTTGGGGCGTGGGAAATGAAAAATGAAAATAGAAAACGAAAGAAAATTATTGGAAATGACAATTTTACCCCTCAAAACTAATGTTTTGACCAGACTTAAGGGTTTGACCTGGCGGAAGGACCACAATTCACCAGTTTTGTAAGTTTAGGGGGCCAAAAGTGTTGGGAAAAAATTGGAGGGTCAAAGGTGAACGATTGTGATAATTCGAGGGCCACAGAAGTCGTTTGCTCTTATTAATAGTTTCATTGTGTTTAGACGAAGTTTCAAGAAAGACCGTCTTTCCATAACCCTATAGAAAAATAGGTTTAATTAGAATAATAAAAAATTAAAATATTTTAGTTGCAAGATTAAAATTTTATTATGCAACGTGCAGTAGTTATAAAGTTTATATACCGATTAATGCAACCTGGAAATTTTTTCTTCATTTCTTCTAATTTATAGTTTAAACCTTGGTCTTTCCATGGTTTGTGGGAATATCGTATTTCAAGAGAGGGGCTCTTGTGTTTAATAACGAATTGTAAAAGTTTGATAATTTTAAAAGATAAAGTTTTGGAAAAAATCTCATTTCCATAGGTATATGGAAAGATGGGTTGAATTACAATTATAGAAAAGTAAAAAAAAATTGTTACAATATTAAAAATTTATTATGCGACCTGCAGTAATTATAAGTTTATAACTCAATTAATACAACACGAAAATTTAATCTTCACTTTTTTTATTTTAAAGTTTAAATCTTAAATTTTCCTTAACTTATAGAATGACCGTCAAGAGACGGGCTCTTTTTAAAATACATGGTACGATGAATCTGATAAGATTGAATATGATAGTAAACTAACTTATTAATTGATAAATTCTAAAATTAAATGTAATAGTTAAAATGTAAAAGTGTCGAGCTTGAGTTAAATGGGTCGAGCATGAACAAATTAAAATCATCAAAAGACGTCGAGATTGTGTTAAATAAGTCGAGCGTAAATATTAATTTACATCCCATTCAACCCATCCTTGATATAATGGTAAGTAGAAAGTACACATTGAGTAACCAAATACACGTTGTATTGCCACAACGGTAGGAAGTGTTCTGAAATTTTACTTGGATGAGAAAGTACTAGGTATAAATTCATTAATAGTTGTGTCCAAGGTTTCTGACATTTCTTACTAGGGAAGATATATGTTCTATAACTTCTATATTAGTCTCCCATACCTTATCAACATATTAATTTAAAGATAAGGCAAATGGCATCCCGACCTTTTCAGACAAAGCAAGTCGCATTTTATAAGAGTTGAAATTTAAAATGACCAAAAGCAAATGGACTAGAGTAAATATTAGTATAAGTAAGCATCATCAATCAAGGAGAGGGGCAAGCCAAGGGTGGTGGTGCACATGGTCTAATCATGGACCATGATTATCCCGTCTCAGATAAATCTGTCTAATTTAGTTCATCCTTAGTATCGGTATCAAAATATCATTATATCGAAATGTATAATATGTTTCTTCAGGAAAGTGTTATACGATTTTCACTTCGTCTCGAATTAACATCTAGGGCGAGTTCTGGAGTGCCTATTAAGGGCGCTAGCGCATACCCCGGGGTGATGATCATCACCTGCACCTCACATTTTGCAATGGGTGCTGTAGCGAAACTGATTGAAAAAAGGAAAAAATCGACCACATTAAAATTACCCTCTGAAAAGGTCCGTTTAATATCCAAAAACTGCTCAGCAGTCGGACAAGTAGGACTTTGAGTTAACGATCATCAGCATTTTAGCACAAATGATTCACAAATGAGGTGGAGAAAGTTTAAAAACCTTGAATTTGCCCTCTCGTGCGATGGTAATTTTGATAGAAAGAAGAATGAATAAGGACGAAAAATTGATAAAAACACTTCAATGTATACTTTAATGTTGAACTTTTTCTAATTAAATTTTATTTCAATCTATAAAGATTCTGTGAGCATATTCTCGATACTAACCTAATAACACTCAGGAAAAAGTTGTCCATTGATGATAGTAGAGATTATAAGTGAACCAAAATGATTGATTTCTTTTATATTATTTTTTAAAAAAAATCCACACGCTCCCGATTGGCAGCATCTATGTTCCTATCCTGATTAATTATTAGTGTAGCCATTTCAACTAATTAGCAAGATTATCTGAAGATGTTTCTATTCAGGAACTGAAAATAATTATAATAATTAAATTAAATAAATTAAATTAAGTATAATAGTTGGAAGAAATGTCTTCATATTACGTTAAATTTTAAGATATCTTGGGCTTCTATCTTAAAATCAATTGGTACTAAGTGGAGATGACCCAAGATTTTATATATAAAAAATCGATGTGAAATATGTCTTTCAACACGCTCCCACTGTGGAAATACTCCACGACTCACATCGGGCCAAAATTAAAGGGGATCCACACCCGCACTCTGATACTATGTTAAATTTCAGGGTATCTTGCGTTTCCATTTTAAAACTAATTGGTACTAAGTGGAGATGACACAAGACCTTATATATAAGTTATTATCTTAGTAAAAAATCGATTTGGAATATATCTTTCAACATATTACAACAGCAAACGTTAAATAGGTTTAGATTTTTTTGAGAAATTGACATAATCATCTTAGTTTGACTTATTAATTATTGTGTATTAAGTGGCAGTCAATTTAAGTCATTCATTTTCATTGGAATATAGAAAATAGGAGCACTCGTAAATTACTTGGTCTCTGTCTGCCGACTGGCGCGTACCGTGTGTAGTGTTCCATTTGCAGAGCCGTGTGTTTCTTCTCCGTTTCACTAAAAGTGACACACTTATTTTATTGAGATTTTTTTTAAATGACACACTTTTCATTTTTGGTAAGATTCCTACAATCTTATCCATTCATTCTACTTTTTACTTTCTATACTTAATTTCAACCTCTCATTTTCTTCACATTAATCCAAGAACCTAAATATAGTGTGTCACTCTTAGTGGAACAGAGGGAGTACTAGTAGTTTTAAGCATTTGGTTAAACGAGTATTAATTCATCCACGTGACAAGATCAATTTTTCCTTACTAAGTATTAGAATTTGTTTGAATTAGATCACCTATAATTGAGAGACTTTGCAGTCAAGTTACACATCCGTTAAGATTTGTGACTTTTGAAATAGTTATTGATAGGAATTGATCGGTTCAGTGGTCTCTGATGTAATATCTCATGCTGCACGCGATTTATAAGTGTGTAGTTGTGATAGTCCCGATCTTGGTAGTGGTAGTTGATTTCTTGATATTGTGGTGGTTTCGACGACTTTGATCGATGGTGGTGATTGATTTTTTGATGGTGTGATGATTTTCGATTTTGGTGGTGGTGGGGTTTTAATTTCTTGATAAATATTAATCGGTGTTGTGATATCGTACCATTTACTTCTGCTAAAAATTTTAAAGTTGTGGGTAATACATGAAGGTGCAAATGAAGTTTCATGATTCACTGTGTTTCATTAAATTTAATAGGCGGTGTCTCATAATTCAGTCTTATACCTTTAATAACATTTAAAATATATTTTATTTAGGGTAATATGCAAATATAACCCTGAGTTATTTTTTAGTACAGATATAACCCTACCTATTATACATAAGTGCAAATATAACTCTAAAGCCATTATTCCGGCATTGACTTGCCATTTTCGGCCATTGACCAACCAGAAATAACCAAAATGCCCTTCTAACCTAATACAAAAATTTAAAAGTAAAAAAGCCCCTATAGCTCTCTGAAACCACCACCGTCGAAAAATGCACAGCTGCCACCGGAAAATGCCACCATCGCCGCCGGAAAATGCTACTGTTGCCGCCGAAAAACGTCACCTCCTCTGCTCCCAATCTCGTAAAATCATCACTCCATTTTCTTTTCTCCTTCCACCTGCAACCCTAGCCAAACCTCCTCCGTCGTCGCCTGAAAACCGCCGATGCCTAAAACCCTAGCCACACGAATTGGTTCTTCTCCTCGCTAATTCGTGTTCTTCTCCGACCACCGCTGCCATTCTTTTCCACCGTCACCACCTGAAACCGCCGTCGCCTAAAACCCAAGATACATGAATTAGTTCTTCTCCTCACTGTTGCCATTCTTCTCCACCGCTGCCGCCTGAAACCCTAGCCACATGAATCAGCCTTCCCCAACCCCTTCTCTCACCCCTGCCATTCTTCTTCACCGTCGATTCGTGTTCTTCTCTGACCACCGCGCACAATGGTTCGCTCCAACGATGACGTGAGATTTGTCACCGCTGATTCGTCTTCGCCACCAGTCCTTTACCGAAACTCTATACCCACGCCACCTCCGCCACCATTTTCGACGCCGCTCAGCCAAGAGCCAAAAAATTGACGAAAGTGCATAACTGATTCAACTTTTCTGTACCTTCTCCTTTTTAAGATGGGACATGGACAAATACAGACGAAAACGAAGATAAATGAAGAAGAAAAGGGACAGGGGCAAAACATTTAAAATACTTTTCCTATTATATATTTTTTTTACAGAGGGGCAAAATAATATTTTCACCCAATTACAGTCTAAATCTGCCGAAGAAGGTTATATATGCACATAACCTCAATATCTAGGATTATATTTGCACTTTCAATTATCCCAGGGTTATATATGCACTTTTGTCAATTATGTAGGGTTATATATGCACTTTTCTCTTTCATGTCATTTTAAATTTATTTGTTCTTGTAATTCAATTTAGTTCAGGACATTTAAGCAATTTTAATTTAATTTAATTTATAGGGAGTTAACTGCTATCTAGTTGGGTTTATTTTTAGTACATTCCAATATTATAAACTCAACTCAAAATCAATAAATTTAATTGAGCATCACATAAAACCTATTTTTTAGTGCATTACAACAACAATAAAACCTAATTTTTAGTACATTACAACAACATTCAATTCAATCCTACATTAAATAAATTTGACTGGACAGGACATTATTTAAGTTAATATGATGCAAAAATAGCATGACCCTGTAAGAGAAATATGTGTATGGCCATTGGCGTTTAAATCCTGAAGTATCTTTTAGTCGACTTTCTTTTAAGAGTATAACGTTAATTGTTATTATTTGAGTAATTACATGGAATAGTCAATCATGTCTACATGCACAGTATTCAAAAGCATTTTGAATTTATGCATCAATTTTTTTCCACTTCAACTTTCACACGACACAAATTCCTCGACAATTTATCCAATTAGGGAAAAAACAGAAAGTCCTCAATAAAACAAAATAGGAAAGTATTGGGGAAGACGGCTTTTTCATAGGGTTATGGAAGGGTGTTGCTATATCACGTCCGGTATTTTACTAGTTTACGTCCTAATACGTATATACATGTATAATACTAATTTTAATTTTTTAAAAAGAGTCCGTCTCTTGAAAGATGGTCTTTCCATAAGACATGGAAAGACCAAGGTTTAAAGTGTAAATAAGAAAAAATGAAGATAAAATTTTTGGGTTGTATGAACCAGGTTATAAATTTTATAGCTACTACATGTTGCATACTAAAATTTAACTAACACCTTTTACCTTTTATTATTCTAATTAAACTCCCGTCTTTCCATAAACTTATGGAAAGACAGTCTTTCCCAAGACTTTGCCTTTCAAAAAAATTAAAAATTAAAAATAGAAAATTAAAAATATCAAAAACAGAAAATTAAAAATATCAAAAGCAGAAAATTTAAAATATCAAACCAAATGTTTCGCTGGCGCTGGCACCACCATCACCGCCACCGTACCCAACCACCGCCGTCCCCAGCCTTCTTCTCTGTCTTCTCCGCCGCCAGCCTTCTTCTCCGCTTTCTCCACCGTTCGTCTTCTCTGCCGCCACCCCCAACCATCCGTCCCTAACAGCCTTTCGTCTTCTCCGCCGTCCCCAACCATTCCCAGCCTTCTCCGTCGTCTTCTCCGGCGAGAACAGGAGCAGGGAACGAGGCGAAGGAGAACCGGGCGAAGGAGAATCCGGACCGGAGAAGGAGAACGGGAGAGGCGAAGGAGTTCGGGACCAGAGAAGGAGAACGGGGAAAGGAGACCGGGGAAAGGAGATCGGGAAAAGGAGATCGGGGAGAGGAGAAGGAGATCGGAGCAGCGGCGGTTCCGCGGAGAAGGAAACCGGAGCGGAGAAGGAGAAGGAGAAGGAGGAGCGGCGGAGAAGGAGACCGGAGCGGAAAAGGAGACCGGGAGCTGAGAAGGAGATAGGAGAAGGAGGAGCAGCGGAGAAGGATATCGGAGCAGCGGCAGTGGAGAAGGAGAAGGAGGAGCAGCGGCAGTTCGGCGGAGAAGGGAAACGATCGGCAACAGAGAAGGTTTAGGGTTTAGGGTTTGGCTGCCGGTATACAGCAGCGGCGGAGAAGGTATACAGCAGCGGTGGAGAAGGTATACAGCAGCGGCGGAGAAGGTTAATAATAAATTTTATTGATTATTAATTAAAACATATGTTAATAAGTTAAATTAAATTAAAAATACATGTTATATACTAAATAGTATAAATACTGGGCGTAATCAAGTAAAATACATTGAGTGATATAGCGATTCACTTATGGAAAGATGGTCTTTAATTAAAATAATAAAAGGTAAAAGGTATTAGTTGCAATATTAAAAATTTATTGTGTAACGTGTAGTAGTTATAAAGTTTATAACCTAATTTATGAAACCCGAAAGTTTTATCTTCATTTATTCTTATTTGCACTTTAAACCTTGATTTTTCCATGACTTATAAAAAGACCGTCTTTCACGATACATATTCAAACAAAAGAACACGGAAATCACAATCAATTATCTTCTTACACCCGAAGTTTATGTTCCACCACAATATATAAGCTTAGGATTCTCTATATATTTTATGTTCACACATATTTCATGCATAAAAATTCCAAAATATCGTGGAATCTTTATTTTTTCATAAAATGAATTTGTTTTTTTATTAAAAAAAAGACTCCGTCTCTTGAAAGACGGTCTTTCCATAAGTCATGAAAATACCAAGGTTTAAAATGCAAATTAGAAGAAATGAAGATAAAAATTCCGATTTGAATGAATCGGGTTATAAACTTTACAACTACTAAACGTTGCATAATAAATTTTTAATATTGCAACTAAGATCTTTTATCTTTTATTATTTTAATTAAACAATATCTTTCCATAAACATATGAAAATACGGTATTTTCCAACACTCTGGCTGGAAAAAAAACAAGAAAAGGGAAAATACTATAATCTTTCCTCTAGGAGTAGCACAATTCTAAAGGCTATTGCGGCTAGCCCTGGGCCGTCCACACCAGCCGACACCACAGCCATTATGTGAGAGGTAAGTCAAGGTAGTCCAACGCCAGGACCCAAGTCGGAGCCCGTACTCACCGCGCATCAGGAGCCCACCCGTCACATGGCCTAGAAGGCCATGCTTTGAACAAGGACATCCCACACGGACGCTTGCAAGCCTCGAACTCAGGTTCCCCCCTAAATCAACTTGTCACAACTGCTGGGGTACGCCCGTGGGTGTGTAGCACAAGTCTATCCTCAAGGGGTGTATATGCATGTTGACCTATCAGCTTTTAACTCATAGATTAATATCTCTTCTCTCCATACAGTTGAAAAGAGTAAAATGGGAATTTAGGTTTTGGGGCAGGACTATAAGTAAATCTAATGTAACATTTTTTATGGAACATTTATTCAAAATGTCACAATATCTTATAAAGTGTTACTTGAACTTTTGAAAAATATTATATAAGTGTTACTTAAAATTTAAAAAGTATTACGTCAGATATAATGTAAAATTGTGAAAGGTAATACTTTAGGTACTATATATTGTAACACTTTGAACATAAAGCAACAATTTTACAAGTATTACCTTAGGCGAAGTTACATTAGATCTAACGTAATACTTTTTAAATTTTAGGTAACACTTTTCAAAAGTTTAAGTAACACTTTATTAGCTATTGTAACATTTTAAATAAGTGTTACAGGTAAAGTGTTACGATAGCTCTAATTTGTAATTATTTTAGGTCCGATCAACATCCAAATTGATGAGTCAATGCCTTAATAGTGATAAAAAGTTAGAGTTACACATTTTATCATAAATTTATAGTTATTTTGATATCTTTTCATTTTGTAGATTTATATTGGCACTTTCATCCATAAGTTAAGCTCATTTTAGCACTTGATTCTACAAATAATTTTAACCATTGACTTTCGCCGTCTACGATTTCCACGTTACAATTCAATAAATTAATAATTAACCGTTAAACTAAAAAACGACATGCATTAATGGATGTGAAGAACCATTCAAAAAACAATTTATTACACCAGTTTCTACTTCTTGTACTATGATTATAACGTTGACGGGAACGAGTTCAAGTTGTCTTTTCCGTTTCTGTTCTTTCCTTCGTGCTTCCTCATTTTAATATAATTGAGTCAATTCTTTTTCACGATTGATTCTGAGTTTAGTTCTTGAGTAATACAAAGTCGTTTAGGAGTATATAGAGTACCTTATGGGAAGCAGTCAAACATACACACTTGTATTAGTCGTACTTAATTGCACCCAAGAACACGCACTAGCGTGTTGTTTATGGGAATTGGGATAAAACAAAATTTTATATGTGAGGATGAGGGACTAATAAAGTTCAATAGTGGAGAAAGGGACTATCAAGTGCCTTTTCTGATAGTGGCTTTGATCGATTCGACAATCAAGGACAGTTTTAAAAATCGCCTTCCATCGAACCCGAAATATATTCTGAATTCGAAACCTATTTTAGGCGTCCTGATTTTTGGTGGCAAGCCAAAGAACACAAATATGTTAAATAAAGAGCGGGTGTTCCTTCAGAAAACATAGAATAGCAACAAATGGAAGGAAACTAGATCCGTAAAGATAAAAACAAAAATTAAATAAACATACAAGAAATTAAACAAATGGGGGAGGGCGTTCCTTCTCTGGCGGACGCGGGAACACTATCTGCGGTGGCGAGGTGTCCTTCTCCAGTGCGCTGGTGGTGGCGGAGGGCACCCCATCGGTGGTCGAAGGATCTCCTAGCGGCAGCAAAAAGAGGGACGACGGTGTCAGACAAATCTCGAGTGAACGGAGTGATGGCCAATCGAAGCTTCTCCGGCGATCGGCGGTGAATGAAGGATAAGGCACGGCGATAAATGGAGGATAAGTGCTAAGGGTTTTCAGGGTGGGAGGGGGTTTCAGGGGTGGAGGGTCGGGGAGATGAGAGGCAGGGAGTTAGTGAAACAAAATGAGGAGATAAACCCTAGGGCTGTAATATATGTTTATATAGCCCAAGTGAAGCTCATTAACGGTGGACCCGAAAACACTTTCGGTATCAGAACCTCTACGAAAGACAGTTCTATTGTAGAACTGCCTTTAATTGATGTCCATCAAAGCTGGTTCCTCAAAAACCGCCAGTGATCAATTTTGAACCGCCTTTAATTGGACCTGAAACCACTTCCAACATCGGAACCTCTTTCGGCTCCTCGTCAAAGGCGATTTCTCCGGAGCTGCCTTTGATCGCTGCCTTTAATCAAGGATTTTCCATTATTGGTTCCAATATATGACAAGTGAGTGTAGTCAGAATCCAGTTATATACATTTTTTTAAAAAAATCCATCCACTTGTCACATGTTAGAACCTTACTGGCCTCTCACCCCGCATACTTTCCTCAATAAACAAAATTTCTACTAATAATATTGAATGACGATTGAAATTGAAAGAGCATTGGTAGAAAAGAAAAGTGTGTCGCATTTAAAATAATGAATTGAATTGAATTAATATCGTAATTCAGCTACTGCCAATGCCGGTAACATTTTACACACCCATTCATTAATAAAACTTGAGCCATTTATATTATTAAATATCATCAATGTAAAATTTTGATGCTAAATTTTTTAAAAAATAATTATTGCTCCATAACTTGAAAAAAAATTCATTTTCCATCAATTTTTTAATCTAATAATTAAGTTTAATTAAGTGCGTCATGTTGCTAGAGCCACAGGCGGCAGAAAGTTCTCAGAAAATTATTTAACAATTACTTTCATTTTCCAACTAATTATTTTCAAGACTTGTAAAAAAGGTCGAAGACTTACATAGGTCAACGGGTTTATTTTTAGTGTTATTTCTTTCTTAATATTTTTTCCCTCCTTTGTTAGAATTCACTGTGTGTGTCATTTTCCACCATTATTGCTGTATTCTTGTTACAAGTGGTGTTATACTGTGATTAGTGACCAGTGTAAAAACTAAAAAGTTTGCAACCGGTGCTATGAGATTCGTACACATGTAAAAATTGCAAACAACATCATGTTTTTTAAAGTTATCAAACAAAAACAGATTGGGAGCTGTTTCAAGAAATACTTTTCTCAAAATCGATCCAGTAAAAATTATTGATTTCTCTAAAGGCCAGTTTTTGGGAAAGGCCGTTTTTCCATACAGTTATGGAAAGATCGTCTTTCCGTACAGTTATTTTAAGACCGTCTTTCTGTACAGTTATTTTAACACCGTCTTTCCGTACAGTTATGGAAAGACCGTCTTTCCGTACAGTTATGGAAAGACCGTCTTTCCGTACAGTTATGGAAAGACGAGATTTAATTAGAATAATAAAAGGTAAGAAACCTTAGTTGCAATATTAAAAATTTATCATACAATTCATACAGCCCAAAAAATTTATCTTCATTACTTCTAATTTGCACTTTAAACCTCAATTTTTTCATGGCTTATGGAAAGACCATCTTTCGAGAAACGAAGAGCTATGGGTCTTTTTTTGTGTTTTAGATTTTATCTAGACGTTTTATATGAGCGAGTTTCACACAAATTTTGAAATTCTATATGTTTTAACTTTTATTTGTGTGTTTCAAGCAAAAAAAAAAAAAAGATGAAATGAATGGAATTTTGAAAATTTTACTATAAAATAAGAAAAAAATACAAAATATAAGATAAATAAATTTAAAAAGAGTCCGTCTCTTGAAAGACGGTCTTTTCATAAGTTATGGAAAGACCAATATTTAAATTATAAATTTGAAGAAATCAAGATAAATTTTGTAGGTTGCATTAAACGAGTCATAATTTATAACCACTGCATGTTGCATAATAAATTGTTCATATTGCAAATAAAATATTTTATCTTTCTACAATTCTAATTCAACCCAGCATTTTTATATGCCTATGGAAAGACGGTCTTTCCCAATATTTTTCCATTTAAAAATATAGAAAATCAATTAGTCAATTACGCTCAATTTTGTGGGAGCTTTCTTTTTTCCTTCAAATCCATCCATTATTTCTTCTATAAGTCAATCTCTTGAAATACGGTATTTTTTTAAGTCAAGGAAAGATCAAGATTTAAGTGTAAATTAGAAGAAATGGAGATAAAATTTTTGAGTTTTATGAATCGGGTTATAAACTTTATTACTACTACACGTGCATAATAAATTTTTAATATTGCAACTTAGACATTTTACCTTTTATTGTTCTAACTAAACCTTATATTTCCATAAGCCTATAGAAAGGCCTTCTTTCCCAGGACTTTGCCTTCTTCTATAGTAGATTATTTCTTAATCTAATTATTATGTGTAGAAAATAAGGGTAATAATGTGTGTTTGTATTCATTATCTAAGGATACACCATATAGTGGTATAGAAAACCTATACAAACTAAGAAAATGTAAAAGAATATAATTACAATTACAAGTAATATTCCAATTCCTTAATACTCCTCCTCAAGTTGGAGCATGGGATCAGAAATGCCCAACTTGCCAAGCAGGGAATGAAACTGGTTACGTCCGAGAGCCTTAGTGAACAAGTCCGCAGGTTGGTCTGATGCGCGGATATGCTGAGTAACAATAGTGCCAGATTGAACAAGATCTCGGACAAAATGACACTCAACTTCAATGTGCTTTGTGCGTTCATGGAACACTAGATTTGCCACAATATGAAGAACATATTGACTGTCACAAAACAGTCGCATAGGAGAAGTGTGCATAACCCCTAAGTCTTTCAGTAAAGACTTAATCCATAACAACTCACAACAGATAGCAGCCATAGCACGATACTCTGCTTCAGCGGAAGACTGAGAAACGTAGGTTACTTTTTGGTCTTCCAAGAAACCGGAGAATCACCATCATCACAAAATATACATAAAGAGAACGTCGGGTAACTGGGCATGTAGCCAGTCTGAATTCACAGTAAGCAGTCAACTGTAACGCACTAGTGGAAGAGAGAAATAAACATTGACCAAGATGAATCATCAGGTAGTACAACATACGAACTGCAGATTGTCAGTGAGGAATACAAGGAGACTTCATGAATTGCACAAGTGTATGAACCGAATAACTAAGCTCATGTCGTGTGATAGTCAGGCGCCCAACCAGATGCCTGTACTGCTCGGGATCATGGTAAGGTGGACCCTCAACACGCGCCAAATCATGTTGTTGCTCCATCGTAAAGTCAGTCGATTTAGAAGTAGATAAACCTGTATCAGATAAAATGTCCAAGGCATATCTCCTTTGCGAAAGAAACATCCCCTCTGGCCTTCTAGCAATCTCTATGCCTAAGAAATACTTAAGTAAACCAATATCTTTCATATGGAAACAAGAACTCAAGTATTTATTGACTTAGAGATTAGGGCAGAAGAGCTACCAGCAATGACCAAATCATCCACATAAACCAGAACATGCAAAGAAGCCGATCCACGGTAAAAGACAAACAAAGATTAATTTGCCTAACTCTGAACAAAACCAAATGCTCGTAAAGCCTGAACCAATTTGGCAAACCAATTTCTAGGGGTCTAGTGAAGACCATAAGAGATTTCTGAAGGCGACATACCTGACCATAGGGTGCGGCATAGCCCGGTGGGGGTCGCACAAAAACCTCCTCATGAAAATCACCATGCAGGAAAGCGTTATGGACATCCATCTAATTCAGTTCCTAACCACGAATGACCGCAACAGATAAGAATAGGAGAATAAAACTCACCTTTGCAATCGAAGAAAATGTCTCAGTATAATCAATCCCTTCAACCTGGCGATTCCCGAGAACC
The DNA here is from genome assembly GCA_037428765.1 of Rubia yunnanensis. NCBI lineage: Eukaryota > Viridiplantae > Streptophyta > Magnoliopsida > Gentianales > Rubiaceae > Rubia > Rubia yunnanensis. Next base: position 79,821,263 of record CM075071.1, on the reverse strand, counting down.
ACTAGGTGCGCCTTATGACTTTCAATAGTACTATCTGACTTAAACTCCGCCCGTTAAACCTATTTGCAACCAATCGCCTTCTTATCCAGAGGTAGGGGGCCAAAGTCAAAGTCTGATTGCGCTCAAGCGCAGTAAGCTCTTCAATCATAGCATCTCGCCAATGAGCATGTTGTGATGCCTTGGAATAAGTGGGGGAATCTGAACTAGATGTTAATGCACCAAAAAATCTAGAATGCATACTAGAAAAATTATCACAATTTACATAATCAGTAAGAGGATAGAGAACACCTGAGGATAGTGACGGCGCATGAGTGAACAAAGCAATAGTGGGGGGGTCTCCAGTAGCAAGACTACTGGCATAATCATCACAATCACAATCTTCCAAATAAGGAGGAGGTCGGAGAGCATGAATACTCCATCCGAAAGGTGGCAACTTGGTGGTGAAACTATCTGGAGATGGAGATGCTGCAAAAGGAGGCTAGGCAGGCGGTGCGTGGGGCGCGTCAGACTCTGTCGCCGGCATCGCATGAGGTTCATGAGGTGGCAGCATCCTTGGAGATGGAACGTCTGGCCGAGCCGGAAGTAGAATTTGGTGGTCTTGGTCAAGATCCGATGATGGAACCTCATTCGTTGGGGATGGGTCGATGAGTGCCGTTATGTCGGTCTCTACGGCATAGATGAGCTAGGGGTGACCGAAGGCAGGGGATCGGTGACAGCCGATGGTGAAGGATCGGCGGCAGAGAACTATCAGATATTGGTGATGGGTGACCGGTGGTGGTCGGAGGAATGGGGCTAGCGGCGGCCGGAGGCAATGAGCCATACGACTCCGGCAATGACAATGAGGAGGCCGGCGGTGAGGTGGTGGTGCCGCCAGGGTTTTCTAATGAGGCCGATGTTAGAGTTGCAGAATATGGGAACTGGTCGTCAAAAAAATCTGCATCCCAACTGGTGAAGATTACGCGGGATTTTAGGTCAAAAAGGCAATATCCTTTCTTTCCGGCAGGGTAACCAAGAAGCAAACAACGCCGATTGGTATGATAATAAGTTTTCAGTAAACAAAGCTAGAAATTTTAAGTCAGATAACAATCTAGAGCATGATAATAAGTTGCACCGCAAAGTAGGTATATATAGCACATGAATGAGAATGACAACACCAAAGCAAATAGAACCATATTAGGTAGTAGATGACACAGAGCTTATCAGGCAGAATAACATTCACAGTGTCAACAACAGTAGTGATACTAGTAAGAGAACCTTTGCCACCGGTTATGTGATATGAGGCTCTCGAATCGAGTATCCAGGGCAAAGTGGACTTACCCGACCCCTTGTCAGAAAGAGAATTGAATAGTTTAAATAAATGCATGGTCGTGCTCTAGTAGTCATCAGACAGAGCAGGGTCAAAATCAGACCGGGTAGGGACGTTGCCAGAGGAAGCTAGTCCAGGCGGCGACATGGCGGCGCTAACGAATGGCGATGGGAGTGGAAGAGTCGTGGCGGATCCTCCGTTCACAGCAGCGGCGATCGGTCGAGAGGCTGGCGTCGTTCTCCTGGCGGCGTTGGCTTTCTCCTTCAGGTCATCCCACAGTTCCTTAAATGTGCCAAACAAGCTTGTAGAAGATCTCAACACCAGATCCAGGGTTTGCAAGATCCAGCAAACAAGGGTAGCATTAACCCCAGGCCAATCAGCAGCATCAGGATGACCATCCTGGGGTTCAGTAATGGATCCATCAATGAACCCAATCTTGTTCTTAGCAAGGAATGTGCAGCACTTCGTGTCAGACCATTCAATGTAATGTTCTTAACCTTTTAGCATGTTTGGTATAATTTGCAGACTCGGACCATCGCTAGAGCCAATAAAGTAAGGATAAATCTACAGATGACCAATAGGTACAGTAGTCAGTAGGCCAGATTGCAACTGCAACTTTTTTAGTAAAGTCGCAATCACATCATAACCACTCATATCCTGAAGTTTCGGAACCTCAGGTGCAACATCAATACGAGCATGTTTTTCAGAAGCAGTCATTGTGCAATATCAGGTACAGATCAACATTAAGTGCAACAATCGGTGGTAGATCGGATCTGCGACAGCGCGTGAGAGGAACGCGTCGGCGCGTGTGAGCTTTGGGATCGGCGTGTGTGTCTTAACGAACGGACCGATCGGATCAGGAGAGGCGACACACAGATTACCAGAGTTAGACGGTGGCGGTGGCGATCAGCGAGCCGCGGAACGGAGCAGTTGGCGGCGGTGCGTGGATCGATGCACAGCTTGACGGCGGCGGCGGTGGCTCGGAAGGGCAGCGGAATATTTTATTTGTATTTCAGGATTTTAGGCTCTTGTATCATGTAGAAAATAAGGGTAATAATGTGTGCTTGTATTCATTATCCTAGGATATATTATGTAGTGGTACAAAATACATATACAAGTTAGGAAAATGTAATCGAATATAATTACAACTATAAGTAATATTCGAATTCCTTAATATTATGATTCATGACTAGAGACTACTCCCTCTGTCCCAAGCAAAAGTTTCTACTTTCTATTTTTTCATGTTCCAATCAAATGTTTCTATTTTGACCATTTTTTTACTTAACCGCACACTTCTCCTGCTCTATCAACCTGCATAAATACATGTACAAAAAAAAGTAATATGTAGAACGTGTGGATGAGACCTATGGAGTAATAGACATGACCCACGGCTCCAAGTCCGACCTAGATAGATTATTGATTATCAAAGGGTGATCTCTCCGTGACATTTTGTGTGGGTTATTACGATGGGACAAAACCTAACGTTAAAAAGGAGTTTTAGAAACGTTGTTTCTAAAAGAAGAGGAGAGTTTCCATAATCATGATCGGTACTTATTGCTAATATTTTTAATTGACGAATAATTCGAAAGGAAAGTTACAACTTGAAGGAGCGTGTAATGAAATTGCTGTTTTGATCCGGAGAAAACAATGGCGAAGGATTCTTTTTCTTGATAAAAAAATAAATAAATTGGACAAATTTTTTTAATTGAATGACTTGGTCGTGTCGTGTCGCTTGGCAAGTTGAGTGCTGTTAACGGGGTTATTTGAGTTATTCCATCGGTTTCACTAACAGTGATATCATATATTTCGTTGTTTGGATTTAGGTAAAGAATATAAGTGAATGAAATTATATATAGAAAGTAAAAAAATAGAATGTGTGGATGAAATTGAAGGAATCTTGCCAAAAATTGAAAGTGTGTCAATATAAAAGAAATAATTTAAAAAGAAATGTGTGCAAATAATAGAGAAACAGAGGGAGTATAATAGATTAATGTTGTAAAGAGTTTATCTACTAGCTCTGTTTCGTTGGATTTGACATCATAGACTTAAATGTTTGAATTTAGGTGAATGAACTGGATGGATGAAATTAAATTTATAATAAAAATAAGTACTCCACCCGTTTCTTTAATAAAATTAAATAAACCTTGCATAAAATGGAAAGTGCGTCAAACCCATAAGAACAACCAAACAAATAAAGTGTGTCGAATTCAACGAAAATGAGGAAGTGCAAAAAATCTACTCTCTCACTTCCAAAAAAAATGCCACAATATCCTTTTTTGTCATTCCCAACAAAAATGACACAGTTCTTTAAAAACTACCCAAAATAGCAAAGAATATGTTGTTAAATTCTCACAACATCTTCAACTTCAACGACTTTCAGGCGAGGCTACAACTTTCCTAAAATATCCTTATTCCTTTACAATTATTTCCTGTCATATCAGGTTGCATAAAAAAGTGAGTCAAAAGTAAATGCATCATTTTTTCAAGACGAATATAGTACTCATATTAAATTTTGTTTTAAACATAAACTTTGTTTAAAGAGTTATCACTTAAGTTAGAATTAGTTGGTAATCAGCATGAATCTTGCTAACATTTGTTGGGATGGCGGTGGGCTGGACAAATGCGGATTATGAACTTTCATATCGATGTCATTTAAAATAATTATACTTATATCGTCCCATTAACCATAATGATGTAAAAATTAAAAAAGACAGTGTTAGTAGAACATATGATACAATTCACGGAGTCCGTTTATTGCAAGGGAGCCTTTCATAAATTATGAAAAAAACTAAGATTTAAATTATAAATTAAAAAAAAAAGATAAAAATTGTGGGTTGTGTTAATCAGGTCATAAACTTATAACTACTGTATATGCATAATAATTTTTAAATATTGCAACTAAAATCATCTGTTTTTCTATAATCTTTGATTGCAACTAAAATATTACAACATTGTGATAATGATTACAGTGCAATTTGTAGTGTCGCGGAGTAGAATTTAGGGGGGGTAATATTAAAAAAGTGAAATAAATTTACATGTTGGCACGTGGTGAATCTAGGACACATGTCCTTGGAGGCAGACCAAAGTCAAGGAGAAGGAGACACATAGGACCACACCAATGCAGAGCACTAACGTTATGCTTGCTTTTCATAAACCAACTCACGTGCTTCACCCTTCTTCCTATTGCATTATCCCTTCGTCCCAATTATTTTTGTACTATTTTATTTCTGGGACATTTTAATGATGCAAGTTGTTTGAAGTCTTGATATAGGAGGGTCTCTTCCTACCACTAGGTAATATATAGATGATTCAAAATGAATCATTTTATCGATAGAGAACACTCCTAGCGATAAAATGATTTGAAGAGCACTTATTGTAATTGTGGAGATTTTACCCATTTTATCCAATGCTGAATTGGCGACCTATGTGTTCTGTATAAATTAAGAATAATTTTTTGGATTGAAAAAAAAAGGAAACGACTTTGCTGACAATTATATATTTTTGTCAAAAGAGTCCTCTGAATATTTTGTAGTTTAGATATTTGGTTTGTCTTGAATCAAAACAAAGAAGAGAGGATATGCTTATCACTACATTTATAAAAAGGTATGAGAATTTTTTGGGCTTGAGAGCCAAATGAATCGAAAGATTCATGTTTGGTTCGGGAAGGGATTATGGAAGCTTTAAAATTAATGAATCAAAAGATAATCTACTTTCATTAAGTGATTTATTAGACAATCGAAAGCAGAGAATCTTGAATACTATTCAAAATTTAGAGGAACTCCGGGAAGGGGCTATTGAACAGTTGGAAAAGGCTCGGGCTCGCTTACGGCAAGTGGAAAAAGAAGCAGCTCAGTTCCGAGTTGATGGATACTCTGACATAGAGCGAGAAAAATTGAATAGTACACGCAATGAAACCGTAGACAGTAAAGTGAAATCCAATCCACGAAACAATTTGATCTATGGACAACATCGTTGTGGTAAAGGTCGTAATGCTCGAGGAATCATTACCATAGGGCATTGAGGGTTTGCACTTTTCACTTTATTTTACTTTTGACCAACTTTTATTTATTTTAAGGTTAAAAATTGATGAACATAAATGAAAAAGGAAAATAAAATGAAGATACCACACCAACACATGGGAAAAAAATACTACTGGATCGTTAAAAAAACTTCTTATATATCTCTCTGCAAAAATAGTTAGGACGGACGGAGTACTTTCTTCCACCACACCATTCTTTCCAAAAACCTCTATAGTAGAATAAAATAGAATTGATGCACCATTGCTTTCCTACATGAATCAACTAATTCATAACAATTAGATGTGTTTTTAACCTTTATTTTGAGTTCAACCTCGTTAATCTCAGTAAGTCTGTCAAATAATACTCATAATTGAGGCATGACGAGCTCGTCTCGTGTTTGTTCAGCTCGAACTCGAATCAAATTTTTGATCGAGCTGCTCGGGAGATGATCGTGAACAACTTGATTCGTTTACCCCTAAATAACACATCAAAAGTACTCTAAAATATTTATTTAAAATGAACCTTATGTATTTCAAAACCACCTTCTTCATTAGTTTTCATTTCAATTAAGATCCACTCCAAGTCCTTGTGTGGGTATATCTCTCCCTGAGCCCATTCACAAAATTTGGGCTTCGGATCAGTATTTGTAAGCTACTAGAGTCCAATTATAAATGGGCTTCAGATGTGAGTTTATTGGATAATCCTTAACTCTAGTTGAACTAGACAAGTGTAGTGATGCCTTGGGTTCTAAACTATATGATGCAAATCAATATTTCTTCTGAGCCCATTTACAAATGTTGGATTTTATAAGTTAAATATTGCATTTTATAAGTTAAAACGAGAAATAATATGTATTTGAACGTGAAAATATAAAAATATATGGTATAAAAAATGTTTTCAAAAATTATAAATTTTGTACGTAATTTAACAAATGCAGTGTATAAGGTAAAAAATAAGTGGCTTGTTCATAATCTTATGGACAAACCGGCTGTCAGGAGACCAACTCTAAATACAATTCAAGCCGAATAATTTCATTAATTAAAATAAGAGTCCGTCTCTTGAAAAATGGGTTTTCCATAAGCCATGGAAAAATAAAGGTTTAAAGTGCAAATTAGAATAATTGAAGATAAAATTTTCGGGTTGCATGAATCGGTTTATAAGCTTTATAACAACTACATGTCGCATAATTAATTTTCAATATTACAACTAAAATCTTTTACTTTTTATTATTTCAATTTAACCCATCTTTCTCTAAAATTATGAAACGATAATATTTCCCAATACTTTGCTTTAAAGTGAAGCACAAACACAATAAAACGTGTTCAATGTCAAGTATCAATAAAATGGCATGGGTATTTAAAATACAGTTCGGTTTTTCATCCTTACTATTGAACATATCGAAGAGGATTAGTTTGATGCAAGAATTCATCTGATAGTGTAATCTTCTCTATCTCTATTTAAAATACCCACTTTAACTTTTTTAAGTTAAAATCACACTCTTTCCTTCCCACGATTAATTTCATATTTTATTGCAATCAGTTGTGTTATTGATTAACTACTAATAACTTTGTTTATGTAATTTAAAATACCTTTCCAAAAATAATTTAAATAATATATGTTATAATAAATCCGATTTAAATTGCAATTTTCTGACTTGTTTTTTTCACTTTTTTCTTTACAAAAAAAAAGTTATTGCTGCAAGAAGTGTGCAATTATAAGGGTGCTGCTATATTACGCTCTGTATTTTACTAGTTTACGCCCTAATACGAATATGCATGTATAATACTAAATTTAAATTTTCAAAAATAAAACAAAACAAAAAAATAAATAAAATTGTTACCCTCAAAAAACCACTGTCGGTGCCGGACCACCGTCGCCACCGCCACCGCCAGACCACCTCCACTGCGGGTGTTACGTTTTCACCGGACCACCGCCACCACCGAAAGACTGCCACCGTCGGCGCCGGAACACCGCCACCACTACCACCACCGCCACCCGGTTCGGATCTTGAGAACCGGTCAAGGAGCCGGAGAAGAAGAGGAGAGCCGAAGCCGGAGAACCGGGAGAAGAAGAGGAGAGCCGGAGCCGGAGAAGAAGAGGAGAGCGGGGAGAAGAGAACGGGCCGGTGAAGAAGACCGGAGAAGGCAGGCAATGGCGGAGGATACCAAAGAAGAAGAGAAGAAGAGAAGATCGGAGGACGGCGGCGGAGGTGATGGTCAATAATAAATTTAATTTAATATTAAATTAAACATATTTTAACTCATTAAATTAAATTTAAAATATATAATATATTAAATAATATTAATACATGGCATAATCAAATAAAATACATGGCGTAATATAGCGATTCACAATTATACAGAGAATGGGAAGTACAGGTGGAAATGCACGTGCACATCCAACAAAACCTAAAATAGTAAAATTACAGAAGTAGAAAAACTTAGCTTCATGTTTCCCTACCAACAGGCCAATTTGACACTTAGGTGATCAGCTCCTTTAATCAGATGGAAGAATCCAACCAAAACCGAAACCAGACAAAGCCAAGGAACAGAAGGGACACTTCCCGCGTGCCACTTCAATTATCTACATGTTTGGAAATCCGACTCTTCCTCTATTTCAACACAATATTCCTCCGGTAGACAGCTTATTACGCAGATATTTATGCGTGCTGATGTAGTAGAGAAAACAAGAGATTGGAATGATCCGATAAAAACTCAGACACATACTTCAGTTCAAATAAGGAAATATGAACCTTAGGTTAGAGCAGGTGGAAAATGGAAAGTAAGTATCTCACGTAGAGACGGTCAGACAGACAAGGTATAAGATGGTGATGTCGATTCGGGTAACCGTGTCGAGTTCGGGTCGGGTTGAAAATGGTTTGGATTAAAACAAATTGGGTTCAAGCGTGTTATATTTGTTTTTTGGGCGGGTCGGGAAGAGTCGGGCTCCTATCGTGTTGGGGGTAAAACGTGTCAGATTTTTTCTCGGGTCAGGTTCGATTACACTCGTGTCGGGTTACTGTCGTGTAATTTCTTTGCTCGTGTTAGGTCGGGTCGGGTCAGATTACTGTCGGGTTTGGTCAGGCTAGGTTATATTCAGGTCAGGTTAGATCAGGTCGGGTTATTCAGGCCGGGTCATTTTCTTGTAGTTTTTTGTACTGGAGTTTTATTCGAGTTAGGTCAGGTCGGATTATTAACTTTCATGTTGGATTTGGGTATATTTCAGATTGGTTCATTTTGGATCAAGTCATTATACTACTCGACTAAATTTAGGTTGATTCACATTCTTACAGTTACAAAAATCGGGCTATGTTTCATTGTAACATGTAATTTTTATTTATAATTTATTAAAATCAATATTTAGTCGATCTTCTATATTACTCACTCAAAATCATGATTATGATTAAACACGTCACTTTATCCGGCTATTATTCATTAACTTTATAAACTTAACCGTAATTTTGCATTTTAAACTCAACCTTGTGCGCTAAAATTTATTATGAGATGAATTTATGTAATTATGCAACTACGTATAATAACGAGGAATTTATGAATGATGCAACTACGTATTAATAACGATATTAACTTTTGGGTTTATGCATATAAATATTCCATGTTACCAATTAATTGTTTAATTATAAAGATATTAACTTTTACTTTATATCGACTATTTATTGAGTTGAATGGATTTTTTATCGTTACAAATTGGGTCAACTACCAAAACCAAAAGTAATTTGAGTTGATAGCATGCAGGGTTAAATAATTGATTTATCAGGTTGAATAGAGTTCGGATTGATTGTGGGCCAGGTTGAATTGTGTTCAGGTCATGTTGAATTCGGATTGAGTTTGGCAGTGTCAGGTTAGGTTCAGGTTGATATCTCTCAGGTCGGAATCGGGTTTCAGACTGAATTCGGTCGTGTCGGGTTTATGTCGGGTTAATATTTCTCGGGTTATAATCATGTTTTGGGTTGAGTTCAGTTGCGTCGAGTTAATATCTCTCGGGTTAAATCAATTTTTGGGTTGAATCGTTCGTTTCGATGCAAATCGAGTTTTTGGTTCGGGTCAGAGATTGACAGCTCTAGATGTAACTGATAGAAAGTCATTTACACGGTGATTCTTGTACAATAGAGTGATTTGAAACCATTCATTAAAGAATGGATGGATTGAAATGAAGCAAATTAAAGGCATTGTACGTGTCACTTAGTTCACAGGTCTTGTCCAGAACCAGCAAATTCTACCACCACCATATCCATGGCAATATAATGGGGCTAACACTTCATTTTTTTGTGCCTTTTTCCCAACATTTTTGGGCACAATATCTTGCATGAACTGTCACATGGAGCCCAAATCTCTGATCCATTGATCTGTATTTTTCTGCATTCATTTACATCTTTTGTTTGCCATAATTTTTCAGAGATAAGAAATACTGGAGAGTATTTATTTCCAAGTCGAAAATGAAATTGATGACCTTTTCAACAATATCAATTAATCATCCTTTTTGACAATGTAAATTTGGTATTATCGAAGTGCCATTATTTGTGGGTCTCCTTCCTGCTAGGTAGAGTGACGAGGCCCTAAAGGCCCCAGACGTTTAGGGCATAGCGTCCCGCACATTTAGTGAGTTATACTTGTTGCTCTTGTGGCCGTATGATTTTTATTTTATTTTTAAAAAAAAAAGTTTTATCTAGTGCTGTGTGGAAGCAAGGCAAGGCTTTTGGCAGATTGGTATTGACTATTGAGTGTGATTAACTTGTTGGAAAATGTTTGTAAAATAAGTTGAATTTGGTCAAATTTTGGGTTTTGTTTTGATTTGGGCTCGAGCTGAATTAGTGTCAATGGGCGTCGTTTTCGGATTCTCCTCTATGAGTACTATAAAATTGACTGTTTAAACTCTCGAAATGGATAAACTCTCCACTGAAACCCTAGGCCCACGCCACCTCCGCCACCATCGGCCACCATTTCCGACGCCGCTCAGCAAGCGCCGGAAAATTGAGAAGGAGAAGGAGAGAACGCAGAGAAAAATCGAAGAGAAAACGAAGGGAAAACTTCAAGGAGAAGGGAGAACGCATGAGAAGGAGAGAAACGAAGGAGAAGGAGACAAATGGGTATTTTTTTAATGGCTTTTTTATTTTTTTTATAGAGGGGTAAAATAGTCTTTCACTTAATTTCAACTTCAAACTGCCGGAAAATATTATATTTGCACACAACCTTAATATGTAGGATTATATTTACACTTTCAATTATCATAGGATTATATCTACAGACTCATCAATTATATAGAGCTATATGTGCATTTTGCTATAAAGTCTTTCGATTTTTATCACTTACTCATCTAACCTTCATCAGATATCTTGTAGGATTTTGAAGCGGGTTTATGAGTTGAGCCACGATCAAACAGCCCATATAAATTTTGGGCTCAACATGTAATCCAATTTGAAACAGAATTTGAAGCACAATATGTGAAATCTAATTTCCATGCAAAACTAACTTTCCATATTCAATCGAGAACGTAATGATTAAGAGAATAAACTTTTTAACGAAAAATCAAAGAACCTAACCGCTTGGACACCACCACATATTAGTAAACATCCCAATTTAAAGTTATAAACTCATCCGACCTACTCCATCCGTCTCACTCTAAATATATTAGAGAAAAGTGCAGATATAACCTTATATAATTGAAAAAATACAGATATAATTCTGCGCTAATTGAAAATGCAAATATAACCATATCTATCTATTCAGGTTATGTTCAAATATAACATTTTTAGCCAGTTGGAGGCCGGATATGCTAAAATGACTATTTTGCCCCTTTGTAAAATATAAAAATATAAAAAAACATTAATTCATCTCATCTTAATCCGATCGATTATCTTCTTCTTCTTCTGACATAATTCTGGTCACTGAAGCTCGCCATGCCACCATTCATACCACCTCACCATCTTCATCTCTGATCCATTCACATCACCTCGCCACCGAAGCTCGCAAGATGGTTCAGAAACTCCGTTGCTTGGCTGATCGGTGCTGGGGTGTTCAATCGGCGGGGACATCTAGGGTTTTTGTTGATGGAGGAGGGGATATGGTTTACGTTGTTCAATTGCAGGTGAGGGGGGAGGATAGGGTTTTCGTCGGTGGAGGAGGGCAACGGTGAGGAGGGGATGGGATTTCCGTTGGTGGCGAGGCGGGCGAGTAGTGGTGGCGTGGCGGGTGAGCGCAATGGCGTGCTGGCGAGCTTGGTGGCGAGGCTGATCCAGTGGTGGTGGGGCTGGCTGAGCCAGGTGGTGACTGGATTGGTTGAGCCAGGTAGTGGCGGTGGTGACTGAGCCAAGTGGTGGCAGGGTTGTCTACTAGTGGTTGCTGGTGGTGGATGGGCGGGGCTGTGTGGTGGTGGGACACGACGGTAAGTTGGTGGTGGAACAGTGGTTGTGGTGGCAGCAAAGGGCAATTTTATCCTTTTAATTTTGTATTAGGTTAGAAATGCAATTTGGTCATTTCCGGTCGGTCAATGGCCGAAAATGGACAGTTAGTGCCGAAATAATGGTTTTAGCATTATATTTGCACTTTTGTGTAATGGATGAGTTATACTTGCACTAAAAAATAATTAACGGTTATATTTGCACTTTCCTTAACATATAGGGTTACATCTGTAAACAAAAGAGAAGGAGACAAAGTGGTATATTTTTAGTTTTTAATGGCTTTTCTATTTTTTATTTTTTACAGAAGGATAAAATCGTATTTTCACTCAATTTGACCTTAAACTGCCGAAAAAATTATATTTACACATAACCTAAATATCCATAGTTACATTTACACTTTCAGTTATCACAGAATTATATCTGCACGTTCATCAATTAGATAAGATTATATATGCACTTTGCTCTATAGTCTTTTGTATTTTATCACCTGATCATCTAACCTTCATCTGATATCTTGTAGGATTTTGAAGCGGGTTTATGAGTTGACCACAATCATACAACCCATACTCCCTCCACTCCTCTAATAATATGCCACTTTCCTTTTTTGGGTGATTCTTTTATATTTGCTCCTTCCCCTTTTAGTAACTTCTAGATTATTTTTATCCACATAATTTATTTTTTATATTTTCAATACTACAATCTCTACAATTCATTATCCTTTTAAAAAAATTATGCCAAAAAATTAGAGTCATAATAAAGGCACCAGAAATTTTGGGCTCAAGATGTAATCCAATTTGAAAAACATAATTTGAAGCACAATATGTGAAAATTAACTTCCATGCAAAATTAACTTTCCATATTCAGTCGAGAACGTAATGATTAAGAGAATAAACTTTTTAACGAAAAATCAAAGAACCTATACCGCTTGGACAACACCACGTATTAGTAAATATCCCAATCTCAAAGTTGAGCTCATCCGATCTACTCTCTTCCTCTCGGTCTAAATTACTTATTTAATTTTTGTAAATTTTAATCCTAAATATAAAATCAATATTTAAATAATAAATATATTATGTGAGATATTATTGAATTTGTCTCAACTTCTATTTTCTAAATATCAATTTTTTATATGAAATTATAATTGAAGACCGTGAAAAAGTAATAAAGCAATTTAGAGTGAGACGGATGGAGTATAGTCCAAATATTTTAAACCTCTACTTGCCTAACTTTAATAAAGATGAAATGATTTTCGGATTATCAACTAATGAGGTCAAAATTAATCACATTATCGTTTACTTCTTGTCTTCTAGGCTTAATTTATTTTTCTTACGTTGCTAAACAAGTCCAATTTGGTGTTCGATTCTACTCACACGTGAAAAACCGGAATCTTTTTACCAAAAGGTTTAGTTTGGGAGATGTAGCATCTTCATAATCTATAAAACAATTACTAATACTTTCAACACATAAATATAAAATTTTAAACTCAAATATTGTATTTTGATTTTTTTAATCTTTTCACATTTAAATACGGAGTACATATATCACTACAATAAAAATGAGATTTAATAACAACATAATTTTATCATTAAAAGGTTGAAAATGTTGGTAAATATTATCGATATAATTGATACATGTCACTAAATTTCTTGGACATGAAATATGACTCATCAAAAGGTCGCCAGTAACAAGTCATAAATAAAGATTCCATAGACGAACTTACCATTTACTCGTTATAACATTTAGAACTAAATTAATTTTTGGAACACTAGATTTGCCGCAATATAAAGAGTAAATTGACTGTCACAGAACAGTTGCATAGGAAAAGTGTGCATAAGCCCTAAGTCTTTTAGTAAACACTTAAGCCATAACAACTCACAACAGGTAACAGTCATAACACGATACGCCGCTTCAGCGAAAGACCGAGAAATCGTAGGTTGTTTCTTAGTCTTCCAAGAAACCGGAGAATCACCAATTATCACAAAATATCCAGAAAGAGAACGTCGGGTAATTGAGCATGCAACCCAATCCGAATTACAGTAAGCATTCAACTGTAATGCACTACTGGGAGAGAGAAATAAACCTTGACCAGGATGACTCTTCAGGTAGTGAAACACACGAACTGCAACTTGCCAGTGAGGAACACAAAGAAACTTCATGAATCGAATAGCTAAGCTTAAGACGGGTGATAGTTAGGTATATCAGGCACCCAACCAGACGCCTGCACTGCTCGGGATGATGGTAAGGCGGACCTTTAACACGCGCTAGATCGTGTTGTTGCTCCATTGGAAAGTCAGTCGGTTTAGAAGCTGATTAACATGTATCAAATAAAATGTCCAAGGCATATTTCCTTTGCAAAAAAAATATCCCCTCCGGTCTTCTAGCAATCTCTATACCCAATAAATACTTAAGTAAACCAAGATCTTTCACATGGAAATAAGAACTCAAGTATTTCTTGAACTCATAGATGAGTGCAGAAGAGCTACCAACAATGAGCAAATCATCCACATAAATCAAAAGATGCAAAGAAACCGATCCACGAGAAAAGACAAACAAAGAGTAATCTACCTTACTTTGAACAAAACCAAATGCTCATAAAGCCTGAGCCAACTTGGCAAACCAATTTCTAGGAGCCTGACGAAGACCATAAAGAGATTTCTGAAGGCGACATACCTGACCGTGAGGCGGAGCATAGTCCGGTGGGGATCGCATAAAAACCTCTTCATGCAGGAAAGTATTATGGACATCCATCTGATGCAATTACCAAACACAAATGACCGCACCATATAAGAATATGCGAACAAAACTCATCTTCGAAACTGGAGCAAATGTCTCAGTATAATCAATCCCTTCAACCCGGCGATTCCCGAGAATAATTAGGCGAGCCTTATAACATTAAATAGTACCATATGACTTACACTTCATCCGGTAAACCCATTTGCAACCAATCTCCTTCTTATCCAGAGGCAGAGGGCCAAAGTCCAAGTTTAATTACGCGCAAGCGCAATAAGCTCTTCAGTCATAACATCTCCCCAATGAGCATGTTATGACGCCTCAGAATAAGTGGTGGGATTTGCACTAGATGTTACTGCACCCAAATATCTAGAATGCATACTAGAAAGATTATCACAATTTACCTAATCAGTAAGAGGATAGAGAACACCTGAGGATAGTGATGGCGCATGAGTGAACATAGCAGTAGGGGGGGTCTTTAGTAGTAAGAGCATAGGCATAATTATCACAATCATAATCTTCCAAATAAAGAGGCCGGCGAGCATGAATACTCTTTCTAATAGGTGGCAACTCGGCGGATGAACTATCCTGAGCAGGAGATGCCACGGAAGGGGCGTGGACAGGTGGTGCGTGAGGTGCGTGAGACTCCATTGCCGGTGGCGCGTGAGGTGAGTGAGACTCCATTGCCGGTGGCGCGTGAGATGAGTTAGGCGGCGGTGTTCTTGGCGATGCAACATCTAGTCGGGCTGGACGTGGAGTCTGGCGGTCTTGGTCGAGATCCAGCGACAGAACCACGTCCACCGGGGACGGGCTTGTGAGCACTGATGTGTTAGTGTCGACGGGGGCCAGTGTAGATGAGCTGACGGTAAGGGACATGACGACTGGCGATGGAGGACCGGCAACGATCGAGTTTGGAGAGCTGGAAGCGTTCGGCGGCAGCTGGAGGTACGAGGCTGTCGGTGGCAATGGGTCGTGAAACTCCGGCAATGGTGATAAGAAGGCTGGCGGTGAGGGATTGGCATCGTTGCAGTCTTCTGGTGAGGCCGAAGTCGGAGTTGCGGAATACGGGAACTGGTCTTCAAAAAAATTTGAATCATGACTGGAAAAGATTACACGGGATTCCAGGTAAAAAATGCGATAGCCTTTCTTTCCGGCATGGTTACCAAGAAACAAACAACGCTAACTTCTTGGTGCAAACTTGTCACAACTTCTGGGAACATGAGAAACAAAACACAATCATCCAGAAACCCTTAAGGATGAGTAATTTGGAGCTTTCCCATAAGGAAACTCAAAGGGAGTACGCCCATTGAGATGCTTTGTCGATGTTCGGTTAATCAGATAAGTAGTAGTAAGAACACACTCTCCCCAAAAATCAATTAGAATATTGGCTTGAAACCGTAAGACACGCGCCACATTGAGGAAATGACGATGCTTTCTTTCAATTCAACCATTCGGTTGTGGTGTATCAACCATAGATGTCTAAAAAATGATCCCAGATGCCGCAAAATGAGATCTCAAAGGCAAAAATCCAGTCCCGATATCAGCCCGAACACTCAGTATGGTTCGGCCCCATTGGTTCTTCACCAATGTACAAAATTCCAAAAATCTAGAAGCTACTTCTGACTTAGCCACTAATAAATAAACCCAAACAACTCGGGAATAATCATCAACTATAGTTAAAAAATAAAATACACCATTAGAAGATGGTGTTCTATAAGGACCCCAAACATCACAATGTATTAATTGAAATAGTGCAGTAGCATTTGTAGAACTCAATAGAAAACTATGTATAGTCTATTTTTCTCTATAACATATAGAGCAAGGAGCATAAGTCTTATCAGGGCTAAAATCAATAGAAGAAACAGAAGATAACGCCGTAGAGGAAGGATGCTCAAGACGCTGATGTCATAAATCAGAAGAAGACACAGAAGCAACAGTAAAAAATGACTGCGGGATAAGAGGATGATCATGAGTATCCAACAGACGAAGCCAAAACACCCTTCCCCCTTTCTGTTCACCCACGCCAATCACTTTCCTCGTACTGATTTTCTGTAAAATGCAACAATTTAGTAAACAGAGCTAGATATTTTAAGGCAGATAACAATCTAGAGCATGATAATAAGTTGTACCGCAAAGTAGGTATATATAGCACATGAGTAAGAGTGACAACACAAAAGAAAATAGAACCATATTGGGTGACACAGAGCCATCAGGCAGAATAACATTCACAGTGTCAATAGAAGTAGTAACATTAGTAAGAGAACCCTTGGCACCGGTCATGTGATATGAGGCTCCCGAATCAAATGTCCAAGGAAAAGTAGACTTACCTGACCCATTGTTAGTAAGAGAATTAAACTGATTAAATAAATGCACGGTCGTGCTCCAGTGGTCATCAGACAGAGAAGGATCAAAATCAGACTGTGTAGGGACGTGGCCAGAGGAAGCCACCACCGCTAGGCCAGGCAATGACATGGCAGCACCGACGAATGACGATAGGAGTGGAAGAGCCATGGCGGATCCTCCGTTCATGGTGGTGGCTGTTGGCAGAGAGGTTGGCGCCGTCCTCCTGGCGGCACTAGTTTTCTCCTTCAATTCCTTGAACCATTCTGGTACACCAATGATCTGGATGACAATGTGTACAAACAGGATTCTTGCGGTCAGATGTAGAAAGAAAAACTGGCGAAAAACCTGTAGGTGGTGGGCGTCGTGCAGCATACACCATGGAGTCAAAAGAAGGCTCGCGAGCTCGGATGACAGCTCGATGATTCTCCTCCTGGGCAACAAGGGCATACACTTTCATGACAGGTGGAATCAGATCAATGCTCATGATATGTGATCGCAAGGTGTGAAAGCCTTCGTCGAGACCACAAATGAATTGATAGATCAAATCCTTCCCTCGTTCTCTCTCTCGGAAGACTCTCATAGAAATATTGCAATGGCACAGTGCTTTGCTATCTTCACAGTCACAAACTAAAGGAGGCTGCATGCAGTGGTAGTCTGCAAACAGCTTCTTCAGTTTGCCAGAGTAAATGTCGATGGGTTGACCATTCTACCTGCAACTCTGAATAGCCTCTTGCATTTGCAAAACCTTTACACCATCACCAAGAATAAATCGTGCCTTCAGGTCATCCCACAGTTCCTTAACTGTGGCAAATGACCTTGTAGAAGATCTCAACACCGGATCCAGGGTTTTCAAGATCCAGTAGACAAGAGTAGCATGAACGTCATGCCAATCAGCAGCATTAGGATGACCATCCTGGGGTTTGGTAATGGATCCATCAATGAACTCAATCTTGTTCTTAGCAAGGAATGCGACACATCGCGTCAGTTCATTCAATGTAATTTTTTGACCTTTCAGTATGTTCGGTATAATAATCAAACCAGACCATCGCCAGAACCAATAAAGTAAGGATCAGTCGGCAGAAGACCAATAGGTACAGTAGTATGGGGGCCAGATTGCAATTGCAACTGCTTTAGTAAAGTCGCAATCACATCATAACCACTAATTTCCCGAAGCGTCGGAACCTCGGGTGCAGCATCAATACGAGTATGTTCTTCAGAGGCAGACATCGTGCAAAATCAGGTACGGATCAGCAGCATGTGCAGCAACAAGCGGCATATCGGATCTGCGGCGGCGCGTGAGCTTCGAGATCGGCGCGTGTGGCTTAGCGCACGGACCGATCGGATTGAGAGAGGTGGAGCACGAATTACCACGGCCAGATGGTGGCTGTAGCGATCGGCGAGGGGCGGAACGGAGCAAATGACAGTGGCTGTGCGTCAGCGCGTGGATCGATGCGCGGCTTGACAGCAGCATCAGTGGCTCGGAAAGGCAGAGGACTATTTTCCTAGGGTTTCAGGATTTGAGACTCTGATACCATGTAGAAAAATAAGGGTAATAATGTGTGTCTGTATTAATGATCTCATGGTACATTATATAGCGGTACAAAATACATATACAAGCTAGGAAAATGTAATAGAATATAATTACAATTACAAGTAACATTTTAATTCCTTAATCTTTTTGAAAACGACGAGGGAGATGCGGACTAAAGGACAAAGTCCGGAATGAGAAGAAAAAACAAAAGTCCGTGAAATGATTTTTCTACCCCAAACGACCATTTGTGTCAACCGATAGTATGGAAGGATTTGTTTGCCGGGAGAATAATAGTAGCAGCCCTCAAGCTAAAGTAGAAGCTGAATCTGTCGGAAGTCATGAACAAAATTTCAAACTCATCAATGGTGCCTGTCAATGCATGCTTTGCACGCGAATTGTTCAAATGGTAGGGACGATTTGAGGTGAAAATCATTGGTTCCATCAAAATCAAATCATTCACCAACTACTGGTACTAATATTGCTATTACTGGTTAATTAATTAACGTCGAGTTCAACCTTTTCCATAATTTAGAAGCCCAACATCTAAATTTTAAGTTGTTTTTTTTTGTTTAAAAAATCAAAGCTATTATTCCCTTCATCACAAATCAAACGGCACCCTTACTTTTCCTTGGATCAAATTTTAACTACAAAATCTTGTTAAAATTTTTTTTAACACACATGTTCTGAATACCAACTTTTTATGCGACAGTGTTATATGTAGTTGGATGTCGATGATTAAAAACATAGTATTTGAAAACTGTACAAAAACAGGCGTGCGGTTGAACTGAGACAGAGGTAGGGAGTACCTCTCTCGTCTCCGCATAAGGTTCATATTGTTCATTGTTCTCCGTCTCAACCAAAAATACTCATATCCTCGTTTGAACAGAAATCAAAGTTGAAATTTAACCATATCAATTTAACCTTGCTATATCAGCACATACAAAGACAAATTTGTAATAAAATGGAGAAATCGGAAATTAGTGTAGGACACATAAAAAAACACAGGGACCCACGCCCCAGCAATATGGCAAAAAGCAGAGTGAACGAATAAGAAACGTTTGGTTTGGGGTTTCCAAAAAACTCACTAGAGAATGACATTTGCATGCCCAAATTCCCACTCCATTTGGGAAAATGGGAAAAATCCCCATTTCCTTTATCATACACGAAGTGCACGAACGCTACAACTCGAAGAAAATCAACCCAAACTCCCAAACAAACCAAACAAGAAAAAAAGTGAGCAATTTGATGCGCATCAAACATCCAAATCGTGGGGATTTTTGTGCTCCATATTGAAACAAGATCCTTAAGAGTGAATGCAACCAAACGCAGAATAACAAAGCAAGAACGGGACCGAAAGGGAAAAGACGCGGTGCATATTTTTGCGTTGTGTAAAGCTGATGGGCACTGCTCATGAATCAATGCCCCGGGCTACTACGACAACCGCATTGACCTTCCGCTGTCATCCCTCGCCATCGCCTCGTCTCGATCGATTAGTTCTTCTGGAAACGTCACACATTTTACCTGAGCCTATTTTTAATCGCTCAATCACCTTCGTATAAGCAATAAAATTTTATAACTGTTACCTTAGATGGTGTTGCATTGGATCTGACGAGGGGAAGTATGCTTGTTGAATCTTGGACATTCAGTGTGTGTTGTCTTGACTCTTGCCAATAATTCAGAGCTACTGCTAGCTATTGATCCAACCAAAATATTTATTCAAAATTATTGCACTGCACCAGCTGGGCTAGCAATGTTATGTGGACTTGATAAAAAAAAAGGAAAAGATTACGGGGTGAGCGTCGGTTTGTTTTAATCAATTTTTGGTTTATTTAGTTTTGCCTCTAAAACCTCGGGCAAAAGTCAGATTCGGAAATCGACTTCGGTTTGAAACCGAATTCAACCCAGATAAACCGAATTGATTTTAATTTTTTAAAAATAATTACTAAAGTTATATAAATTAACTTTAAATTACATAAAAATATGTAATCTAATTTCTATATCATCAAAATCAAAATTTTGAAATAAAAATCCAACAAGTACAATACAAATTCAACCATAACACTTTTAACACTACATTTAAGATTAAAGAAAAATAGTTTATTTTAATATTCATCTTCAAAGCCTCCACATTCTCCAATCCTCCAAGCAATCCACATTCACACTCACCTTCAAGCACTCCACAAACTTACTTAGGGTTTAGAGTTTGGGGGTAATTTTTTAATTTGAAGATTGGTCCTCCAACTTAAATTTATTTATAAATTTAATTTGTTGTTTTAAAATTTAATTATTATTTTATATATTTAATTTAATTAATTAATTGCAATTCAAATTTTGGCCAAAAATCATTTTCAAAATTCAATTTATTTTATTCAGATATACGAAACCGTATATTAGATTCGATTCGAGTTATTCCAAAAGATGAGTTGAAATGTAGCGATGAAAAATTGATTATTGCAAATTTGCATGCATTGACCACTTTCATCTTTAAAAATATTCTCTACTGTACCTAGAATTTGGATTTATAAACCAAAAAATAAAGAAAATCTAGAGTTGGAAAAAGAAGGTAGAAAACGTCATATTTTGAGGCTCGTAGCTAGGATATTGTTTTGGTCAAAGATCTGCATGTCAAAATAAATTACCTAGCAGTACATATCCGCATGTCAATTCAATCTGATCGTTTTATATTCCCTTTTCGTTTTTTAAAACATTTACTATCCTTATCTTATTACTCCATCCGATTTTTTAATATTGTCATTCTTTTCTTTTTGTTTCGTATTTTAATATTAGCACATGAATCCATCTAGTGAAATATGGTATTTTCATAAGTTATAGAAAGATTAATGTTCAAACTGCAAATTAGAAGCAATCAACATAAAAATTTTGGGTTGCATTAATCGAGCCATAAACGTACAGCTACTACAGATTGCATAATAAATTTTTAATGTTGTAATTATAACTTTTTACTTTTCTATAATTCTAATTCAATATCGTCTTTCCATATACATATGGAAAGGCCTAAACTTTGCCTTAGCACATTTCCTTTTTAGCAAAATTAATATTAATTTCATCTACTAAATTTACTTTTTACTTTTTCTATACCAGGCAAAGTCTTGGGGAAAGACGGTTTTTCCATAGCGTTATGGAAAGACGACGTATAATTAAAATTATAAAAGGTAAAAGGTGTTACTTGTAATATTAAAATTTTAGTATGCAACATGTTGTAGTTATAAAATTTATAACCCGGTTCATACAACCCGAAAATTTTATCTTAATTTGTTCGAATTTACACTTTAAACCTTGGTGTTTCTATAACTTACGGAAAGATATTTTTGAAGGGACGGACTCTCTATACAATATCTTCCACTCATATTACTTTTTTTTTTAATATCAATGGTAAAAGTGTCAATTATTCACGGTAAAAAAAGTACACAGGAGTAAGAAAATCCAGCAATTAATGCGATGGATGTTTGACTGATTTCAACAATTTGGAATATAATTACAAATTCAAATCATTTAGTACTATTTCTAATTTTCCTAAATTTATCTTCATCTCAATACAGTTAAATTTAATTTAATAGAATTTAATTTTAATCTACTATTTATATTTTTAATTATTTAAATTTTAGTTTAGTAGAAAATCACTTTAGAAGAACAGAAACTTATTTTTAAAAAATAATTTGTACTTAATAGTGCTGAAATTTTTTTATGTTAGTGATTTTAGTATATTAAGGTGATATCCCAATAGATTATTGACAAGTGTACATAATTGTTAGGCTTTCACTCAACATCTAATTCTAAGACGATGGTTTATGGTAGTTATGTGCACTTATCAATTTTCTACTGAACCATCACCTTATCGTACTAAAATCACTAAAGTAAAATAATTTCTGCTCAGTAGTGATTCTCTTTATTATCCTTGTTTAAAACAATAAATTTACTGAAAATGTTCTCAAATATATAATTAAATAATTTAACATTTATTTATCAAATATGCAGTGAGTCCGTCTCTTGAGACGATTTTTCCATAAGTCATGGAAATACCAAGGTTTAAAGTGCAAATTAGAAGAAATTAAGATAACATTTTCAGGTTAGATGAATATGGTTATAAACTTTATAACTTCTACATGTTGCATAATACATTTTTAATATTTCTACTAAGATCTTATACATTTTATTATTTTAATTAAATTTCATCTTTTTATATAATTATGAAAAGACCGTCTTTCCTAAGATTTTGCCAGTATGATGATTAATAAATTTTACGTAACATTGTTTTAGTTCATATAATAATAAACTTTGATCATATAATTGTGAAAATAACACACTTCTGACTCTAGAAAGTTAAAATGACATCATGTAATCACTAATTTTCCTAATAAACAAAATCCATGGTTTCATTGTGCTTTTGACAAATTCATTTATTTATTCCCCATAATGCTTGTTGTGAAAATAGGTTCGCAAAAACAGGAAAAAAGACAAAATTAAATAAAGAAAAATGGGCAAGTAAAAGGTTTTGCGGTCCCGGACCATCACAACCGTTGATCGAAAGAAGATAAGTGGCCCCCACAAAGAAATATTGTGGAGAAATGGGACCCACGTGTCGATTGGTAACCCCGTTGGGTAGCAACCGTACCCCGTTCTAGATAGAATTATAGTGGACAGCAGCAAAGCATTACAACCAAATCACCGTTACGCAATATTGGCATGTGACCCCTCAACTTATCGTGTATTTCAAAACCAACCCCCATCATTTTCAACCTTTGACAAAAATGCCTCCTAAATTATCAACTCCATGTTAATTTGTCAGTATCGTTCTAAGTTACTCCCACTGTTTCTTTAATAGTGGCACACTTTTAATTTGAGATATTTTTTTTATATTGACACTTTCTATTTATGGCAAGTTTAAGGTTATTACATCCACTCATTTTACCTTTTCTTCTTTCAATTCAACTTCATCCACTCATTTAGCATCTCCTAAATTCTAACACAAAAAATGACGTGTCACTATTAGAGAAACAGAGGGAGTATGTTGTTTTAGCGGTTGAAATATTGTGAAAATATCACAATAATATATATTCTTTATTTAAAGGAACTTGTCTCTTAAAAGACGGTCTTTCCATAAGACATAGAAAGATCAACGTTTAAAGTGCAAATTAGAAGAAATGAAGATAAAATGTTGGGTAATATGCAAATATAACCCTATATGTTGGAGAAAGTGCAAATATAACCCTGAGTTATTTTTTAGTGCAAATATAACCCTAACTATTATACATATGTGCAAATATAACCCAAAAGCCATTATTCCGACATTAACTTACCAGGGTTATATTTGCACTTTCAATTATCGCAGGGTTATATCTGCAC
Source organism: Rubia yunnanensis (assembly GCA_037428765.1). Taxonomy (NCBI): domain Eukaryota; kingdom Viridiplantae; phylum Streptophyta; class Magnoliopsida; order Gentianales; family Rubiaceae; genus Rubia; species Rubia yunnanensis. The sequence goes on along the minus strand of CM075071.1, from coordinate 79,797,555 downwards.
TTTCATTATTGCAGGGTTATATCTGCACTTTCATCAATTATATAGGGTTATATATGCACTTTTCTCTAAAATGTTTGGGTTACATGAATCGGATTATAAACGTTATAACTACTACACGTTGCAAAATAAAATTTTAATATTGCAACCAAAATTCTTTACCTTTTATTATTCTAATTAAACTATGTTTTTCTATAAGTATATGGAAAACCGGAATTTCCTAAAAAAAGTAGAGAGTTTTATTTAAAGTACAGTCAGTCCATAACACTGTATAGGACGTCCCCTCCCTGATAAATGTGAAAATATTTCATGATTAAATATAAGAGTCCATCTCTTGAAAGACGGTGTTTTCATAAGTTATGGAAAGACCAAGGTTTAAAGTGCAAATTATAATAAATGAAGATAAAATTTTTGGGTTTCATGATCGGGTTGTTAATTTTATAACTACTACATGTTGCATACTAAATTTTTAATATTGCAACTAGGACCTTTTACCTTTTATTATTCTAATTAAACTCCGTTTATCCATAAACCTATGAAAATACCGTCTTTCCCAAGACTATGCCATATAAGGTCTAATTAAATAGAAATTCCAATATGTGTTTATTTTCACGTTTGTTTTGTTATTTAAAATTAAATTTTGGATACGAATTTTATTCAATCCTATGAAAGTTCTTCTCACTTGGTTGTAAGTTATTTTTTTCATCATCTTTTTGTCATAAACTATCACCTAGACCAAATTTAGCATATTAACGCTAGCTGTTGGTGAAAATTTTACGGTTGACTAGCAATACACACGTCTAATGGCAATTTTAAAATTGTAATAAATAGTGAATGCTTTATTCAGATACAAAGACACGCATAAAATAAAAACATTTTAATTTACCATTCACGTGAAAATAGAAGGTCATTAACCCATGACACTAATAGAGTCCACAGAGCTGAACGACGCAGGAAGTGATAATCTCGGTTTGAGTAACGGAAACACTTATGAAGATTCAATACCTCAAAAATCCAAAAGTTCTCCTGCAACGTTGGTTCACGTAGGTGAGTCATGGTCTAAGATCAGGCTAATTGATGGATAACAGGTGACTCTGTACGTGCTAGACGATACCAATCATGGAGGAGGAGGAGGTTGAAAGTAGTGGTGGGGAGTGGCCGGAGAGGGGAGACAAGTGGTGGATGTCTTCTCCGACCGATCATTGTCTTAGTTGGACAATGATTGAGCCAATACGTAATATTTGGGGCTCACTTGTTACCTTACCTTTGCTTCTCACGCCCAAGTGCCAAGTGGTAACATTTTAGGTCCACTTTCACCAATAAACACCCCCATTTTCTTCTTATCTCTTCCCCTTTACATTTTACCCAACGTAAACTCCAGATCCAAATGCTTCCAATGCTATTCCCATGCTTTCCTAAAATAGAGGAAATGATGGCATTGAAGTAAATTACTCCCACAGTTTCACTTAGAGTGACACACTTGCCTTATTTAAATTTTTTTAAAATATCATACTTTCCATTTTTGGTACAATCTCATCTACTCATTCTACCTGTTACTTTCTACACTCAATTTCAACCTCTCATTTTCTTCACAATAATCCAAGAGGCTAAACCAAGTGTGCCACTCTTAGTGAAACAGAGGGAGCATGTGAATTAAAAATTTTACATAATAAACGAGACTAAATTTAACTCAATCGAATTGAAGTAAAGTAAAGTGCTATTAAACTTTACAAAAAAACTAGACTAAAGTCAAAGGAAATTATTATGTAGTGTAGCTAGCTAGTGTAAATAACCACTACTATATCCGTCCCAGATTCAATTACACAAAATCAAATATTCAGTCGAACTAAGAAAATTTTGACTGCATATTTAAATATATATAAACAATAATATCGTTGTACGAGACACTGTTAGATTTATGCGCCGTTATTATACGTAGTTATATATTTACATTCAAACGTGTGTATTAAAGACCGTGAAAAAGATTCCGTGCCATTTAATCCGGTGTGTAGCAATAGCCATGATCATCATTTTATTGGGCCTTCTTTGACCTCACTAATAAAGTAAATTATAAGGGCAGATCAAGAAATCAATTTTGCTTCCTAGTACTTTAAAACTCAGGCAAGGCAAACACAAATAATTTCCAAGTATGGTAAACATCATCAAAAATTTGTGTCTTTTCATGTAAACAAGTAGTACTAGTATCATTTGTGGTATGCTCACATAATATGATGTCTAATTATTCCAATCATTTAAGCTCCAATCATGCATGCAAACCCTAATACAATAATATAAACAATATTCATAAATAAGTTAGCAGCTCATTATTTTTGGATGATTTAATTAGGCATGTGAACCTAGAACAAGCCTAGCTAGATTTTGGGAAAGTTGATGATTAATGCAATATATAAACAAAAAGAAGAGAAATGGAGACAAAAAGGTTGACTGTATAATAAGAACAAGATGAAGAGATCAAAGGTGGTCAGAGCCGCATTCCTGATTGCAAGGTGTTTGATTATGAAACTGTTGTGGTGTAATTTTATAATTGGATAAAGTTAAAAACATTCTATGAAGTACTTCCCGTACCAGGTTTAGATTATTGGATTTAGATAAATAACATAAATAATAGATAAAATAAAAAAAAATAAAATATAATTAGTGAATAAAATTGAACGAATTTTGACAACAATAAAATGTGTACTAATATAAAATAAGTAATATAAAAGTAAAAGTATAATATATACTTACAGAGGAACAAAAGGAATACTATATTAAAAGATTTTTTTTCTATTAAATAAATCAAACCAATGTGATAAGAGTCCGTCTCTTGAAAGACGATCTTTCTATAAGTCATGGAAATACAAAGTGTAAATTAGAAGAAATGAAGATAAAATTTTCGGGTTATAAACTTTTATAACTGCTGCATATTGCATAATAAAATTTTAATATTGCAACTAAAATCTTTTATCTTCAATTATTATAAGTGAACCACGTCTTTTTATAAGACTATGGAAAGACGGTCATTCACACGACTTTGCCAAACATTTTATCCTTTGTTATTTTAATTAAATCTCATCTTTCCATAAGGTTATGGAAAGACGATTTTTCCCAATACTTTGCCATATTATCATTGTTGAAAAAAATTATGTAAATAATGGCACGCAAAAAAAAACAGTTAAGCCATATAAAAAAAAACCTATTTTGGATCAAGAATCAACACTTCTTTTCTTTTGAAAAATGAAATAAAAATATATAATACGGTTCCTATTCAAGTCCAGACCAGATAAGCTATCTGGAAACTTTAAACTTTTGACAAAGATATGAGATGCTTTACGGCTTCGATCTCCAAATGGCTAAAAGAATCAAATAAACTATTTGTTAAAAAAAATTATCAGATAGACAAATTATATCATTGAAGCATATCGCAATCTAGTTTCTCAGTGCATTCTAGCATTGCGTATGAACTGTTTAAGGCTGCTTCTGGAAAATATAAATACTCGTACTTCCCCGTCCCATCCTATTTTGCATAAATTTTTTTTTCTCAAAATGTTAAAATTTGATCACTTATTTGAATAGGTATGTGAACAATAATTTTATCATATGAGATATGATTAGATTCGTCGTAATATGTAGTTTATAAATATTAAATTGTTATGTGTCATTATTATTCGTATCTACACATATTCACAGCCAAACATATTTCTTGGAGACAGTGAAAGAGTTATGTGCATTATAGGTTCGGACAGATGGAGTATAAAAATATTATTTTATAGTAAAAATAATAAAAATTGGTAGTTGCAGAGATAAATCTGGATATAAAGTCAATGGTATACCAAAAAGTCAGGTATAGAGAATCCAATGCGAAAGGAAATTGAGTCAATCGACAAATATTAATTCCCAACTGCCAAATTGATTGCATTTATCGTCGCAAAAAGCTTTATGAAGACAACTTTATAAGCTCATGATTCATATATATAAATTACTGAAAAAACATTTATTATCTTTTCTGATAGTGAAAGACTATTTCACTTGTAAATAGCACTCCTTCATTATCATGGTATGGATTTTTTTTATACGATATGTGTTCAGAATTCAGAATTTAAGCCTATATAATATACCAAGAATGATCAAGTGTAAATCGCTAAATAAGTGTACGTTTTTCTTTCTTTCACATACAAAAATGAAAATGATAATTAAATACTTCAATTTGGCAGGAAAGACGATCTTTCCATAACCTTATGGAAATACGGAGTTTAATTAGAATAATAAAAGGTAAAATATCTTAGTTGCAATATTAAAAATTGATCATACGATGTGTAGTAGTTATAAAGTTTATAACCCGATTCATGTGACCCAAAAATTTTATCTTTATTTCTTTCACTTTACACTTTAAACCTTGATCTTTCCATGACTTATGTAAAGATCGAGATAAATTATAACAATTTTGTCTTGTGCCAATTTGTAGTTATATAAGAATCGCGACAGTTATACAGAGACACATATGTTTCTTAGGGACAATTATAGAGCATGTCTTGGATCTACACTACTACAATAATTAATTTAAGCGACACTTCACATGTAATATTTTTTAAATGGCAATAATCACTAATTAAGCACGTCATAATAATTAAAGGACTTGTTGTTTGGAAGCTTAAATACAATATGGTAGCTCATTATGTAGTAATATGCAAGGCTCCATGTATACTATTTTTACTCATTTCAGAAGAAAAAATAGAAGTAAATATTAGAACCACCATTTCTTTAAGTGAACTAGATTTACTCACAATATTAGAGCTTACTTAAAGGTTAACCCAAAAGCGACAGATTATCTACACTTCTAATACTTAATTAATATTACGCAGAACTTTATTTACGATAAATATGTTTGATCAATAATGCTCCCTCCGTCCCACCGGAATCTGCACATTTTTTGGTCAATTTTTTCAAGACATTTTTGACCATAAATTTCAACCAGTATATAGACACTAATATCATCATGTGAGATATTGTTGGATTCTCCGCATGATCCCCATCATTCGACCCCCACAGGGAAAGGTACTTTCCCTTTGGGCCGGTTATGGGCGAGGAGGGATTCAAACCCTCGTCTCCACTGGATATGTTCGTGGGAGTACCCTAAAAAAAGATCCTTTCCTCTGCCCAGTTGTTTCAGGTTAAGAAGATGTGAAGGCGTGTTTATTTCCAAATATCAAATTTTGGCACACCGTTAATATACGTAACTTGAATTATTGTTGGTCAAACATGACATGAGAAAGTTGACAAAAAAGTGTGTACATTCGGTGGGACGGAAGGAGTATCTTTTTAACTTGTAACAAGGATGAGTAGCAAAAAAATGAAAGTAAACTCTGCAACTGAGCGAGTAAATGAAAAAAAATAGTGGTGAAATGATGAAAATGTGGGGACAAGATAAGCACGTGGGCGTCGCCTTTCTCTCATTGCTTGCACGCTGGCATGGATGATCCCAAGCTCATAACACCAAGAACTCACCACAAATGTACATATATATATATATATATATATATATGTGTATATATATATATATACATATATATTCCTATGCATTAAATTACACAAAATATATTTCATTTTCTCCCTCTAGAAAAAGCAAAAAAAACCCCATCTCAGTAAAACAAGTAAAAATAAATACCCTTAGCTTCTGGTTTATGCATTGGGATTTCCAGAAGAAATGATTGGCAAATTTTCTCAGCCAACCAAACAACCTTAACACACTTCATGAGGTTTATATATATATTCAGTCATTTCTTTAATTTCCCTTGTCCCTTTCCAATTCCAGTAGTATTGCAATTCGCATTAATCGAAAAAAGGAGTTTCTGATCTTTGCTTCTTTCTTTCTGTTTGAGTGTCCATATCAAAAAGAGGTGTAGAATGTGACTGAAACGACAAGGAATTTACAGCCTTGGGATTTTTCTTGGCGCCAGTAATTTTTGGGCTCTTATTTATATCCCTTTCTTCTGTAATATGTACCATTCACATGTATTGAAAAAAAGAGGTTTTGTTATTGATTTTTTCTTCTCTTTTTCACTTCTTTTGCAAGAAAATTTCAGGGAGTTTTAGTTCTCATCTGGGCTCTCCGACAAAATCTGTTGCATGCAGCTGGAAGTGTTCATGAAAGTGAAGCATGAGTTGTGTTCTGTCTAATTCTGTCACCTTAAAGCAGTTCTTGTGAATTGGTAAAGGAAGAAAGAAGGATTTGAAGATGAAATTTATGAAGTTAGGGTCCCGGCCTGATACTTTTCATACTACTGAAGCTGTGAGGTAATTAAAGTTTCTGTAAGAGATTTTGGTCTGTTTCTTTGAAGCCCAGATGGAAAAAGTTTGAATTTTTGGTGTTTCTTGCTGTTTTTTTTGGAGCCCAGATGGAAAAAGTTTGAATTCTTGGTGTTTCTTGGTGTTTTTTTTGGAGCCCAGATGAAAAAGTTTTAATCTTTGGTGTTTTTGCAGGTCAGTTTCTTCAGAGGTCTCCAGTGACCTTATAGTTCAGGTCAAAGGAAGCAGATACATGCTTCATAAGGTGAGAGATTCTTGATCCTTGGAAATATGTTAATTTTTGTTAAGCTGTTGAAATTCCGACATCGATTTCTTAACGACCGAATGGCTAACATATGACGTCGTGTGTTACTCCACTTCATGCCAATTGGTTTTGAGATGGAAACGCAAGATACTGTGAAATTTAACGGGAGTTGATTGTTTTGAGCTTTGAATTTGCAGTTTCCCTTGTTGTCAAAGTGTTTAAGGCTGCAAAAACTGTGTTCTGAGAGCCCTGAATCCTCAAACCACCAGATAATCCAGCTCCCAGATTTCCCCGGCGGCGTTGAGGCATTCGAGCTCTGTGCAAAGTTCTGCTATGGCATCACCATCACTCTCAGCGCCTACAACATCGTTGCAGCGCGCTGCGCGGCCGAATACCTCCACATGACAGAGGAAGTGGAGAAAGGGAACTTAGTTCACAAACTTGAGGTTTTCCTGAATTCTTGCATTTTGCAAGGGTGGAAAGACTCATTTGTCACATTGCAAAGCACGAAAGGGTACCCGATGTGGTCCGAGGAGCTCAAGATCACGAGCCGTTGCATCGAGGCCATTGCTGCCAAGATTCTTGCACGCCCTTCTAAGGTTTGTTTGTCACACAGTGTTTCCAGGAGAGGAAGGGAGAGGGATGATGTTTCTTGCAACGGGTCGGAATCTCACCGGGTGATGAAAAATGTGGCCAAGGGCTGGTGGGGTGAGGATTTGGCTGAACTAGGGATTGATTTGTATTGGAGGACTATGATTGCCCTTAAATCTGGAGGGAAGGTGCCCTCCAACCTTGTGGGAGATGCATTGAGGATATATGCAGCTAGGTGGTTGCCTAACATTTCAAGATTCATGAACCCTGAAAACCAAGAAGTTTCTGATCAGGATGTGCCCTCCAAACATAGGGTACTCTTGGAGTCCATTGTGAGCTTGCTCCCAGCTGAAAAGAGCTCGGTGTCTTGCGGCTTTTTGTCGAAGTTATTGAAGGCTGCAAACATTCTCAAGGCCTCTTTTGCTTCCAAGAATGATTTGGCAAGAAGAATAGCAATTCAGCTTGAAGAAGCCGCGGTTGGGGACCTTTTGATCCCCTCATTGTCCCACAAAACCAATGGGGGTACCCTATATGATGTGGATATAGTCATGACTATCATAGATCAGTTCATGGTTCAAGGGCAGAGTCCTCCAACAAGCCCTCCAAGGGTCAAGGGGGAGTTTGAGAGAAGAAGGTCTAGATCCGCGGAGAATATCGATTATGAGTTTCAAGAAAGCAGAAGATCATCCTCTGCATCTCATAGTTCCAAGCTCAAAGTGGCTAAGCTTGTGGATGGTTATCTTCAAGAAATCGCGAGGGATCGGAATTTGTCCCTTTCGAAGTTCACAGCCATTGCTTCGTCGCTCCCGGGGTTTGCTAGGGTTGATCATGATGATCTTTACAAGGCCATTGACATCTTCCTCAAGGTACTATATTTATTCAATGTTTATCAGTTAGTGTTTTTCTTGCACTCTTTTTTTAGGTTGAAATGTTGAAGCATAAGTACGTTAGGATGTCTGTCCTTTGCCAATGTCCATTGGATAACCAAACACCAACTGTTTTGACCTTCAAATGGTGTCAATTTTCTGGTTTGGTTAGTTAATTAGACCTTTTCATGATTATTGTGTTGGCCCTAACTAATTTGCATATCCTTAAGTTGGAAAACACCAAATTCATAGTGTGTTTGTTAAGCAACATTACGTGTTTGGTAAACTCATAAAAAACTGTTTTTTTAAAGCAGAAGGCGTTTTGGGTGGAAAAACAAAAGTCTGTCCCCTCTACTTTCAAAATCAGCCAATTTTACTTATAAATACAGTTTTACCAAACACGTCATGATTCTCAGTGGTGCAACAACGGATATTAGGCCATCTAATTGACCTCCACAATTGGGAAACCTTGTCTCTTTCTTTCTGAATACTTGGTGGTACCTGCCTTCTTTTTCTCTCATGTTACTATCTCTAGCTTACTTTCCCTTAGTTTCTTCAACTATAGGTCCAATTTTGAAATGTAATGTAAATGCATAGCGATCTTATCGCGTAAATTATTCATAGATTACAGAGTGATCTTAACATGAAATCGTATGAAATCACAGGTACATCCAGAACTCAACAAGAGCGATAGAAAGCGATTATGCCGGATATTGGATTGTAGAAAGCTTTCCATGGAAGCATGCATGCATGCTGCTCAGAATGAACTTCTCCCTCTTAGGGTGGTGGTGCAAGTTCTCTTCTTTGAGCAAGCCCGGGCGGCTATGGCCGGGGGCCAAGTTTCCGAGCTTCCTAGCAACATCAAGGCACTTTTAGCTAGCACGACGACAACTCAGGATGATCAGTCATCCACAAGGCCGGCCGATGATCAATGGAGCCACGTGTCGGGACAGATGAAATCGCCAAAATCCAAGCTTTCGACGCTGAAAATGAAGCTGGCTGAGGATGAAGATTTGGGGGAGAATTACCAAGATGGATTAGGAGGAAAATCTTCCTCTAGGGCTAAGTCATTTTGCATGATCCCTAATAGACCTAAGAGAATGTTGAGCAAATTGTGGCCTAGTAACAAGAGTATGACTGAAAAGAGCTAAACTCTACTTCAATCTTGTAGAGAGTGGTTAAATTAATGGTTAACATATACTTCTAGCTCAACCTTAATTTTGTCTTGTTTTTAGTTTTCTATTCTTGTTAGTTCTTGCCTAAACCTTGTAATTTTTAGGGTACAATATGCAATGTTGTTGTACCTTGTTCTAATAAAATGAAAACTTGGAGGCTCAAAGGCCAGAAAAAAAAAGAGAAAAAGAAATGGAAATAGAGATCTCATAGTGACCTATACTATTGCAGATTGGATTGGGGACCAAGAATATATGTTCATATCAATGTACTCAAGAGCATATGTCCCCTTTTATATCTGTACCTAGAAGTTACTTGTTTCTCAATTTAACCGCACTTTAATTCGAGCAGGTTGACTGATATAAGACGTCTCATCATAAGTTATATTAAAACGAGAGGCTAAGTAGGAAAACGTGCAGAAAGTAACTCATGTCATCTCTTAGCTTCGAACATTTGTATTCAAACCCTTCGTCTCATTATAAGATTAGGTGAAACCGTTTCACCCAAGTCTTCATATTAATTGGTTCAGTTAAATTAATTTTTAATTTAATGAAATTATATTACTACTATTTTTTTAGTTAATTTACTTTTAGTTCAATTCAATTCAAATCCGTTCAATTTCAAAACAGGTGAAAAGAGAAGTGTCTTAATAAAACCATTCGTACTTAACTATCACACCTTCAAGTTCTTCTTCTCGATGGTTGAATAGTAGCGAAAATGGGGAGGCAGATTTGAAGCTTTTGAGTTTTGAACAATTGTTATGCCTACCATTTTGCTTTATTCCGACAACCGGGAAACAAAGGGGAAAGAGCTATTTCTTTATTATTGTACAAAATAGCACTATGCATAAAAAATATCGATGTTTCTACAAATCTTTGATTAATTATTGTTTAGATTTGGTACAATTATCTCGTTGCCTGACAGTTGTATTCATAGATTTGAATGATATTGTCTGCAAATTTATCAAATAAATAGTTTCTTCTGTCAACAAAGTGTCAAATCTAAGGGTTTTGGGCAGTCGTAGTCTCTCTCTCTCTAATATTGCAGTACTTTGTCTTCAATTTTTTTTGGGTATTGCTATATCACGTCATGTATTTTACTAGTTTATGTCCTAATACGTATGTACATGTATAATACAAATATTAAATTTTCAAAATAAAACAAAAATCAAAAACAAAAAAAAACTACACTAGTCTCCGCCGCCGTCGCCGCCGTCCGCCACCACCTTCTTCACTTCTTCTTCGTCTTCTCCGGCGGTCTCGCCACCGCCACCACCGTGCCTCCTCCACCATCCCTCATCCGCAGTAAAACCCTAGCCCCGCCGCCGTCCCTCCTTCTCCTTCGCCCCGTCCCCACCGTTCCTCCACCTTCATCCCCGTCGTTCCTCCACCTTCGTCCCCGTCGATCGAAACCCTAGCCCAGCCGAGCTCCTCCACCTTCGTCCCCATCGATCGAAACCCTAGCCCAGCCAAGCTCCTCTTCCTTCGTCCCCGTCGATCGAAACCCTAACCCTCCTCCTTCGTCCCCGTCGAGCTCCACCCACCGTCGAGAGAAGCTAGCCCCGCCATCCTCCACCGTCCTCGTCCCCTCGAGCGAAACCCTAGCGGCGGAGAAAGGGAGAGCGGCGGAGAACGGGAGCCGCATTCTCCTTTGGCCGAGGAGAACGGGAGGGAGCCCCGTTCGCCGAGGAGAGCGGGCTCCGGTTCGGTCGAGGAGAACGGGAGCGAGCCCGGTTCACCGAGGAGAGCGGGGGCCGGTTCGCCGTGGAGAGCGGGAGCAGGTTCGTTAGGAGAACGGGAGCCGGTTCGAGAGCGAGGGCGGAGAGGAGAGCGGGAGAGGAGAACCGGAGATGAAGTTTTCGCCGGAGAAGAAGATCGGAGAAGATGAAGTTCGTCGGAGAAGGAGACCGGAAAATCGGGGAGAAAGGAGGAGAGGCGGAGGAGAAGGAGGAGGAGGAGGAATCGGAGGCGGAGGAGAAGGAGGCTCGGCGGCAGCGACGCTCGGTGGCGCCGACGGCGGCGCCTTCTTTATTTTAAATTAAAAAGTAATTTTAATTTAATTTACTTATTTAAATTAAATTAAAATTAATATTGTATATTAAATAGTATAAATACAGGGCGTAATCAAGTAAAATACGGGGCGTGATATAGCAATCCATTTTTTTTCTAACGGACAGACAGGAAATAATAGTTTATTTTAATTTATATTTTTGTTATTCAATAAGTGTGAGATTTGTCTTCACAGATTAGTTTTGTTCTTCAACCTAATAGATTGGATCATTGTGTTCATGATAATAACTCGATTTAGCTGTTCACGTTGATGTATTGTTCTTGTTCTGTTTCTTCAGTTCACGTATTCGCAATTTTGTTTGTAGTTCTCCAATTCGAGTTCTCCATATCTGTGTTTTTTTTAAGTGTTTACAGTTTGGACAGCATAGACCATGGTTGGATCAAGTGGTGTTACAGTTGTAGAAGATCCATGTTTGGCGCAGTGATATTGATGCGTTAGGCGCTCCTCTCTGTCAAGTGGTCATGATTTTTGCGGGAAGCCAATTAATATCCCCGAGCTCGATGTTACAGTTTTTTTTATTGAATCTCTGATCTGTAATAGTACAGACGATCAGCCGGGTTGACATGTAATTTGAATATTCTTGCAATAGATTGGTTACTTCTAGAGGCTAGTTAATTTAGATGTCAATCTCACGTATTGTAATCGCCGTTGAGCATTTTCCCAACATCTTGGCATGTCTGATTTTTTTAAAAAAAAAAAGTTTCTTTTGTCCGTTGTTAACAGTTTTTCTAACATGTGCCTCAAACACACATTAAGTACTACCTCCGTTTCGTTTGATGTGACACCACAGCCTTATGTGCTTGTGTTTAGTTGAATGAAATAAGTGGATGAAATTGAATTTGACAATAAAAAAGTAAAATGAGTAGATGAAATTGAAGGAATTTTGTTATAAAAGGAAAGTATGCAAATTCATAAAAACAAAAAAAAAATGAAAGTGTGACAATGAAACAGATGGAGTAAAAAAAGGTAGGTAGAACTTGGAAACCAAAATTAACTGACTCCCTCATGTTTTGATCCTTAAATAAAATAATTATTTATATTATCCGAATGATTTTACACTAACAGAAACGTTTAGAAAATACGGCCTATCTATAAACTTATAAATCGGCATCCTAATTTTTTATCTTGAAAATTATATAAAAGAATAAAAATAAAAATATTGTATTTATAAGTTGAAACAAGGAATAATGTGCATTTGAATGTAAAAATATTTCTTTTTAAAACATAATATAAAAAGTACATTTAAAACTTTCAAATTTAATACTCCCTATGTCCAAACTCAAATTGCGCGCCAATCATTATCACGTTGTTTAAGAAACATATTTGGCCGTTAATATGTTAAACTACATATAATAACAGCAAATAAAAAGTTGATATTTAGAAACTACTTGTTACGACGAGTTTAACTATATTAAATACGATAATATTGTAACTCATATATCTATTCAAATATGCGGTCAAATTTTAATAGAGAATAGTGTCCAAAAAGTAAGTGTGCAATTTGAGGTAAGACAAAAGAAGTATATAATTTAACAAATATATTATATAAATGAAGAAATACAGTGAACTATCTATAAGTTAAGAATAACTCGCATGTAAGGAGACCCCCTCTCACACTATTACTCCAATTAATTTGTGTTTAAGATGGAGTTTTATTGTGCATCTGTTGGACTTGCTTGAAAAGGGAATGCATTCCAATTTAACATAGTGTCTTATTCTCTCCGTTTTCTTAACTTTGACACGCTTATTATTTTTGTATGAGAAAATTTCAGGAAGACGATATTTTCATAAGCTTATGAGTGGTCCACGTGGACTTTTACCTTAAATGTTGTAATTTTTTAATAAAATTTAAATATTTTATTTTATAAATTAAAACAAGTAGTAGTATGTATTTGAAGGTGAAAATATAAAAATGTATGATATAAAAAATATTTTCAAAAATTCTAAATTTTGGATGTAACTTAATAAATGCAGTGTATAAGGTAAAAAATAAGTGGCAAGTCCATAAACTTATGGACACGCCTCCTCTCATGAGACCCACTCTTTTTGTATATCTTTTTAAAATTGTTATTTTTTCTTTCATATTAAAAAATCAATCATTCGTTAAATTTTCTATTCTCCTCGCTCAAATCTGTCCACATATTTCAATTTTTTAAAGAATAATGTCAAACACAGTGAAATATAAATACTCCCTCCGTTTTTTTAACATTGACACACTTATTAAAAATGAGTGTTTTTTTTAATTGGCACATTCTATTTATGGCAAGTTTAAGGTTATTACATCCACTAATTTTACTTTTTCTTCTATCAATTTAATTCCATCCACTCATTTAGCATCTTCTAAATTCTAACCCCAAAAGTGATGCGTCAATGTTAAAAAAACGGAGGGAGTATCTTGGTTGGGTATTATTTCAACTTCATGCATGGTCCAAAAACCAATCTAACCAATTGAGGTTTGGACCAATGTGTGGTGCAACAAATTCACATGCAATTAATAGTTGATGGACCAGTTGTACGTTTTATTTTCTTCTTAACATTTCTATCTTATAAATGATTTTTCAGATAAGTGGTCCATATTAGTATGTGACTATGTGTTCGTGAAGGGGAAACTTAATTTCTTTACCCATTTAGGATTCTTGAAATTGATCCTTTTCAGGTATTTTACGACGAAGAAGCACTCGAGCTAATTGGGAGGCCCGGAGGGGTACCCACCCCCATAAACACACACACACATCAAATTCAATGATACATCATAGAGGAAAAAATATTTAGATTAAAAAAATATTCATTTAAAAATAATCATTAATATTATCTTATAATAAAGGACAAAAGAAATTGGAAGTATGTCCAATCAAAGGTTATTCGTTGATATATTATCACAATTGACGTAAAAATTACATCGGAAAAATACGACCCTAACTAATTTATCCATGGTATCGAGAAAGGTACGAGGCAGGTTGGATAGGATAGAACAAGATCATTTTCATCGGGTATTGGGTGTTGCTATATCATGCTATGTATTTTACTCGATTATGCCATAATACGTATATACATGTATAATACTAATTTTAAAATAAAACAAAAACTGCCAGAGCCACCGTCGGCGCCAGAGCGCCGGAGCCACCGCCACCGCCACCGGAACCACCGGAAGAAGGAAAGAAAACGGGAGAGGGAAGGAGGAGAACCGAAAGAAGAAAGGAAGAAAACCGGAAGAAGAAAGAAAATGGGAAAGGGGAAGGAGGAGAACTAGAAGAAGAAAGAAAATGAGAGAAGGAAGGAAGAGAACCAGGCGATGCGAATCGGACCGGTGCAGGGCGACGAGAACGGGGCCGAGGAAAATGAGAGTCGCCGGATGAGGAGAACGCGGCGAGGAAAACGAGATTCGCTGGAGGAGGAGAACTGGGATAGGGACGGGGAATGCGGGGATGGGGATGAGGAAGGAGGAGAACGGGGACATGGAAGAACAAGGATGGGGAAGACAAACGAATTCACTGGAGAAGACGAACGAACCAGTGCCAGAGAAGAAGAACCAGTGTCGGAGAAAAAGAAGCTCCAAAATAAGATCCGTTCCCGTTCTCCGCCCTTTCCCATCCCCAGCCTTCAGATATGGTCCCCGATTTCGTTCTCTAGCATCTCCGCCCGTTATCGTCACCCGCTCTGGCCCGTTCTCCTCGCCCAATCCTCCGACTGGTTCTCCTCGCTCTACCCATTTTCGGCTCTCGTTTCCTCCACTTCGAGAGGCCTGGGTTTTCCAATCGGTGCAGCCCGTTCTCGTTTCCACCGATGAGAGACCTGGGTTTTCTGGTGCGACGGGAGATATTGTTTAGGAGGGATTTGATTTGCGAGTGTTATTTATCGTCGGAAAAATGAGATCTTATTTTGGAGCTGGGCTTTAATGGGGGATCAGCTGTGGTGGTGGTGGATTTAGGGTTTTTCGGTGAGCTGGGTGGTGGATTCAGGATTTTCCAGCGATTTAAATTCAGGGACTAAAGGGTAAAATGGTCACTTCAAATTTCAGATTCTAAGTCAGGGGTATTTTTGTCTTTATAAATTTGGTCAATGCCGAAAATTAGTCATTCAATGCCGGAATAGTACCACCGGGTTATATCGGCACTTTTGATGCAAATCACAGGGCTACAATAGCACTTTTCAACTTCACAGGATCATATCAGCACAAACCTCCAAAAATATGGTCATATCAGTATTTTGCACTAAAATTTATTTAATATTAATTTAAATATATTTAAATTATTTAAATTAAATTAAAACACATATTGTATACTAAATAGTATGAATACATGACATAATCAAGTAAAATACATGGTGTGATATAGCGATCCACTTTCCATCTTATACAAGGCACGCCATCGCTTTAGAGTATTGTGGACTGGGATTCATGGGCATATCAAGAAATTTAATTTGATTAGTTACTATTTAATTTGGTGCCTATGTGTCACGGGTCGCCCTCTAAGGTGCGAACCGTGCGGCCTAACCGTGCACAACCGAATGTAGAGTAGTGAGCTCTCTACATCCGTTTATCGTTTTGTGATATATTGAATATAAGCGTTTGCTTCCCAATTGTTGGGCTTTATATTACATCATTGACTTGTGTGTGTGAGCCATGCTCTCTCGGTGTGTATATTCCGCTGCACATTTGACCACGTCCCTTAACGGGCCTGGTCCGCTGCGAGCGACCGGGCGGTGTGCGAAGCACGTGGGATTCAGGCGGTAGTCGTGGCACGATTGTGCACGACTAGGCCGCACGGTTCACACCCTTAGAGGGCTACCCGTGACACTATGCCACTAAAGGTAGTATAAAATTTGGGGGGAAAATTCACTCCCTCCATCACAACTATTCTGCATAGATTTTTTTTTGGGTAAAAATGTCAAACTTTGACGATATATTTGAATAGATATATGAACAATAATTTTATCGCATGAGATATGGTTAGATTCGTCGAGTTTCTATATATCAAATTTTTGTGTGTCATTATTATCCGTATCTACACATATTACAGTCAAATATATTTATTGAAAACCGTGAAAAATTCTGTTCAGAATAGGGTGGGACAAAGGGAGTAGGAAAATATGGTGTAAAAAAGGAAGGGCAGTTGCCCTCTACTTGGGTTGAGTAACTTGATAAGGTTTGTACCAAAAGGCCCAAGTCTCAAGCAGGACTGGTCCAATTTAAAAGCCCAATAAAAGCTCGAGACAACCGGTGAATTATGGTTGTTAACATTAATTATACATCCAATTAAATTCCATTACTAATATATTTAACTTGATAAACAGGTCACATAATAGCTTTATTAACACACTCCACATCGCTAATTACTTTGGTTGGTTGAATCGCCGCCGTTCACGGCGGCCGTCGAATCAACATTGCTTTTGGTCCGTTGGAGACTCGGCGGCGTGCGGTGGAGCCGGCACCGGAATGAACCTGCATGGGTGGTCGGAGAGCACAAACAATTACTCTTACTAATACTTCCCTGTCTTGCAAGCCCACCGCCGCCGCCGCCATTCGCCGCCGCATTCACCACCGCCTCCCGCAACTCCACCTCCACCTTCATATCCTTCTGCTGCCGGATTACTCCCCCCTCCATTTCTTCCCTTCTCTACACACATTCTCCCAAAAAAAACATGAAAAACAAATTAAACCACGAAATGCAACAAATTTAGAAGGGTACGTAAAGTGCTTAGATGACCCTAGTTCACTGGAAAATGCAAATATAACTCGATTGTATAAACTTATACCGAATGCTGGTAGAACTCCCGCTTAAATGACTTTAGGTACAATTTCACTTTTAAAAACTCATGACTATAGTTGCACGTACCACAGAACTGAGCGTTATATAAGCGCTTACCTCGATTTAGAATTTTGAGATGAGATGAAACTTACCAGATAAGATGATAGCTATAACAAGTGGTCGCCAAAGACCATGGCAAGGTATGAATTTGCTTTAAATAAAGAAGTGATCAAGAAAAAGCTAAAGAAATCAAAAGAAATTGAGGATAATAATGGGATTGAGATATGGTAAAATATGGAGAAGAAAAAGATGAGTTTGTTGGGGTGGGTCTCGATTTCCACCACCATTTTCCATTGAAATGATGATAGAGATGGCCATGCAATATTATTGCAATTTCACTTTATCTCGTGAATTTTTTCTACTTTTTTCTTTCACGGGTTTGGTAATTTAATCCATTATCGTGAAAACGTCCCAATTCATGAGAATTCATCACTTTATGTAAAGCTAGCTTCAACCACCTTGAAACTTCTGGCAACTGATTGATTTCGTTTTATATTAGAGCAGTGAGCTTTTATCGTAAAATTAATTATCAAGTAGTGAGAATATATGCTCACTAAACTTAATATTAACTTGTTATATAAAAGTAAATTCAACATTAATATTCGTTTTTATAAATACTCTCTCTGTTTCATTGTGTTTGACACACTTTTCTTTTTTTTAATGACTCTTTTTTATGGCATAGTTTTTTTTGTGGCAAGATTTTTCTACATTCATTAACTCACTTTACTTTTTTATTTCTATATTTAGTTTCATCCATTTATTCTAATCATCATATGCAAATGAAATTATGGTGTGAAATACATAGAAACGGAATTAAAAGATGAACTTAAATCACCCATCTTACTCTTTATATACATGTCCTTTCTTATTGGTTGCAAGGCCCAAACATTATAGACCGGCCCAAAGTGGTGCTTCTTTTTTTCTTATATCAAAACCCCATTAGTACCCAACCCCGCCATTTCTTCCCCCCTTCTGAAATTGGTTTTCACAATCACAAATCTCATGATGAAATTTTGAATAGGATAGATAGTCCCTCCGTCCCAGATTAAATTACATCATATTATTGCATACTGTTCCAGAAATATGTTTGACCGTTAATATGTTTAGCTACGTATAATAACGGCAAACAAAAAGTATTTTCTAGAAATTACTTATTACAATGAATATGCAAAGTCTTGGGAAAGACGGTCTTTCTGTGAACTTATGGAAAGATGAGATTTAGTTAGAATAATAAAAGGTAAAAGGTCTTAGTTGCAATATTAACATTTTAGTATGCAACATATAGTAGTTATAAAATTTATAACCCGGTTCATGCAACCAAAAAATTTTATCTTCATTTCTTCTAATTTACACTTTAAACCTTAGTCTTTCCATGGCTTATGGAAAGATCGTCTTTCAAGAGACGAACTCTGAAACAATAATACATACGATAATATTATGTCTTATATATCTATTCAAATATTCGATCATTGATAACAATATTATCATAAATTAAGTGGGGAATTTAAGATGTGGCACATAAATGGTATAATGTTTTTCCACTAATTATAAGCTCATCTGCTAGAGATGATCACAAGGCAAGATGTATTTTTAATGTTTTTCCACTTGAGCATCAGTTTTGAACCTCTGGTTGTACGTGTCAGCAAAGTCTTAAAGGAAAGGATTCATCTTATAATAATAAGTTTATAATTAGAGAGTCGTTTCCTGTCCATAAGCTTATGAAGAGTCCACATATTTTTTTATCTTATACGCTGCATCTGTTATGAATATACTAAATTTAAAATTAATATTTATATTTTCTCATTCAAATACACATTATTACTTATTTTAGCTTTTAAAATACAATATTTAAATTTTACAAAAAAAAAATTACAACATTTAAGGTTAAAATATGGCGAACTATCCATAAGTTTATAGAAATGTCATTTTCCCTGAAACTTTCTCATAACTAAATAACACTAGTGCGATGCACGATTTAAAGTAAGTGATCGTATTTATTAAATTTTTTTTTATAAAAAAATTGAGAAAAGTGTTTACTATTTGTTGATAAATTTATATATATATACATATATATGTGTGAAAATAATATATGTACTTTTTAAAAATAAGAAATAAATTTTGTAGAAATATATTACATACATGTAATTAATTATTACTCCCTCTGTCCCAGTTTAAATTGCACACTTAATTTTTTGATACTATTCTCTATCAAAGTTTGACCGAATATTTGAATATATATATACACACACACATATATGAACAACAATATTATCGTATATAATATTTTTGAATTCATAGTTTTTAAATATAAAGTTTTTTTGTTGTTATTATATGTAAGTATACACATTAACGGTCAAATGTGTTTTTTGAAAAACGTGATAATGATTGTGGTGCAGTTTGAACTGGAACTGAGGGAACAAATTATAAATTATAGTAATTTTATCTTTTTATTTAATAAGAAAATAGTAAAAGTATTCTTATTTGGAAATAGAATGAAAATAATTGTATATTTCTTTGCTAATTGATTATTTTTGGAATCAAGTAAAACATAATGGCAAAGTCTTGGGGAAGACCGTCTTTTTCATAAGCATGTGAAAAGATGGGTTGAATTAGATTTAGACTACATTGTTTTTTCAGTCCCTTATATATTCACTGATACCTTCTTTTGGTCCCCGAGGCCAAAATTGCGTTTAATTGGCCAGTAACATTTTAAAATTGAATCTTTTGGTCTCCAGAGGTGGTTTTCAGGTAAAAAAATGGTTTTCTGGTATAGACAAAGGTATTTTCAAATTTTCACTAATTAAAAAACCTAAAAATAAATAAATAATCATAATTTAAAAAACAAGTGTGTGAAGCCACGCGTTGGAATTTTTACCCTAAAAACGTGCATGGCTTCAAGTTCTACCATCGTCTCCCTCATCAACTCCGCCGCACACGGCGGCGCACACCCCACATGTCACTTCGCCCTCGTCCTCCTCCAGCACCTCATCTTTGCCAACAACTGCCGACCACCGCCACTGCCATCGTCGTCGTCGCGAAGAAAATGAGAACGGCATCATCGGAGAGTCACGGAGAACACGAATTGCCATCGTCGTGGTTGCCTCGTCGTCTGCCCTGCCGCCGCCGTTGGTGGAGACGTTCTTGATCGGCGAGACGGGTACGCCTCGGGTCCAGCTCCAGGTCATGGTTTCCTCGTTGTATGGTTTCAATTTCGCTGTCACGTCGATGTGAACTTCGCCGTCGATCTAGTTTCAAGGTTTCAACTTCGTCGTCGATTTGGTTTCAACTTCGGCGTCGCTTCAGAATTGCCTCGTTGTCGTCGTCAGTGGCGATGGCGATGGACTAATTCAATGGCGTGATGGGGTTGGGGATTCGAGGAATTCAAAGTTCGGGCTTTGATGGAGGATTCATTGGACTTGTTCATGGCGAGGCTGCGCCGGAGGATTTGATGGCGCGGAAGGACAGGCTTCGAATTCTGATTCTTCTTCCTGGAGATTCGAGCGTCATATCAGAATCAATTTTTTATTCAAGGGTCGGAGTTTCTGGCAATCAAAGTCTACGGTGGCTGGCATTGATCAATTTTCAGGCGTTGGGTTGACTGCATCGGCAGTGGGAGACAAAGGAGACGGCTAGATCTAATTTTCTTTTTTTTAATAAAAAACTCAAGGGTATAATGGTTATTTTGTAGGGTTCGACCAATTTTACGATTGACTTTGCCTGAAAACCATCTCTGGGGACCAAAAGATTCAATTTTAAAATGTTACTGGCCGATTAAATGCAATTTTGGCTTCGGGGACCAAAAGAAGGTATTGGTGAATATGTAAGGGACTAAAAAAATAATTTAGTTTTAGATTTATAGAAAAGTAAAAAAGTGTTAGTTGTAATATTAAAAATTTATTATGCAACGTACAATAGTTATAAGTTTATGACCCAATTAATGCAATCCAAAAAGTTTATTTTGACTTCTTCTAATTTGCAATTAAAACCTTGGTCTTTCTATAATTTATGGAAAGACCATCTTTCAAGAGACGGACTCACACATAATTCAATTTTAAATTAAAATATATAATTTCATTTACTATTCAAATATAGTACGATTTCGAGAATATTCATTTTATTTAAATAAATAATACTTTTTTTGATTTTTTTAATTTAAATAGTTGAATGAAATATTTATTTTATAATATAACAATTGTATTAACTTAATTAGTTTACAACTCAAAAACATACCACTAACTTGTAAAAGTATAATTATAGTGGTCAGGTAGGACTGGTGAATAGGGTGATCGACTGTTGTGTCAAAGTGGGTTAAATGAGTGAGTTTTTTTTAAAAAAATTCTTTTCATTAGTGTTAAGATTTTATATATATATATATATATATATATATATATATATATATATATATATATATATATATATATATATAACGGGTAGAATAGAAATGGGTCTATTATATATTAGCATTACATTGAAATGTCTTTTATGTTCGAAGTAGAAGATATGTGTATACCTTGGTCATTTTGAAAGGTTTCGGACAATTTTAATAATCTACTTCGGTCTTGTCAGTTAGATAGATTCACTTCGACCTTCCAAATTAATTCCTTTGGAGTTTTCTTAGTTCGATGATATGGGTTAAATGGAAAAGAGCAGTAACTGTTATTGAATCGCCATTTTATTGATCGAAAAATTGTAATAGAATAAAATTTGGTTTAATTGACTGATCTCTCTAGCAAAATTGTAACTTGGCAAGGAAGAATGTTAAGTCTCATACTTGCTACCGTGATAGGTTCAAGTATCTCGAGTTCGGTGGAATTTTTTTTATGATTGAAATTTATTTTATCATTATATCTTTTTTTCTCTTTACCACGTAGTTAGGTCATGACTTTTAAATTTATCTTTAGTACGTAAGTTTGTATAAATAGATCTAACTAATATCTCATTATAACATATCACTCAAATTGTAGACCATTTTAATCAATGATTAACCTAATATAAAGGATTAAATTTTCTAACATGTGGCAATACATCACTCGACGTCACTTGGCTGGCTAGTTTTGACGAAATATTTTAATATATACTATATATTGGAAATAATGGCCTATTATAATATATACTATAGGTGAAATTGCAAATACTGAATTTATAGTTCAAGTTAAATTTACTAATCTCATCGTCCAATATTAATAATTAGCGAAATTTAACTTTAGAAGTCAAACTAAATCAATTTTAATCATTTTATTCTATTATTGTATAAGTAAGTCTATCTATCTTCATAAAATATATAGTTGAATTTGTCCTATCATATATTTTCAAATTATTATTTTTTTTCAGGAATTTATTATATATATAAATGAAGATATTAATTGTTAAAAATGACTACATTCGACTTCAAAAGTCAAATTTTACCAACTATTATAAGACAAAAGGAGTATGGGATAAGAAGAAGAAAAATGATGTATTTAGAACTCTTTTATTAATCAAGCTTATAATAAAACAAAATATTTCAAAGGTATAATTTTAAACCACTGTATTACTATTCTTTTTTTTTAACTTAATAGTTTGTGTCTTTATTACAAATTTTAAATTTCAATGGGGGTGAATAAGAAGTGCAATTTATTTTGATGTCAAAACTTGAAAGTGAAGATGAAGAGTAGTAGTAATCAGAGACAAGAAGAATAACATGGCTATTATAATTTATTAATTATCGGTGGAGTGATATAAAATTTTTAAATATATATGTATTTCTCAATTCATCCCAAACACAATATAATAGAATTTTTTGCTTTCAAATTATCCCCCATTTGCTTCACCTCTGTTGACGTGTTCTTCACGCTCCCTGACTTTTCCTTGATGCTCTTGTCCAGCTTATCCCTAAAGAACTTGGCGGCGATGATGGGAGCGTGGCATTGAAGTCGAAGAGCTGCGCCTTTTCAAACTCCTCGGCCAGTGGCGGCGACACTAGGCCTAAATTGGCGGCAAAATGGAGGAGAATTGGAGGGGATTGGGGTGTTTGATTTGGAAGAATTTGAGGATGGGATTGAGAGCGGCGGCGTCAGGAGAGATTGGGTGGTGGCGACAGGTCTAGGTGGGATGAAGGGGTTGGTGAGGAGAGGAAATGGGCTGGGAAGGGGTGGTGGCGTGGTGGCAATAACGGTGGGCGGTTGAAGAAGAAGAAGAAAGTTTGAAAAATGGTAGAATGGGGATAAAAAATTCAGCTCAACCTTTGAGAGTATTTTTGCATTTCAGATTCGATCAATGGTCAATTCTATCATTCAACGTCGAATTAGACCAAAAGGATATAATTGCATAATTCGTCATAAAGTTAGGGTTATTTTGGTACTTTCTCGTTTTACAGGGTTATATTGACACTTTCAATCTAAAGTTAGGGTTAAAAGTGTAAAAATCCAATAATACTAATATCATTTTTCTAAACTACTCTAGGACTAAACTAAGACACGATCAAGCGAGCGAATACTATATATTATACACTGTTGAATCTATTGAAGTCCAGTGAAGGTTGAAACTCCATCCACTCGAATAGTTAGGGACACCCTCCTGAGAAACACCTAAACGCTGCACCACCAACGAACCACCGTCATTTGAATTGGAACCACCACCATCTCACTGTCATCGATAACCTGCAGGTTAGAAAACTACAGTGGGGACCACTGACACAGTCCTATAATGATGGGTAATCCCTATCAAGAAACTGCTCAAATATTCACAATTTTTGACAGGGGTGTGATTTAAACCTGGATCTCTCTGTTATAGAAAGTGTGGATTATCACTGAACCAATGCTCAATTCACTGGGGAGCAAACTTATTATTTAGTGTTTTATTTTCATTTCTGTTGATTTGTCAAATAATTGTGGGATTATATTATCCTTATTAGGGAACTTTGTTACTCCCTCTGTTTTCTTAAGTTTGACACACTTACCATATTTGTATGTTTTTATAAGTTTGTCACATTTCCTTTTATGACAAAAAAGTACATCATTCTCAACCACTCATTAAACTTTTTACTCTCTTCACTCGATTTCCTGCACACATTTCAACTTAAAAAAAACCCCACATAAACCAATGGTGCCAAACATAGTGAAACAGAGGGAGTATTTCATTGTTTTACCTTAATTATTTGTATTATCAAGGACAAATTATATTTCTCCGTAACTTGAATGTTTATTTTACATCTTACCTCATATTATTAATATATATTAATTATTAAAAGATAAACAATTATTAAAATGTCATTCATTATTTAATTAATTCTACTTAAACTGATTACTTTTACTTTATAATTCTTATAGTCACTTTAGATGAAATGAATTTGTAATTGTATTTTAATTTTTTATTTTAAATATGAAACTAAATATTATATTTTAATTAAATAAATATTTTTAATCAGACTCTAGCTAGTACTTAATTAAAGATTTTGAATTTTAAAATCATCCATAAACAGTGGAAAAAGAAGAGGCATGGCACTCATAGAGAGATGGTGATAAGTAGTATAGTTTGCCCTGAGGATTACCAGAAGTGGAAAAAATTTCAAAAATCTCTCTGATTTGTTTTTTCTTATATACTCCCCCGGGTTCTCTAGCAATAGCCCACTTTTCTTTTTTGGATGGTTTTTTAACACTGGCCCCTTCCATATTTGACAAACTCTAGATTGTTTTCATCCACTCAATTTACTTTTTACTCTTTCAATAAATTATCCACCACCAATTCTACATTTTCTAAATTCAAGTGTCGAAAGTAAGTGGGTTAATGTTAGTGAACCGGGTGGAGTACGAACATATATGGAGGAACATATATAGGTAGCAAAGTCCTAACAAGGCAATGGGAAGTGTGCAACAGTAGAGCACATATGAATGAAGTAATCCCTCCGTCCCAAATTAAACTGCACACTTCATAAAACGTTATTATTCACTGTCCAACTTTGACCACATATTTGAATAGATATATAAACAATAATATCATCATACGTTATATGGTTTGATTCGTTATAACACGTAGTTTCTGAAAAGTAACTTTTTGTATGCCATAATTATACGTAATTAAACATATTAACGATTAAACAAATTTCTTGATGAGCGTGAAATTCTCTCTCATACCATTTAATTTGGGATGGAGGGTGTAATGGAAGTGTAAAACCGAAGAAGGAAAACCGATGCATATAAAGTAGGTAGGTGTAGAGTCGAAACAAATGCTGCAGTTAACATATACTGATGTTTGTGTGGTAAAGCCATAACAAAGATGCAGGTTCTTTTGCACGCCATGCTTCGAGTTCGATCCCTAATTTCATTGGACAAAACCATCGAGTTATGAGCACCTAAGACTTCATGTCAATCCTAGGTCGTTAATAATTTTAGACAAGGCATTTTTGTTTTGTACAATGAATTGTCTTTTCAACCTATGCACTTGAGGACTAATCTAGCCTGCCTTCTTCTGGTGTATGTTGATGATATCATTTTCGATGGCAATGATTCTTACGTTATTTGTTAGTTCATCGCTCATACCGACTGCGAGCTTTTATCATGTGTTTGGGTTTTGTTACACGACTTTCTTGGTTTTGAGGTGTCTTCTACTTCTTCTGACCTCTTTTTGAACCAGATGAAGTATGCACGTGATATTTATTGCCAAGCTGCTGTGATCGATGTTATTCCTTTACTATTACCACGGCAATTCTTCCAGATTCTCAACCTCTCCTCTCACAGTAGTATAAGTGGGGGTAGTTGTGAATCTCACTCTATAGTGCTCCTTGGTAGATGCATTTCAGTATCATACCATTACTCGACTTAATATGACTTATGTTGTAGTTAACTACGTAAGTCGGTATTCTTAGGATTATCGCGATGATCATATTGCAACAATGAGTCGTATTTTTTGCTATGTCTGGGGCACCATTCACTATAGTCTTGCTTTCCTCTCAACGTGCTCTTATGAGTTACTCAAATGTTAAATGGCCTCGCCATCTTGAGACTCGTCAATCAACTTGTGAATATTTTTTGTTTCTTGGTGGCAGTCTTATCTTCTAAAATGTCAAGAAGCAACCTACGAATTTTCATTCAATTTCTAAACATGAGTATCTTGCTTTGGTCAACACTGTTGCGACGAACATAGTTTGGAACCATCAACTGCTTCGTAATCGAAAAAT